>JARHVA010003295.1:1437500-1967500 GCA_037957365.1 Torreya grandis | reverse complement strand
TTTCACATTCTCATAATTCTTCTCAATCTCATATCAACACTAATAGTGGTACCCAAGCCACTAATACTAACATAGATACTAATTATAATTCTTCTAATTCTAATCAAACACATAAAATTTTATTACAAACACTCAATCAAATGAATACCTTTCAATCACATAACATGAATCAAATGATGAGAATTCAAAACCACCTTATTAATCTTCAATCTCATATGTAACCAATGGCTTGGGGAACACAAAACTAGAATTTTCTCCCTCTTCCTCTTCAAGATTCTCAAGGAAATCCCATTTCTCATCTTCCTTTGGTACACAAAACCATCAATCATCTCCAAAATGAACCTCTTACAACTCAAATTGCCAACATTTATAGTATAACACATATTTTCTTATAATGGGTTAACTAATCCTACCATTCACCTTAAAACATCTATAAATCTGTAAAAGGATTGGGTCAAATTAAACACCTTTTCCTCTACCAAGATCCTATCCAAAACCCTCATGGGTGATGCCTTAGATTGGTACAATCAACTTATAACTCATTAAATTTCTAGTTTGGAGGACTTAGTAAATGCTTTAGTGCAAGAATTCCAAAATAATGATCTTACTGAAAACACTTTGGCCCATTTCATTAATTGAAAACAAAGTAAAAATGAAATCAATCAAGCCTTTATTAATAGATGGAAAACTTTGTCAAATAAATGTGAACATAACATGGTAGATGACAATATTTTTCATCTCTTTACATATTTCTCTATTTCTTAAATTAAAATATCAAGTTTGTACTCTTTCTCCATGCACTTTAGAGGAAACTATTAACCAAAATAAAATACAATATTTCCTTATGCATCAATTCAAGCCACCCCAACCTTCTACAAGTCATTATCTCTTGCTCAAGAATAAACAGCCATAATCTTACCAATGATGGTGTATCGATTCTTATGACACCATTCACAATGTTTAAGTTGTCATTCCTAACCCTTCCTTAGAACCAGCTCCTTATCGAAAATATACTAATCCTTATTTATCTTCACTAAATAATATCAATTTTCATAAACCTATATCCTTAGCTAAATTTATTAAGCATCTACATGGGCCTTTTCCATAAGAGATTAACTCTACTCATCCTATGAAATCTTAGTATGATCTTAACAAGTTTTGTTGGTTTCACGCTAGTTGGGCTCATTCTCATGAAACCTATAGATAACTTCACAATTTAGCTATGTATTTTCTTCTTATCCCTATTTTTGATCATGATTCCATCATTTGAAAACATCAGCAAGATTATGAAATTTCTTTCAATGACTATAAAACACACGATAAAACTCAAGCCTTGAATTGAGCCAATGCTCATTTAGCTATTTATAAAGATCCTATTGTTAATCATCAACCAATTCAATACACTCAAGATAATCACACCCCTTCTACCAATAATGTAGAAAGTCTTATTGAACCCACTTCCAAAGAGAATGTGGTTAGCATGACTAGTATGTGAAGGGTGGTGGATTTCATTGATTTTCAACTTATTTACACTCCTTCATCACATAAGAAATATCATGTTATCCAATATTCTTCTAAAACTCATTTAAATTAGTAGGGGAAAGATTATCTTATTAATTTTTATGATTGAATTTCTGATTCTCACTTGGATAACACTTTCCATTCTATTTCTACCACTATTTCATCATCTTCCAAAACTAATGATAACCCAACTTCTACTAATAGTTATTATACCAACTTTTAAAATCAATCTGAACTAACCGATTCTTTATCTCTACATGATTTACAACATTGTCCCAAACATTCTCCTTCATACTAACATAAATTTAAATTCACTTCAACTCCTCCTTTTGATGATCTCCTTAATCACTATGTACCTATATCTAATAACCTTCTTATGGGCTATGATGAGTGGGATACCGTTGCAGAGATCACTAATATCCCATCCCAAATTTTATTACTAAAATTTATGAGGACTTCCCCACATCATAGAAAACACCTCATATAAATATTATTCGAGATGAATGTCCCTCATCCTCCCCTAGCAGGATGGGAGGCAGCTTTTTCTAGTTTTGAGGATAATTACAATAATGTGAAGAGATGTATATCAATGTTGATGAAACTATAGACACTTCTCTTTCCTTAAAATTTTCCATAGCTTTTATGATTCCAAATGAGATTATACTTCATGTGGATGATCCTACCTTATTTATTAGTGTCTAAATAAGTGATATCCAAGTTAAGTTTGCATTTATTGATGAGGATTTTGGCACATGTGTTGATTATCTTGATTTCATTAAGACTTTTGGGTATTCAAAATGTAATATCAAGTCTACACGTAGCACATGCCAAGGATATGATAGAAGGAAAATGTCTCCTTTAGGTTATGTGTGGCTTCCCATTACCATCCCACTTATCAACATCTATGTAAAGGTGATGATATTTAACTTCTCTCTTTCTTATAAAATCTTTCTTTTTAGGCCATGGACTCATTGCATGAGAGATATTACTTTCTCTTCTTATTAATATCATAAGCTCCTTTATAATGGATCCATTTACAAGATTCAAGGTGACACTAACCCTTAGAATAAAAAAAAAAATTCTAATATCATGGTGTCTTAATTATTCCTACTCTTGAGCCTTTTCCTAGTGTTCCATTTAGTGAGTTTTAGCATCTCAACTTTCCCATCAATTCAACCTGAGGTTGCAACGGGCATCCTGAACTCATTGGTAACATTCCTCCTAATCGCTTATATTTATATGATGATGAACATGATGAGATTAACTTAAAGATTAAAAAATATAATCTCTCACCTCATCTCATCCCATAACTTCTTACTTCCTTTCAACCTCATTATTACAATCCTCCTTATGATTACATTCTTGTAGTCTTGACCAAGTCTAGGCATTCTATTCACCATACTTCATCAGAATGACAAGGTTATCCATACCTATGTCATTGATATTTACACCATAGATTAAGATGATCATTATTCCTTAGATGATCCATTATTAGGTGGTATTTTACATTCTTGTGATGTCAAGATTATCCATTATAGTTCTTCTTTACTTGAGTCTTTTTGTGCATCTCATCATTTTCCTTCACTTATAGTTCATGATTTTTGTATTCTCCCCTTTATCATAGGGTAGAGATGGCACTGACACCTCCAATCTCTGAGGATCCACATAAGAATATGCTCATGGATAATGATATGACTAGGCCTTACCATTTTACTAGGTACCATAATCCTTGTAGCTAGTTTACCCCTGAGGTTAGTGTAACTCTCCTTAGACCTTATATATATCTCACTCCTCCCTCAATAGAACCAACTATATTTGACCACCTTCCCATTCCTTATATAATTGTTCCTATTTTTTCTCTTATTGTTTTTGAGCCTACCCCTATTTCCAATGTTATTGTTCCTTCTATTGAGCCTAGTTCCTTTCCTTACTCATCATCACCCTCCCTTGGTGATGGTTTACTTCCTTTGCCTAAGATAGCTCCTCTAACCATAAAATTGGCTAATTATTTCTCTCCAGCTTCTTCCACTCCTATTTTATCTCCTTTTATGAGTGATTATACTAAAACCACTCATAAGCATATATGTTACTTCCATGTAATAGATAATCATTCTTCCACCCATTGTTGCAAGTTGTAACAATAATATTGATACTTTACATCCTTCCTACCTATAATTAAACAAATCCATACCTCCCCAAAAGGTAATTCCTAAATATCTACAAAGTATGGTGAGGTATATTTTCTATGGCATCTATGCTGGACCCATCAAATCAATCATTTTCACATCCTACTAATAAGAATGAAATATACTAGGGGGGTTAATCAATATATTATATATATTATTTATTAATAAAATTCCTTTTCTTTAACCACTTAAACACATATTCAAGATATGAAATAAAATTAAAATAATAATCTACACCAAACAAGAGAGTGACACTAGATTTTTACGTGGAAACCCAAGGTGGGAAAAACCATGAAGAAAAATCTCAAGTATATGAACAAGCACTAACTAAAATTACAAAGTTTTCAAGCACCAAATTGTAGGAGCATCAACCCCTTTCATGAGAACTAACACAGTAACTATTTGTGAGCACCAACCCATAGGAGCACTAATTCCTTGTGTATAAAACATAACTATCTCTCAATGTTGTTTACTCAACAAATGATATAACTCTACAATATATCCTTCTTTTCTCTCTTTGAAAATAAATACAAACCATGCACTATCTTACATATTACAAATGGCTTCTCAATCCTTTATTTATATCTTTCTAAATGACCTTTGGCATTCACCCTTTGTGACCCTTCAATTCTCATGGAAAATGGAACCAAACTTGCATGACCCTTTGTATCCTTGCATTTGAAAAGTCATATGGTGACCTTTCATAAGAAAAAATCATCCTTTCCTCTTTTGTCTTTATCTTGGTGACTTTTTGTGTTCCTTAAAGTGTCCCTTCATGGAAAAATGTGTCATACCTTCTTTTTTTTCACATGGTGACTCTTGGAATTCCTCAAGATGACTCTTCATGAGAAAATGCATCCCATTCCTCTTTCATCTTTTACCCCATGACTCTTTGACTTCTCCATGGGCCCTCTTTTGACTTATATGCAACTGAAAATATATTCATTAATATTAAATAAATATTAACACACATTAGTCAAGATATGAATATTTAAAATACCATTAAATGCAATGGGGAATTTATCACCAATAATTATAGACCTTTGACATCAATGAAAATATTTCCAACAATCTCCCTCTTTTCATTGATGGTAACCTCAAATTAAAACTTCCACATCCTAAAACATACACATACTTCCATCTAAAATACATATAGTAACTCCTCCTTACTATATCAACCTATACCTATTCCTTGTACCTATTTTTGCACTTGTACTTGTACTTATATTTCTCCCCCTTTGAAATCAATGGCAAAGGGCCTACCTATAGCTAACACTTAGCTCCCCCTCAACTAATGATAAACCTCAATGGTAGGAATTAAAAGTAATGACTCCCAACTTCTCCTGTAGATACTCAAATGTGTCTTTTGGTAGTGCCTTTGTGAAAATATCTATAATCTACTCTGTAGTACTGATATACTCCATCTTAACCTGTTTGATATATAAATTTCTCTCTCAAGCAGTGATATCTAATGGAAATATGTTTTGTTCTTGAATGCATCACTGGATTCTTTAAAATATTAATAACACTTATGTTGTCTCAAAAAATATAAATAGGTTCATCCTTTTTTACCTTGACATCTTATAAATTTTACTACATCTAAATCACTTGAGTATAAAATAATATCATTTTAATATATTCTACTTCAACTGTATAAAGTGATAATAAATTTTGCTTCTTGCTTAGCCATGATACTAAGCTATCAATAAAGAAGAAAGATCCTCCACTTGTACTCTTTTTGGTATCCAAGCTCCCTATCTAATTTGAATATATATAAGCAACTAAAGTGAAATCTTTGCCTGTGGGATACCACAATCCATAATCCAATGTCCCCTTGATATATCTAAATATTCTTTTCACCAACTAAATGTGACTATCTTTTGGAGGTGACTAATATCTTGCAACCATACTTATTACATGCATGATGTCTAGCCTTAATGCTATTAAATATAAAATACTACCAATCATATATCTGTGTAAACATTGATCTGTAATAGATGAATCTTCATCCTTACTCACTTTATTTTCTATACACATTGGTGTGCCCACTGGTACACAATCCTCAAAACCAATTTTTTTCAATATTTCCTTGGCATATTTACTTTGAGATATGAAAATTCCTTTATCTGTCTGAAATATTTGCAATCATAAGAAAAATGACAATTCTCCAAGCATAGACATCTCAAATTATTTTTATTCATTATTATAAAATTATTTTGTCATATTTTGAATGTTTCCACCAAAAATTATGTCATCAACATATACCACAACAATCAATTGATTCTCACATTTTATTTTGATGTAGAGATTACTATCAACAAATCCTCTCTTGAAACCTTGATCTTATAGGTATTTATCAAGTCTTGCATACCAAGCTCTGGGAGCTTGTTTCAATCCATATAATGCTTTCTCTAATCTATATACATGGCTACTAATATTTGAGAGAATAAATCCCTCCAACTGCTTAATGTAGACCTCTTCTTCTCTATTCCCATTTAGGAAGGTAGATTTGACATCCATTGAAACACTTTGAAAATTTTAAACACTACATATGCAAGAAACATTTTAATAGCCTCTAACCTTATCATTGGTGTAAAATTTTCTTCAAAATCTATTCCCTTAATTTAAGCATTTCCTTTACATACTAATCTTTCTTTATTCTTGGTCACTTCACCATTTTTATTCAACTTATTTCTATAAACCCATTTTGTTCCTATCACATTGTGATCTTTTAGTCTAGGCACTAATTTCTATGTATCATTCTTTTGTATCTAATTTAAATCTTCATCTATAGCCTTAACCCAATGATTATCATTTCTAGCTTTTGAAAAAGTTCTAGGTTGAATTTTGGATAACAAAGAGAAATTAACTTGCTCAAATTCACTTACCATCATTCTTTTGGTACAAATTCCTTCATTTATGTCTTTGATGATGTCACTTTAATTATGATTTCTCTAAAAATATTTGGATGGAGTTTTGGTGTCCTTTTTCTCCTTCTCATCTTCATCTAATTTTTCAAAATTTTCATCTTCAATGATTTCAGGAATGTCTATTGGATCATTGATTCTTTGTGTTCCATCTTCTATCTTGACACTTGCACTTTCAACAATTTTCTTGGTTTTCTTGTTATAACATTTATAATCTTTAATTTTGCAAGAATAACCAAGAAATATACCTTCATCTGCTCTAGATTCAAACTTCCCATGTTTTTTGTCAGTTCTCTTTATGAAGCATCTACTGTCAAAAACTCTAAAATAATCAATTATTGTTGGTTTATCTTTCCATAGACTCAAAAGGAGTCTTGTCACTATTGAATCTCAATAATGCTCTAGTCTGAATATGCAATACTATAATAACTACCTCTCTCTAATATTTATTTGATATCTTATATTCATTTAGCATTGTCCTTGCCATCTTATGAACTATTCTATTTCTATGCTCAACTACTCTATTGTGTTGAGGAGTTATGGGTATTGAATAATGTCTCTTTATTCCATGGTCTTCAAAAAACTCAATAATTTGATCTAACATGAATTCTCCTCTTTGATATGATCATAGACACTTAATCTTCAAACTAGTTTCATTCTCAACTTATGCTTTGAATGCTTTGAAATGTTTGAAAGCTTCTAATTTTGTCTTTAAAAATATTACCCGTCATATGTGAAAAATCATCAATAAGCAACATGAAATATTTCTCACCTTGAGTACTTTGAGTTATCATAGGTCCACATAGATCAGTGTGAACAAGCTCTCACATCTGAGTGGTTGAGTAATCTTTTGTTTTGAACCACCTTCTGGCCTGCTTCCCATGCTGACAAGGTTCACAAAGCATGTTAGATGGCTTTGTAATCTTTGGAAGATTTTTTACTAATTTATTTTTGTTGATGTTGAAAAGATTGTAAAAATTTATGTGACCCATTCTCCTGTGCCATAGCCAAGTTTCTTCAATATAATTGAAATAACATCTTTGACCTTTGATGTTTGATAACACACACACACACACATATATACATATATATATTATTGCCTATTCTCTGAGCATCTGCAATTATCACATCTGAATCTTTTCTCCTAATTTCATAACCTTTTGCATAAAACTTTAGTGTGTGCCCCTCCCTAATCAAACATTTGACTTACACTCAAAATATTATGCTTAATACCTTCTACATACAAAACATTTTCAATTTTAGTTTTACCATTATCTAAACTTAGTGTACCTTTTTTGGAAATTTTGGTAGTAGCATTATCTCTAAATTTCACTATGTCACATTTGATCTTCCTCAAGGTTAAGAACTTAATTTTGTCTCTTGTCTTATGCCTCAAACATCCACTATCAATGAACCATAGGATTTTGTTCATTTATTACATGCAAAGTTGTCTATACCAACATAGATTTTTTAGGTTGTTTCCTCTACCATGAACCTATCTAAACATTTTTATTAATGAATGGATCCTTAAAACTCTAATCTTTATTGACTAACTTGAACACACTTCTACAATACTAGGATATGTGTCTTAAGTTGTTACACTTGTAACATATTATGTCCTCTTCATTAAACTTGATAGAGGATCAAAAGAGGTGTGGCTTTTGCTTGACTCTACATGACTTTCCTTCTACTTATTTCTAAAATTGTTAGCCCTTTTTTGACATTCTATTTTCTTATAACCATATCCATTAAAATAAAAATAATAACCATAAAAATAGGACTTATTTGTGTATCTCTGACCTCATTGACTTTTGTAGCTCTATTCCCTCTAGCATTCTTTGTTTTATATGTCCTCTATATTCTTAACTTCTTCCTTTTTTATTTCTTCTTTTGTAAGAGCTTCAACATAGCTCTTTCCTTTTTCATTATCTATGAAATTAGTGGCCTCCCCTTTCTCTTTTTTAAATCCAATACCTATCTTATCTGACATTGATCTTTTCTTTTCTAATATATTATTCAAGCATATTAGTGTTATTCTCAAATTTTGAATCATTAGCTACTTTATCATTGATTTATTTATTTGTTTTCTCAAGATCTTTTTTTAAAGAAGGAATTTTAATAACATACATTTCAAATTATTTACTTACTATTTTCAACTATGCCATTAGATATTCTTCATTATTCTTGGCTTCTTCAAAGTGTGCCTGTAGATATTCAATTATTTCCTTTCACTCCTTTTCATTTTTTTGATTTGGAGCTTTAATATTCAATTCTTCTTTTTAAGAGCTTTTAAATATTCTAAGGAACAAATGAGTTCTCCTTCCAAATTCACTTTGACTTCATCTTGTTATTCTTCTTGATCATCTACAATTTTACTTATGGAGGAATCTTTATGTATGGCCATGAATATAATCTCTTCTTCTTCTGAATCATTGACTCCACTATCTTGGATTGAGCTAGGATCTTTAGAATACAAAATCTTCTTCTCAAATCCCTTCTTGAATTTTCATTTGAATTTTTTCTTATATGTAGACTTTCCTTATTCATTATCACCATTAGTCTTATCTAGGCACTTAGCTACAAAATTTCCAATCTTTCCACAATTAAAAAATTTAAAAGGTAATTTTTATTGATATTTAATTGTGCCCTTTTTTAGCTTGCAAATGAATAGAGCTATGTTATCATCTTCATCATCATTAAAACTATCAATTGATTCTTGAATCTTATCCTTATCTTTCTATGAGGTTTTGAAATTAGCTTCTCTCTTTGAGGGTTTCTCTTATTCAGTCTACATCTCATATTCTCTAATAATACCATGTAGCTCATCCATCTTTAGCTTGGCTAAATTCTTCATCTCTTCAATTGTTGAATTTTTTGCATCATATCTCAATGGTAGAGATCTAATTTTTTTTAAACATAATTGATTCTTATAATTTTTCTCCAAGACCTTGAATCTGATTAACTATTTGATCAACCCATAAAAGATAACTTGTTATATTTTCTTCCTCTTCCATCTTAAAACTCTCAAACTATCTTCTAAAAGTCTGAACTTTGGCTTGCTGAACCTTTTCCATCACCTTTGTAAATATTCTCAAGTTTTACCCAAGTTTCATGAGTAGATTTACATTACATAACTTTAACAAATTTTGATTCACATAAACCACATAAAATAGAATTTAAAGCTTTATCATTATTTTTACTTGCCTTCTTTTCTATTAAAGTAGCTACAAGTGTTTGTGGTTCTTAATATTTCTCTACCATTGCTTTTCATATGTCAAATCCAAGGGCCATCAAGTAAGTCTTCATCATTATGCTTCAAAAAACATAATTTGTCCAATCAAACAAAGGTGCCTTATTTTTATAAAAACCTTCATGTGATCCATCCATCATGCTTTTCAGATCTACCTTCAATCTAAAAACCTTTTTTAAATGAACTTTCTCTGATACTAATTGTTAAGCATACAATATACTAAGGGGGGGTGAATCAGTATATTATATATCTTATTTCTTAATCAAATTTCTTTGTTGTAACCACTTAATCACACATTCAAGATATGCAATAAAATTGAAACAATAATATGCACCACGAGAGAGAGAGAGAGAGAGAGAGAGAGAGAGAGAGAGAGAGAGAGAGAGAGAGAGAGAGAGAGAGAGAGAGAGAGAGAGAGAGAGAGAGAGAGAGAGAGAGAGAGAGAAAGAGAGAGTATTTTTATGTTGAAACCTAAAGTGGTAAAAACCATGGAGAATAATCTCAAGTATATGAATGATCACTAACTCAAATTAAAAAGTTCACAAGCACCAACTTGCAAGAGCATCAACCTCTTTTCCAAGAACCAACATAATAACTATTTGTGAGCACCAACCCTTTGCAAATATTTTTGAGCACCAACCCATAAGAGCGCCAACTCCTCTTGTGTATAAAACATAACTATCTCTTAATGTTTCTTACTTGAAAAATGACAGAACTCTATAATATCTCCTACTTTTCTCTATTCAAAAATAAATAAAAACCATGCACACTCTTGCATATTACAAATAGCTTTTCAAGCCTTTATTTATAGCTTTCCAAATGACCTTTGGCATTCAGCCTTTGTGACCCTTCAATCCTCATGGAAAATGGTGATAAACATGCATGACCCTTCATATCCTTGGATTTTGTTAGGTGAATATTTTGTCTTAAACTAACTAAAGGCAAAATGGTTATATCAGCCACAGTGTAATGAGATAAATCTCTCCTCTTAGCAAGGGGAGGTTCCCTATAAACTATCACAAATTAATTTAAACTAAATACTAACACAAGGATGAGACCATATCATCCATTTATCTTTTTTTAGAAATGATGTTTAAAAAATAAAAGAACACTTTCTTGATACTAACTGAAAAACTAAGATACCTACGAGAGCACAAAGTCTATCATTGCTTCTTTTGCTGGTTTAAAACATAGAACATAGTAGAATGAGGTGTATCCCAAAGTCTTCACTAAAAACTATGATAAAATATATGATCAAAAAAATAATAGTAGTTTAAAGCCTTTCTAATATCCTTTACTTTAAAACACTAAATCACAAAATAAAGATAATTGTTGTAGCACAAAGTCTCCATAATAAAATTTAGAACATCTCTCAGATTATTTTCACTAACACTACAATTTAATCAAATAGATAAGATCATATTAGGAAAAGGATGTAAGAACAATTTACAATACAACACAATTTATTTCAACACAAATTTTAAAAGATCACTTATTTTCTCATTCACTTGATAAAATTTGATTTACAATTTGAACTCAAAGTCTCAAAATTCTCTTCAATTTGGCAAAGTTTTTTTTTCAATAATTAAAAGATCCTCAGTATAATAGAGTCCCTCTTTAATTTATAGGGAGAGGCCTTGAAATTTTTTATGAAAAACCTAATTGCTTTGACCTATTCAAAAATAAGAGTCTTTATTGACTTGGGACTTCTTATTTTTTACATGTAATTACATATGAAAAAAGTAAATGTAAAAATGTCTAAAGTTGATTGAAAATTACATCTAAAAAATAGAAAATAAACTAAGGGAAAAATATACTACTTCAATTCGTATCACCATATTTATTCATGTGTCCATCATACATAGTGAAAATTTCTTGCATCCTGATACTATCTAGACTAACAGTGTTCCTAAAAATCATCTTGGCTCTAACTATGGCATCTCTTACTATGGTGACTGATTTTGCATGACCAATTAACTTGGTTTTCAAATTATCCAGAGTTAACTGATTGTCTAGAATATTATCCATAGAGGCTATTGAAAATGTTTTATCTTCAAATTATTTTTGGAATATATCTTCAAATTCCTAAATCATTTCTTCTACTGAGAGAAATTAGTTATCTTATGATGCAAGCTTGCAAGGTAGCTCCTCTAATTTATGAAAAATACTGACATCAATTTGTTCACTGACTTTCCTTATATATTCAAGGTCATTGATCCAATCTTTAAGCACATGGCTCTTATATGTCAATGCCTCTTTAGTTTTGGTATAAGAATCCCTATCAATAATGATGTCAATTGATATTAGAGTGCTTATTTTTAGTTTTCTCATCTCCACCCACTTATCATGATTCTTTTCTATGCCTTCCATATCTTGAGAAATAACATAAATGAGATCATCAAGTTTTGCTCTTATTTTCCTCATTTTATCTATCTTCTTAGATAGCTCTGTAAGTATGGAAATTCCTTATGCACACATCTTATCTAAGTACTCTTCAACTTCTTTTCCTTTGAGATGAGTCTTTTCTACTTTTTGAATGATGGGATCTTGTATAAGATTAGCCTCAGGAGTTACTACTTCTGAACTAAAAGTGTTTTTCCTTACCATTGAAGTCAACTATTCCACCATTACTTTGTAGTGATCTTTCATTTTTTTTCCCTGTCCAATTTCTAAATTAAGATATCCATGGCTGAATGCATATCATTCTTGGTACTTTCATGAGTTATCTTGCCTAACTCAACTCTATAGATAGATTAATCATTCATATCAAAATTTTCCATGGTTGCATCTTATGGAGGTCTTGCAATCTCTGAAAATTTGTGTCCCTTATCCACAAGAATTTTTTTAAAAAATCTTTGGCTTCTTCGAGGTCTTGGATTTTACTAGCACCAACTTATTAAAATCAAAGTCATCTAGGGAGATGACTTGTTTCTTCATTTTTGGTGTATAATCTGAAAACCATGGTGGAAGCATAGAAGTACTCACGTTAGGGTCTATCCCCATTGATAGAATCACCAGAACTACACTTGCACTGGTAGTGGAAATAATAGATGGAGTGTTAGTAAAAATTTCACCTTTTACAAAGTGATCAAAAATAGAAGTATCTCCAATATCAAAAGATGAGGAGGAAAAACTAGGAATAGACCCTGATAAATGAAGAACATCTTCAAAAGTGTTTTGAGGGTTATCAAACATTATTTTGGAAGGAGAGGGAGATTTAGAAGAGGGAATATTAATAGGAGAAACAGATAAAGGAGCTATAATTAGTGTGTCAAGAAGGGGAGAAGAGACTCACATTTCTTGTTGTACATTCTCTTGTAGGGACAAAGTATCCTCCTCTTATATATTTGTAGGCCTATCTTCAATCTCCATCTCTTCTATTACTAGTTCTTCAGTGCTTTATTTCTCAACTTCCATATCTTCTATTTTAGACTCCTTTTCCATGGCTTTTGACTTCATCACAAATATGATCTTAGGCTTATGTGGCTTATTCACCCTATTCTCTATATTTCTTCTTGTTTCCTCTTGAATCTTAGTTTTTGACCATATGAGGATTTCTTTCAAACTATTTCCCTTTTTTGGTAGCCAATTATTGATGTTTGCCAATATACGTTCAAATATATTTTCTCAAAGCGGTCAACTCTTTTTGGGATAATTAGATTGGAGGGAGAGGGGAATTAACAACATATTTAGTATTATATCTATCATTAATCAACTCTCCATCATCCACTAGATTCTTAGGAATATTAGTAAGTCCTAGATATTTAATCTACTTAAGAGATAACCTATTATAGTCCATTTTCTTGACATCTTCTTCTATTCTCAAATCTACCAAAACATCTTCAACCATAGTTTCGTGGAATTGGGTTTTCCTCTTGATTTTTTCTTTCACACCCCTATAGTCAAACTTTGGTCTTCTCTTGAATTGCTTCATAGTTATAAGCTGCATCTCAATTTCTATGGCCCTAGCCTTTGTAGTAGTTAATATTGAATACAAAGCAATTTCAATTGGGAACCTAAAATTGGGCTTCTTAAGCTCCATTTGTTTATTATGCATGATGATAATTTATCTACATAAATCCATTAAGACCAGTTTATCTGAGGGGAATCTTAGAAGTATATAATGACGAACTTGGAAAAAGCCAACCCTTAGGTATGAGAAAGAAGGAAAATATAAGAACATGCATCCAAAATCATTTACCACTGTCTAAGCCTCATCTGACACTCTACTTTTTTCTAATTGAGGATCAAAAAGACATAAAAATATTGCAAAGAAAGCATCATTTACTCTATTTAAATGATGAATAAAACCCTTCAATGTTAATTGAGAATAGTATTGATACACATGGATTACTTTCCTATCTCCCTCTGATGTTAGACCTAGAAAGATTCTCATTGAAGCTATAATATACATTAGATAAGAAGTCATGTAGAACTTGAAGGTAGTGGATACCTTCATCAATTGTTCATGCAAAGCATTACTAATTTGTTCTCCCTAAAATATGGTTTGTTTTCCTTCAAGTATTACCTTGATGAAAGGTTACATCCATTCATGAAACTATGAGGAGGAAGACAAACCTCTTATCCTACTGAGAAGAGTTATCAAGTCACCAACTTCTTCTCTAAAGTCACTTCTAGGAAAACTCTATAGCCACCTTGATAAATTTGACATTGATGTCTTGAGCCATTTATTATTGATTACATTCTTTGCCTTTTCAGTATTTTTGTCATACTCTTTTTTTGCTTCAACAAAATCAAGCTTTATCACTTCTATAGAAGGAGGGCACATAAACACCTTATCAATAAATTAAAGATCTAATATGATTATCACATTACCATTAACATCCATCACAACCTTAGTATCTTTGTTATAAAACTAAGCACACTGAAGGACAAATTTTGTGTTGTAGGCTGCTACCAGGAAAGAAGATACCAAATGAATGTTACTATCAATTATCTTCTTTATTTTAGAGCTAGGATTGCTTGACTTGGTTCTCTCCACAAATTTAGCCATGTCCACATGGCCAATCTCTATATCTTTAATGTCATTGACATTATAAGTAACTAAGGTGATTGGGAAAACACCTTGATATTTGTATTTCATCACTTTCAACTTCTTCAAAGACAACTTAGTCATTTGAATGAGCTATTACCAGAAGGATGTTGATGAAGAAAGAGGATCCATAAAAGAAACTACAATAAAAATTCATGATCATGCAATTAGTGAAAATACTGGTAATCTTGGAAAATTGCATGTCGATGATCACGACTATGGAGACTCCATGAAAAGGGATAAAGTATGAGAAGGCCAAAAACCTAGAGAAAAGTGGGCTTGGAAAAACAAAATTGAAAATATCCTAGAGTTAGGAAAATTTAAGAGAATATTTTCATGGGTGGTGAAATTTGTTGCCCTTGCATGTGAGTGATATTGTGCATTCACATTGATGGCTAAATTTGCCACTATTGCATGTTGGTTACATGTTGGAGTGGTAAAAAATTCCAACACTGTAGGTAATAACGAAATCACAATTTTTGATGTTGAAGTGGCAAATCTTATCGACAATACATATGGTAGGAGTTGGAGGTTTTTTGTGTAAGGGCAGTGGATTTCACCTCCCATACATTTCCTCTTGAGAACATCTCAAAATACTTAAGTGGTAAAAAATGTTGACTCTACTTTTGACTTGATCATAATAGGGACATGTGAGAGTAGATAATAAAGCCATCATCACAATGTTTTGAGAAGAATTGGTTTTCAACCATGATTTAAATGGAAAAGCTTGGTCGAGTTGATGACACATAAGAATTAAAATATAGGGAATGCGTGATGGTTAGAAGATTTTTCTAGCAAGGCTCACTAGGGTAAAAATGATAAAAGAACAAAGGTCAATGACATGAAATACAAAGAAAAAAAATCAATTTGTAACAGATATCACTCAAAAAATGAAACCCTAGAAATTGAAAACAACTTACCTGGCAAGTTCAAAACTCTAAGCTTGGCAGCGAAAAATTTAAAATATTCCTTCATCACCATGGTCAAGCAATTAAAAAAGTGTTCGAGGAAACTCTAATAAAAGAAATGAAAAAAATAAATGTATTTAAAATCTCTAAAATAAGCCTTTAATACATGGCATGAGTGGCCATTAATGCCACTCAAAGTTCAAGATCTCAAAGATCTTACTCATGTAGTGAATTTGGTTGACCTAACACATACTAGCAATAAGAAAATGCAATGGTGGCAAAAAGTGTTGCTTGTGCATTTATAAAAATAAACACCATGTAAAAGTGGTAAAAAATGCTGACCTTACATAATCAAAATCAAAATTCATTAACACCCTCAAAATGATCAAAATTGACATTTTGATCAGTTTATGACTACAATAAATTTCATGATTTTTGAGAAATTATGGTGAGGGAATGTCGTAAACTTTCCTAGGATGTCAGAAAACTTCACTTGAGATCAAGAGAATATTATCTTGATCAATGAACTTAGAGTGTAGATTATGAAATGGACAAGTTTCATAGGGGTTGTCCACAAAACAAGAGTAGCTAATTTTGGGAATAATAGTTGGCTCTAGCTAAGGAACTTCCATCGATCAAACTTTGAAATGATCAAAGGGAGAAGAATCTAGTATCTAAGTGCCTTCATCCATAAAATTGGGCTATGGAGTCAAGCTACCAAAAAGAAAAAGATGCAAAAGACTAAACAAAATTTCAAAAATAAAAACATAAAAACTATACAAATGTATAAATGAACTTATCTGATACTTCAAGGATTGAAGTGTTTGAAATGTTGTCCACTGTGAGGCAAAAAGAATGGTGTCCCATCTTGATATTTCAAAAATAAGGTATTTCCACCATAGAATTTATGAATGGTGAATGGACCTCTCCATGAGGAATCAAACTTTCCATGCATTCCTTTTAGTTCTAATCTCTTGTCCCACAACAAGACTTGATCTCTAATCTAAAACTCATGAGTCCTTCCTTTCTTATCAAGAGTTTCTTTACCTAAATTTGATGCTAAGTGATATGGTCCACTACCATATTTTATTGCTCCTCTAGTTTAGTTAGGTACATGATCCTTTAATCAATAGAACTTTCAAAAGTTTGATTTTCCACTACCTTTGCCAACTTCAGTGTTGGCAATTCCAAGGTAATTGGTATCTCCACATTCAGACCATACAAAAGCTAAAATGGTGACATGCCTATTTCCCTTTTAGGGGTAATCTTGTCTACCCATAAAGCATCAAATAACACTTTATGCCAAGTTATTTGATTCTCATCTACTAGTTTCTTGATAATAGTAACCAGATTCTTGTTACTTGATTCTACTTGACCATTTCCTTACGGATAATAGTCTGAGGAGTGGGAAAGAATGATCTTGTGTTTGTATAAAAATCTAGTAATTTCATGGGAAGAAAAATAGTTAGCATTGTCTGATATGATCTTGTTTGGAACTCCAAATTGGGAAATAATATTTTCCTTAAAGAAATTGCATACCACTTCTGAAGTAGCATGCTTAACTAGGATGGCTTCCACCCACTTGGTAAAATAGTCTATCATGGTGAGACCATAGTCATGTCTAGAACGTGATGGTGGGTTAATATCATCAATGAAGTCAATGCCCCATTAGTAAAAAAGGTTCTTAAATCACCACCAATTTGAGAGGTGATGCAACCAACTTAGGTTTCCCAACTAACTGTTGACATAACTCACACCTATACACCCAATTTTATGCATCTTGAAATAGTGTAGGTTAATAGTATTTGGCTCATAGAATATTTTGATCTGTCATGGGTATAGAAAAATTTCCTCCACAATAGAAATTGTGGAAAGACTCCAAAAGTCTACTTTGTTGCACTTTATCCATGCAACGAAGAAATACTCCTTCAAGGCTTCTTTTGTACAAACCAATGTCTCATACGATGTAGTTAGTAGCCTTCAACTTAACAATTATTTTCTCCTTATAAGATAGATGGGTAGGACACTCACCATAGGTAAGAAAATAAGTGATATTTGAGTACCACTCATTAGTAGTAGTGACAAAAAGAACTGTTAGCATGTCCTCAACTTCTGCTTCTTCATCCCCTATCTCTTTTGGTATGTTATCATCAATCAATTAACATAAACCTCTTCTATGCACAAGATCATTAGGTTTGATATCAAGATCAAACTCATAGATCTCACCAATCTAATTGCCCCTTTTAGTACTAAACTCTTGTTGAGTTAGAATAGACTTGTTGTTGTGTCAGGCACTAGAACAATAGTATGTGAATTCAGGATATAGAATCAACAATACTTTACCACCTTAACCATAGCATAATCATGCTTCTCCATGTTTGAATATTTCAATTCATGAGATTTGAGAGGATAAATCATAAATGATATGGGATATTTCACACCTTCTTCATTCTTTTGAACCAAAATGGCTGAAAGTGTATGTTTAGAAGCGTATCTATATACTACAAAATCTTTGGTATAGTTAGGACAAATAAGAAATGGAGCATGAGAAATAGCCTTATTGATATCTTTAAATGCCACTTTACCTTCCTTAGTCCAATAGAAAGTAGCCTTACCCTTCATCATGTTAATGATATGATGGGTTTTCTCTACAAATTCAAGAATGAACCTTCACACAAAATTCACCTTTCCAAAGAAAGAATGAATTTTAGTCTTACTAGTAGGTAGAGTAATGCTTTGAATAGATTTGACTCTTTCTAAGTAAATTTTAGTGCAGGGATACAATGTGATTGAGAACTTTACCTTCTATAACCCTAAAAATTGACTTCTTAGGATTGAGAGAAATACCATTTTTTTGACAACATTCTAACACTTATCATAAATGGTGCACATGATCGTGATGATGTTTGGAGAAAATAGTCAAGTCATCAAGATACACCAAAATGAACTTCCCTATCTCATCTCTTAAGGCAAGGTCCATTGCTCTCTATAATTTGACACCAGTATTGATTAGACCAAAAGGCATTCTGTGATATGCAAATATGCCCCATGGTGTAGTGAAAGCAGTTTTATACTGATCTACTTCATTAACTTCCACTTGATTATACTAAAAAAAAACCATCTATCATAGACAACATTTCTGAACTAGTTACTATTTGCAATACTTGGTCCATGATGGGTAGGGGTAGTTATCCTTTAGAGAAGATTGGTTGAGATTCCTAAAATCAATACAAATATGAATTTCTCTATTCTTCTTCCTTACAAAAACTATGTTTGAGATCTAGGTAGAATGATGAAATGGAAAAATTATCCTTGCATTCAACATCTTATGAATCTCATAAAAAATAGTACCTGATATTTTGGGGTTGTATTGCCTTTATTTCTACTTGTGAGGCAATGACCTAGCTTTAAGAGGAATTTTATGCTGAATTTTCTTAGGCTTAAAGGACTTCATATCATCACAAAAATATGCTAAAACATCAATGTAATGATTAATGAGAGTAATGAATTTGAACTTTTCATCAATAGTGCAACATTTCCCAATGTTGACCATTTTGGGATCTACTTTTAAACTCAAATTTACTTAATCAAATTTCATAGAGGAACTTGATCATATTGTTGTTGCTTGATATATCTATCATGATTATCAAATATCTTTTCAAGGGAAACCAAACCTTTTGTAATTTTATTCCCTTTTAGTTGAAGAAACTCTTCACCAATTTGTGAATCTATTTCATAAATGTATTCCCATGGTGGAGATTCACTACCTTCAAAATAGAGCTCATCAAATCTATTCATCTTTTCCAAGAAATAAATGATTTAATTATCACCATTGAACACTTGCCAATGGTTAGCATTATTAGGTATACTTGGTTGAAAGACCATCTCAATAGTGTACTTATTTCTTTTCAAATATTTATGAGGAACCATGAGAGTTGTAGAGACATCCAATGAATTTGCATGATCATTAAACTCTCTTGGCACCATAGAGATATTGAAAGCATAAAAACTTTCAATGCAATCTTATACACAATTATGATAATGTCACAATCTTTTATTTTTGGTTTGATACAAATTTCTCACTTGACAAACCAGTAATTTAGCATCTTTTCAAGCATGAAAAATCTTAACATCTCTAGCATGAGTGGCTTTCAAACCAAGGAATAGTGACTCATATTCAGTGGTGTTATTGGTATTATTGAATTGCAACTTATATGAACAAGGGAAAATATCTCTTTGTGGGGATAATAGAACAATTCTAGCTATAGAACTAGTAGAGGAACAACTACCATCAAATTCTAAAACCCAAACCTCATTAGAATTTGATTTTTTTGAATTTCATTAGTCAAAATATTCCTCTTCATTAGTGAGGGAATATTCCTCTTTACCTAAACTTTCCTCTAAAAACTCTTCTAATTATCTATCTAAATTATCTAAACTTTCACTTGATGAACTTTCATTTGATAGATTAGAAACATCTTCAATGGATAGGAAATAATTACCCATTCTCAAGGACTCAAACAAAATTTGAGCTTTGGGATTTGTCATTTGGGTAACAATATATTTTTCCTATTTCTTAGGAAGCAAATTTTTCATGACACCTTTAATAGGTATCCTTGCTTCAGATAGATCCATGTTTAACTCTCCACCTGCATCTTTGTAAAAATTACATCTGAGTAGAATGTCATAAGAAGCTGGAATATCAACCACTAAGACTGTCATCTTAATCCTCTTGTCTAGAAAAGTTGTAAATGCAAATTGGGCATCTTTGATTTGAGTCAAAAGTGGTGCTTACTTATTTTCCATGGAAAAACATCTCCCAAAAGTCTTAGTTAAGGTGAGACAAAGGGATTCTACTACTTTGGTGGGCATAACACTATCAGAGGCTATAGAATCTATTATGCAATTGCTCAACTTATAACTATTTACCAATAGAGAAACCTAGAAAGGTTCTACTTTTTTAGAGGCAACAAAGGGAGTAATGACAAGATTATTTTAGGTAGATTTGTTTTTTAAAGAATCATGGGTAACTTTTAGAAAATCTTGACCTATAGGGATAGTTTTGTTTTTGATATATTCAACCAACCTATCAAACTATTCAAGATTAGCTTATAAATACTTAACTTTAGACATTTGGATCTTGGTCTTCCTAACATGATCTATTATGTAAAATAACTGAAATGATCTAGAAATAGAGGAAGGAAATCCATCATTCTAATTTGTATTTGATGTGGTATTGGTCTAGGGGATAGAAGTAGAAGAGACATGATTATTAGATGTACTTACTTGATTATTGCCCACTAGGTCCTTTGATTGGAAAAATAGCAGAGTTCCCCATTTATCAATTGAGATCACTAGTTGAGGTTCTTCTCTTGCTTTTCCCTTATCAATTTGTTGAGTTGACTAATTTTGGCACCTATTAAAAATACCATATGCTCCATCATATAGTTCTCTTTGTTTTTTAGCTTCATCTTGGTAATTCAGAAAGCCAATGGTGAAGTCACCAACTAATTCTTCTTCTCCTTCTACAAAGAGATTAGCATCATTCTCATATTCCAACTCAGGTTAGAAATAATGATCATGTTTGGCTTCACAATAACCAACTACTGAATTAACTGGCATTGTTTCAATGGCAAGCTTCCCCTGTGTAGGAGGAAGATGATTGGGCTGCCCTTTATTTTTAGTCATGTTGTCTTGATATGAATTATTTTGAAATGTCCTCCTTAGTATATCTTGATAAGGAGGGGCAAACATACCTTGGGACATTTGCCTTTTTAGTGCTATAAATTCATTTTCTAACTTTTGTACCATAGGGTCAATGGCAGTTATGGAAGAATTCTTAGTAAAAGAGGATACTCTACTTCAGTTGGAATTTCTTCTTATATTACCCTCAAGGATAAGATCATCTTTGACCTCGGTAGCCAAAATTTGAGCTATATGATGATCTACAGGGCCAACCCACCTTAACAAAAAACTCACTTTGAGAAGTTGAGAATTGATAAAGAAACACTTAAGATTCTCTAGTGTTAGCTGAGTGATTTCAAGAATCTTGTTTCTCAGCTTATTGAATTTAGTGATGAAGTCTTGCATAGGTTCATGCGGCTCTTTCTTCATTTATGTTAGCTATGCTAACAACGAGTGAACATCTTTTATAGGTTTAAACCTAGCTTCAAACTTGGTCTTGAGAGTGTTCTAATTAGTTATAGTCTGAGCTTGAAGATGATAAAACCAACCTATGGTAGCACCTTGCAGTGTTTTTACAAAAATCCTAACTACTACATCTTCATGTTCAACAGCTATCACACCACATGCTATGTAGAAAGATGCAATGTGTTAATCAGGGTGAACTTTCCTGTCAACATAGAACTTTGGAAAATTATTTCTTGAACTATGATGTAGTTCATGAAAATATGGGGTTAAATTTAGGGGACCAAAATTATTACCCCAAGGGCCTTGGGTTGCCTTGATACACTGATTAAAAAGTGGGATAATAAACCTTTGTGTAGTATGAATAGATAAAACTCTGTTAGCACTAGAACTAGAAGCTTCACCTGGTATTGGAGACCTAGCATTGGTAGGAGGAAAACTCTTGGTTCATTGAAGGTGAGGTCATAGAGGTAAAAAATCAAAATTATTTTGTTGCATCAACTAAAAAATAAGATCAATAATACTTTGAGCTCTCTTGCTTCATGTATACTGTGAATCTGCCAGAATGTAGTGTACTCAACAAAATTTTGAAACAAATGGAAAATAACTATAAATGCTTTAACTCAGAGCATGAGGCTTTAAATTGTGCATTCTTTCCCCAGTGGAGTTGCCAAAAAATAGTTAGGTGAATATTTTATCTTCAACTAACTGAAGGTAAAATGGTTATATCAGCCATAGTGTAATAAGATAAATCTCTCCTCTCAGCAAGGGGAGGTTCCTTATAAACTATCACAAACTAATTTAAACTAAATACTAACTCAGGGGTGAGACCATATCATCCATTTATCTTTTTTTAGAAATGATGTTTACAAAATAAAAGGACACTTTCTTGATACTAACTAAAAATCTAAGATACCCACGAGAGCACAAAGTCTATCATTACTTCTTCTATTGGTTTAAAAATAGAACACAATAGAATGAGGTGTATCCCAAAGTCTTCACCAAAAACTGACAAAATATATGATCACAAAAGATAATAGTAGTTCAAAGACTTTCTAATATCCTTTACTTTAAAACACTAAATCACAAACTAAAGATAATTGTTGTAGCACAAAGTCTACATAATAAACTTTAGAACATCTCCCAGATTATTTTCACTCACACTACTATTTAATCAAATAGATAAGATCATATTAGGAAAAGGACGTAAGAACAATTTCCAATACAACACAAGTTATTTTAACACAAAGTTTGAAAGACCACTTGCTCTCTCATTCACTTGCTAAAATTTGATTTATAATTTGAACTCAAAGTCTCAAAATGCTCTTCAATTTGGCAGAGTTTCATTTCAATAATTAAAACATCCTCATTACATTAGAGGTCCTCTTTATTTATAGTGAGAGGTCTTGAGAAAATTTAGGAAAAACCTAACTAATTTGACCTATTCAAAAATGGGAGTCCTTATTGACTTGGGACTTCCTATTTTTTACATGTAATTACATATGAAAAAAGTACATGTAAAAATGTCCAAAGTTATTTTAAAAGTACATTTAAAAAATGGAAAATAAACTAAGGGAAAAAGATAATAATTCAATTTGTATCAGCATATTTATTCATGTGTCCATCATACATAGTGAAAGTTGCTTGCATCCTGATACTGTTTAGACAAACAGTGTTCCTAAAAATCATCTTGGCTCTAACTATGGCATCTCTTATTGTGGTGACTAATTTTGCATGACTAGTTAACTTAGTTTTCAAATTATCTAGAGTTAACTAATTGTCTATAATATTGTCCATAAAGGCTATTGAAAATTTTTTATCTTCAAATTATTTCTGGAATATATCTTTAAATTCTTGAATCATTTCTTCTGCCAAGATAAATTGGTTATATTGTGATGCAAGCTTACAAGGTAGCTCCTCCAATTTGTGCAAAAGACTAACATCAATTTGTTCACTAACTTTCCTAGCATATTCAAGGTCATTGATCAAATTTTTAAGCACATGGCTCCTATATGTCAATGCCTTTTTAGTTTAGATATAAGAATCCCTACCAGTAATGACACCAATTGATATTAGAGTGCTTATTTTCAGTTTTCTCATCTCCACCCATTTATCATGATTATTTTCTATGATTTCAATATCTTGAGAAACAACATCAATGAGATCATCAAGTTTTGCTCTTATTTTCCTCATTTTATCTATCTTCTTAGATAGCTCTGTTAGTAGGGAAATTCCTTATGCATGCATCCTATATAAGTACTCTTTAAGTACTTTTCCTTTGAGATGAGTGTTATATACTTTCTGAATGATGGTATCTTCTATAGAAACAACCTCAGGAGTTATTTCTTATGAAATAAAAGTGATTTTCCTTACCACTATAGTCAACTATTCCACCATTGCTTTGTAGTGATCTTTCATTTCATTTTCCCTATCAATTTTTTGAATCAAGATGACCATGGTTGACTACATATCATTCTTGGCACTTTCATGATTTATCTTGCCTAATTTAACTCTAGAGATAGAGTAATCATTCATATCAAAAATTTCCATGGTTTTATCTTGTGAAGGTCTTGCAATATCCAAAAATTTGTGTCCCTTATCCCCAATTATTTTTGAAAGAATAATTGGCTTCTTCAAGGTCTTGGTTTTTATTGGCACCAGCTTATTAAAATCAAATTCATCTGGGGAGATGGCTTATTTCTTCTTTTTTGGTGTATAAACTAACAATCATGGTAGAAGAATAGAAGTACTCACATTAGGGTCTGTCCCCATTAATGTCATCACTAGAACTACACTTGCACTAGTAGTGGAAATAATAGGTGGAGTGTTAGTAAAAACTACACCTTTTACAAAGTGATCAAAAATAGAAGTATCTCCAATATCAAAAGATGAGGAGGACAAACTAGGAATATACCCTAAGGAATGGAGAACATATTCAAAAGTGTTTTGAGGGTTATCAAAAATTATTTTGGAAGGAGAGGGATATTTAGAAGAGGGAATATTAATATGAGAAATAGGCAAAGAAGTTGTAATTAGTGTGTTAGGAAGGGGAGAAGAGACTCCCATTTCTTGTTGTACATTCTCTTGTACAGAAAAACTATCCTCTTCTTATTGATTTGTAGGCCTATCTTCAATCTCCATCTCTTCTATCACTATTTCTTCAGTGTTTTGTTTCTCAACTTCCATATCTTCTATTTCAGACTCTTTTTCCACATCTTTTGACGTCTTCATCACAAATATGATCTAAGGATTATGTGGCTTGGAAGAAGAAGTAAAATCACTTTTTTATTCATCTTATTCTCTTCCTTTCTTCTTTTTTCCTCTTGAATCTTAGTTTCTGACCCTGTGAGGAATTCTTTCAAAGCAATTCCCTTATTTGCTAGCCAATTATTGGTGTTTGCCAATATAGATTCAAATCTTTTCCTCAAAGAGGTCAGCTCTTTTTGGGACCATTAGATTGGAGGGAGAGGGGCATTATCAACCTATTCAATATTATATCTATCATTAATCAACTCTCCATCATCCACTAGATTCTCAAGAATGTTAGTAAGTCTCAGATATTTAATCTACTCAAGAGATAACCTTCTTTACATCTTCTTCTATTCTCAAATCTACCAAAACATCTTCAACCATAGGTTCATGGAATTGGGTTTTCCTCTTGATTTTGTATTTCACACCCCTATAGTCAAACTTTGGTCTTATCTTGAATTTCTTCATAGTTACAAGCTATATCTTAATTTCTATGGCCCTAGCCTTCATAGTAGTTAATACCAAATACCTACCAATTTTAATTGGGAACCTAAAATTGGGCTTCTTGAGCTCCATTTGTTTATTATGCATGATGATCATTTTTCTGCATAACTCCATTAGGACCAGTTTGTTTGAGAGGAATCTTGGAAGCATATAAGGATGACCTTGGAAAAAGCCAACCCGTAGGTATGAGAAAGAAGGAAACTATAAGAACATACATCCAAAATCATTTACCACTATCCAAGCCTCATCTGACACTCTTCTTTACTCTAGTTAAGGATCAAAAAAATATAATAATACTGCAAAGAAAACATTATTTACTCTCCTAAAATGATGAATAAAACCCTTTAATGTTAATTGAGAATAGTATTGATACATAAGGATTACTATCCTATCTCCTTCTGATGTTAGACTTGGAAATATTCTCATTGAAGCTACAATATACACTAGATAGGAAGTCATATAGAGTTTGAAGGTATTGGATACCTTTGTCAATTGTTAATGCAAAGCATTGCTGATTTGTTCTCCCTAGAAGATGATTTGTTTGCCTTGGAGTATTACCTTGATGAAAGGATAAATCCATTCATGAAACTATGAGGAAGAAGATAAACCTCTTATCCTACTGAGAAGATTTATCAGATCACCAACTTCTTCTATAAAGTCACTTCTAGGAATAATCTATGGCCACCTTGACAAATTTGACCTTGATGTCTTGAGCCATTTTTTATTGACTACCTTCTTTGGCTTTTCAAGATTTTTGTCATACTTTTTTTGTGCTTCAACAAAATAAAGCTTTATCACTTCTATAATAGGAGGGAATATAAACACCTTATCAATAAATTTAAGATCTAGTCTGATTATCACATTACCATTGGTGTCCATCACAACCCTAGTATCTTTGTTATAAAACTTAGCACACTAAAGGACAAATACTGTGTTGTGGGCTGCTATTAGGAAAAAAGATACCAAATGAATGTTACTATTAATTATCTTCTTCATTTTAGAGCTAGGATTTCTTGACTTGGTTCTCTCCACAAATTTAGCCATGTCCACATGGCCAATCTCTCTATCTCTAACGTCATCAACATTAGAAGTAACTGAGGTGATTGGAAAAGCACCTTGATATTTATACTTCATTGCTTTCAACTTCTTCAGAGACAACTCAGTCATCTAAATGAGCTATTACCCAAAGGATGTTGATGAAGAAAGAATATCCATAGAAGAAACTACAACAAAAATTCATTATCATGTAATTAGGGAAAATACTGTCAATCTAGGAAAATTACATGTCGATGATCAGGACTATGGAGATGCACTTAAAAGGGATAAAGTGTGAGCAGGCCAAAAAACTAGAGGAAAGTAGGCTCAGAAAAACAAAATTGAAAATATCCCAGATTTATGAAAATTTAAGAGAATGTTTGCATGGGCAACAAAATTTGCCACCCTTGCATGTGAGGGATACTGTACATTTGCATCAGTGGCAAAATTTGCCACTATTGCATGTTTTTTGCATGTTGGAGTGGTAAAAAATGTTAACAGTATAGGTAATAAGGAAATTTCCATTTTTGATGTTTGAGTGGAAAATTTTAACAATAATACATATGGTAAGAGTTGGAGGTTTTTCGTGTAAGGGCAAAAAATTTTGCCACCCATACATTTCCTCTTGAGAACATCTCAAAATACTCAAGTGGAAAAAAATGCCAAATATAATTTTGACTTGATCACAATAGGGGTAGGTGAGAGTGGAAAATAAATCCATTATCATAATGTTTTTGGAATGATTGGTTTTTAACCATGCTTTATAGGGAAAATCTTGGTCGGGTCGATGACACATAAGAATTAAAATCTAGGGCACGAGTGATGGTTAGAAAATTTTGATGGCAAGGCTCACTAGGGTAAAAATGATGAAAGAACAAAGGTTGACAAGACACAATATAAATAAAAATAAACAAATTCAATCTATAGGTGATATCACTCAAAAAATGAAACCCTAGAAGTCGAAAATAACTAACTTGGTGAGTTTGAAACCCTAAGCTTGGTGGCAGAAAATTTGAAATCTTCCTCCGTCACCATGGTTAAGTGATTATGAAAATGGGTTGATGAAAATTTGATAAGAGAAATGATAAAAGTAAATTCATTTAAAAGCTCCAAAACAAGCCTTTAATACTTGGCATGAGTGGCCATTAATGCCACTCAAAGTTCAAGATCTCGAAGATCTTGCTCAGGTGGTGAATTTAGCTAACCTAACACGTGCTAGAAACAAGAACATGTAATGGAGTAAAAAAGTTTTTCTCATTCATTTAGAAAAATAAAAACCATGTAAAATTGGAAAAAAAGGCCAAACTTACATAAGCAAAATCAAAATTCACTAACACCCTCAAAATGATCAAAATTGACATTTTGATCAATTTATGACTACAATAGGTTTCATGATTTTTGAGAAATCATGGTGAGGGAATGTCATAAAATTTCCTAGGATATTAGACAACTTCACTTGATATCAAGATAATCTTGTCTCGATCAATGAACTTAGAGTGTAAATTATGAAACAGACAAGTTTCATAGGGGTTGTCCACAAAATGAGTGTAGCTGATTTTATGAACAACAGATTTGAAAAGTCATATGGTGACCCTTCATAAGCAAAATCATCCTTTCCTTTTTTTAATTTATCTTGGTGAACTTTCATATTCTTCAAAGTGTCCCTTCATGTGAAAATGCACCATATCCTCTTTTGTCTTCACATGGTGACTCTTGAAATTCTTCAAGATGACTCTTCATGAGAAAATGCATCTCATTCCTCCTTTGTCTTTTACCCCATAACTCTTTGAATTCTCCATGGGCCCTCTTTTAACTTATATTCAACCAAAAATATATTAATTAATATTAAATAAATATTAACACACATTATCTAAGATATGAATATTAAAAACACCATTAAATGCAATGGGGCCTTTATCACCAATAATGCTAGACCTTTGACATCAATGAAAATATTTCCAACACCTACAACATCTCAAAGATCATCTTATAGCCATTACTAAACCTTATTTTTTTCCTACCACAATTCATTCCCATAATAAGGTTTCTTATTCTTCTCCTATGGCTATGCCTCTAGTGTTTCCATCCCCTCCTTTGGTTCCTTCACCACATTTTATACATCCACATATGATTATTTCACCTGTGGACCTTCCCCCACCTATGGATCTTTCTCCATCCATGATTCATTCACCCATTAATTATTCTCCATTGGTATTCCTACATTTCTATTAGATCCCACTCCCATGTATTATCTTGACCATCCTTTGTCTAATGTTCTTTCTCAGCATGATCATTCAAACATTAATACTTTTTTAGTTGAGGACATTAGAAAAGAAGTGGTTTACTCATATTCACTGAAGATTGATGAAACTTTAGCAGTAGTGCATATCTAGCTTCATAGAGACTTATCTAATTCATTGGATAATGTGTGTGGAGAGATTTAGTAGTATTTATGAACACATGCATGGTGATTTCACATTTGTATTGGATTGTATGTGTGCTCCAATATTATTTTTATCTATTATATCATTTGACACTATGTCAAATTTCTACTTATATTTTGTCATGATCTTACTTATTATACTATATCTTGATTATATTATCAAGTATATTCACATATGGTTATATTTTAGTTATCATTGCTTTCATTTTTTCCTTTGAATTTTTCTCAAAACTCTCTTTTTTATATCACTATGATTGTTTTGCTTTCTTATACTTATTTTTCATATATAATTTATCTTGGTTATTTGGTTATATAAACCTTGTTCCCCTTTTTTATTATCTCCCTTTACCGTGTGATCAATTGGGAAACAATCTATCTCATTATTATCTCCTTTTACCGGTTCACTTTGGATCTCATTTTTCCCTTCTTCCTTTTTTTGCAAACTAAGTATATACACAATTTAGAGTTGAGATTACATGATAGTTCATTGTTAAGCCTAAGTATCTTAGTTTTTTTGTCTTTTGTTACATAGCTTCCTCTAGCCTTAGCCTATAACTCATTAATGTGTATCACTATCTCTCTCATGATTGGTCATTCTAAATTAATACGGAGGAGGAATATTAAAAATCCTTCAAAGGAATTTTAAAAGCCAAATCATAAGGAAATGCTATCAAAATGCAAAAATATTCTTAAAAGTCTAATCACACTAAAATATGTGATTCAAATCACATCTCCTTCTTCTAGTCGAATCTCAAATTCCATAGTTGGCCTCACAGTAGATCCAATGTTCTTTGGAATGTGGTAGGATAGTATATTAGAAGAGGAAAATAAAAAAAATTTTAGTGCTACCTAATTTCTAATGTAAGTACCCAAATATTTGTAATATACTGATGGATTTATATGGGGTTCCTAAAGAATGGGAAACACATTGTGGGAAGGTAAGTCCATTTTACTTTTTATTGTAATGATCTACCTTCATGAGTTGATCCTAGTAGCACACTTATTTGCCTAAAAAACTTTGTGTCTATAGTGAACAATCTTTCGTTGTACATAGATGACCTCTAGTTACTTATTGTCTTCTCATGTCCTTAGTATGCCTCTTACCTCCTATGGTCTTATCATAATATGCCTAAGTCTTGATTTTTACACTCCTTATATCCCTTATATTTCATCTTGAGAAATATTATTTTGTCTATTGATCGATCCCCTTAGGATTTCATTTGTGAGTTGCATTATAAGACTATGGATAGGACACAACCATCCTCAAAAATTAGCATCCTTTCCTTCCTATTAACCACATCCTTTAACTACCCAATCTTATTTATTACACCATAGTGGTGTTCTCTTTGTTGATTTGTAGTGTAAGACTATGGATAATACCCAAGCCTCCTCATAAAATTTTCCAATACCCAAGTCACCATCCAAATTACATCTGTCAAATTTGATATAATATTAAATAGATTATGAAGTTACATGTCATTTTTCATGCTTCCCATATTTATTTAGTATGTTTTATGCTTACTTCAGTTTTCATTTACTTTTTTATATTCTTATTTTATAAGTGCATATAGGAATACAACCATTTCTTGAATTTTTCATACTTCTCAGCTTGAATTAGTATGACTAATTTAAGACCAATTTTTTACATTTTTATTTTCATACTTCCTAGAATTATTTAGTATGATTGATTGACTTCATTAATTTGTTTTTATTACCATTCGTGCCCTTTTATATACCTTTCATTTTATTACATTGTTTTTATCCCTCCCAATGTGATATTAGTATGATTTTACTTGTTTTAATTTGGTACAAAAATATTTCACTTTGGTTTAGAAACAAATCCCTTTTTACCATCTTGTTCTACCATTTCTTGGTTCTTTATACATAGTCATTTCTTGTTATTACATATTTCCCATATTGCAATAGTGTGTAGTACATTTTCTTGAATGATTATATTTTTCCAAATCCTTTTTTACATATTTATTTTTAAAAATGCATGTGTCCTACATAATGCTAGAAAAGAAACCACATCACATATATTTCCTATAACATATACAAGAAAACTAAATACATGTGCTAGAAATAAATATATCCAGAGCATCCATAGACATAACTATCATGATGACAACATATACAACCAACATCAATATGCCAAAATGATCCATCCATCACACACACACACAACACACACACCATATATATATATATATATATATATATATATATATATACATATATACATATATATATATATATACATACATATATATATACATGTATATATATATATATATATACACACACACACACACACACATACACATAGATACATACATACATACATACATACATACATATACATACATATAGATATATATATATATATATATATATATCATGTGTTTGATACAATATATAAAACCATATACAATGATGTAGCTCTATGGCTAGACAACATCTTATTGATCTTGTGGCTAAGCAATGCTTCCTATTGAGGCCTTGATCTGACTCCTCTAAATAGTATTCTATAATGAGGCCAGTTGAGATCTCAATCCATCTACTTGTCCCTATAGGTGTACTACCAACATCTATGACTCTACCAATTGGGTCCATATCTCTTTCATCTACACTATTGTATCTAGATGTATAACTCTCTCATCTAATAGGGCTTATCATGCATGTAGATCCCATGCACCCATCACTATCAATGGATACATCCTCTCTATCTACACCTATATTTGCCTCACTACCTCTCTAATTAATTTGAATGAGATCACCTGATCTGGGGTAGATGGTACACTTAGATCCTCTAGTGTCATGGGGTCATATGGCTACAACATCTCATCTAGGACATCTTCTAATGTGAAATCCACCTCCACTATATCCCCATCCACATCCCATTTGAATTTTTTAGTTAATCATTCTTAGCAACTAAGGAACATGATTAATAGATCAACATTAAGGGGGATCCAACACATATCAACTATCTCACCTAGACTTATGGATCCTAGTCTAGCCTTATTTCCATATGACAACCTATCTAACAATTCTAGTAACCATTCCACATCTAAAATTCTCCAAAATATCCATCATCCCTCCACCCAAGAAACAACAAAGGATGTATTAGTTCCTCCATGTCATGTATAGTCAAAATACATTCCTTTTACATTTTAATAAAAAAATAAGCCTAGATTACTTCATTTTATTATTTTTAGCTTGATTTTACTTTACTCAGTCCTTCTTGATCTTACTTGGTCATTTGGTATCATTCTATCCCTTTCTCAACCTTTTGTACACTTTTTTGTACTATTTTGGCTCTTTGGTCGAACTAGTTTGACCAAAATTTTCCTATCCTTTTGCTTAGTTAACTCAAAAATATAAGTCAACCCCCTTCTCTTCCCCTCCCTAGTGTTGAGTTTCCATTGTAAACCTTTTGCACCACTTCACAACTCCAAAATAGGCCATCAACTTATAGAATGTATAGGGTTGACCCATACCTACTATGTCAGCACTGTGGATTCTACTCATTTCCAACATACTGGGTCAACCCAGTTCTTTCTACCCATCAACTGCTTGTATTTTCACAAAAAAGTGCAAATTTCTTACTTTCCTCCTAAATCCTCTAAACCCATTTCTCATCTTCCTATTTGATACCCATATAATATAATTTTCCCTCATTCTAACATCTATAAATGCTTAAAATTCACATTTACGAAAAATTCACTTAATTTAATACAAATTTCAAAAACTAGTTTGAGATTCATAGTTGCATACCTATAGTGCACCTACTACCACCTCTAGAGCCTCTCCCTGTTTATCCTATCATCTCCTCACCATCCTAGCTCATTTTTGGTCTCTAGAGCTTTTTCCCCCTCTTTCACAAATCAAAATAACAAATGAATTGTCTTTTTCCCTATTTAAAAACACTTTTAGCAATTCAAATTCTTTGATTATTGTCTTACAAATTCCTTCTTTTACCTATATCTTTGTTTCTACTCATCTTTTTTTCAAATCTTAAAATACATTAGATTCATGATGACTTAGATAATAATTTATACTACCATATGACTATATTCTAAAAGTTTCTATTTTGGCTATTTTTTCACTGACTTCTACAATTTCATCTAGTGTTCTCTATATTGACACCTTCACATTTTTTACAGTCTATTTCTTTATCTACAACACTAAGGTAAGTTAAAGGTATGTGTTTTTCAATTTAATCCTTTCATTTATCTTATTTGTTTCTTATTTCACTTTACTTAGAATCAATGTTATTTTTTATCATGTTTTATCTCAAAGCACCATCTTGTGTTACACTTATGTGACACGTGATGAGCTTCAAGTGGAGCATATATACACATAATATTTTCAAACTTTTATCTATTACTAACACTTTTTATCTTTTAGTATCTTATCAAGTATTAATCTCTCTAAGTATATGACTTAAGGGGTGCAATAGGAAAGGGGTGGGTAGACTATTGGTGCTTCATAATATTGTTTTTTGCTTTGCCACTTTTCATCTACACAATTGTCTCCTAAAACCATTTACCCTAAGCTTATTCTTCTTAGCCTTACCCATTCCTCTCAGTTGTCATGCCTTATCCATCCTTTTTTTGCCTCAAACCCCTTTTGGTTAGTCATCTATTCTAGGTCAATTAGGTCAACCTAGTATATTTTAGGGGTATTTTTCACCTTCTTAGCTTGTTAGCCTTTCAATCGACCTAGCTCAGACCTAGTGAATTATCTCCAAAAACACACTAGGTTGATTGGGTCAATCTTGTATAGTTGACATTTCTAAGAAAATTTTAGGCAAGATCTACCTATGTATACAAGTTCATTTCCCACCATATCAGAAGAGAAGAATAAATAGAGAAGAAGTGTGAGAGAACATTTGCTTATTCACCACTCTAATTGAGGAATAAAGCTTAGGGTTCTATACTTTCTTTGGAGATACAAATCTTATCTTGTGGAGAAGTATTTTTGATGCCTAGATAGGTTATGTAGCGTAGAGATAATTTATCTTATTTATCCTTACATACCACAACAATCTCTTATAAAGCACCTTGGCCAAGGGAGATATTAAGGCTTGATAGGTTCATCTTCAAAGGTGATTGTTCCTAACTTTATTTCTCCTTTGTAAGAGTAGATAAATAATGCATTTGTAATTTTATCTTATGTAATAGGATTTTGTATACATTGACATGAGTATATGTCTTATAATAAATGTTTAGTTTAGTTTCTTTATTGTTTCTAACCCCCACTTTGTGACACAAGCTTTGGTGTATACTAGATTAGATTTACTTTTTTTTATTAAAATAAGTGAATGTTTTAAGCCATAGGACTCAATTAGGTTTATTGTGTGATTGTTTTATACTATAGGCTTTGTAATCCTTCTTAACATGATATATTGTGATAAGTGATCCTTGAATCAGGGATAGTGGATCCCTATATTAGTTAAGCTCTATCTTAACAAGTGTATGCCAATCAAAAGTGTAGGTATGCTCTAACTTCTCCAAGCCAAGATTGATTTATAGACATGATATATTTATGATTGCATATAATCATCACCTCCATAAATTCTCTTTAATTTTTTTTAGATATCTTGTGTATTTTGACAATGCATCACTTTGACAAACTCTATATTAGACAATCCACATAGAATAGTATTGTTAGCCTTGACATTACTCTCATATGATTTATTGGTAGCCTAATCAGTAGGAGTTGTAGTAGGAGATATATCCATTTAAAATAGACATCCATACATAAAACCTTAATTAAGATAAATATTATTTCATTCTAATGCTCCAAAATGTATAGTTTAATCCATCAAAGAGAGTTTCTTTATTTTAGGAAGAGCCTTCTTGACTAGCCATTTATGTTCACTATCCAAGATCTACCTAAGATAATTAAGCTTATTCTAAGGAACCAAGGATCTAATACCAATTATTGGAAGACAACTATCTACTGAGAGGGGGGGTTGAATTAGTAGATTGACTAAGTCCTTTTCAAAACTTTTAATCCAAATAAAAAATATATGTAGAGATCACATACACAAAAATATATAAAACATCATATGTATGTGGAAAACCTAATATGGGAACAAATAAGGTGAGAATAATTTCTATAATCTACTATTCTAATCCAAACTCATATTCAAAACCTCACTAGTTATAATGTTTAAGGGAACCAACCTTAAGGAGCCACCAATCCCCTGATTTAAGAGCACTTACTCTAAGGAAATACCAACTCCCTAACTGAGTACCAACTCATCTCATCTGATGGAACCCACCAATAAAATCTATATTATGGAGCTATAACTCTAGATTATAGTAGTGATTCATAAATTAATCTAATTCCAATTCTTTTTTACAAGTCTATTCTATAACTGTTTAAACTCTTCTCTTTATTTCTCTCTTCTCTTCCACTTTGTCCTTCTTCCTCCATGTCTCTACACACACACACACACACACACACACACACACACACACACACACACACACACACACACACACACACACACACAAGCATTTGATCTAGGTTTTTTATCTTCTCTATGTTGACACTTATTTGCTAACACATCATGCCAAGTCTAGACTAGATTCATATTTCTTGAAAAACAAGTTTTCTTCATCTTAAATTCATGCTCCACCACCATGATTCTTTGTCTCATTACTATTTTTAACATATAATAGGATCTGATTTTGATGCACATACCATATTACAAAAATTATATCAATCACAATGATCTATATTGTTGTCTATGCCATATAATTCATCTTTCCTACATGGTCCTCTACTTGACCATTGTGATGAACAAATATTTAAATACTAACCATTGATATTGAGTTTATTTCCATGATTTGATGATCCTCATTAAATTTTCTCAACTTTAGAATGCATTTGTTGGATCAAGTTTTAATAGACTCACAGCTCTATTGGATCTTTGTATGCTTTAAGGTTTTAATGTTTCAACTTTGAAATGCATACGTTATAATTTTTGATTTGACATCCCATGTGCCATTAGATCTTGAAATTTGCATGAACCTTACCTCTATCTAACATTAAACCTTAAGTACTTGGTCTAATCTCATTCATTCTTGAGACTTTGGAACAAATACTTTCCATTAATCTCATCAAAGTAGTTTGGTCTTTAACTCACGTATGTGTTGTTAAAAATCAAGCAATTGATCCCATTGAGTCCACTCTCTTTGTTATATCTTCATTACATAATTACATTCTCATTGTTTGATCTTCTGATAAGCTTGAACATTATCTCTGATAAGATATTATCAATGTGACACTTGGCACCCTAACATGACTTCTACACATTTGTTGTTAGTTTCTATTATTATGACACTTTGAATTCCCACATTAATACTTGACTATTTGACTTTAAACCACTTCGGAGATTTACTATGTAAGTTCCATGATTGTGAAACTTATCACTAGCCCATTTACTCATAGGTGCCTTTGACAAATTGACTTTGTTATGCTTTATTGGATCTTTAACCTATGATTAAGTGATAAATGATTATTGAGATAGGATGAATATTAAGTCTAATACTTAGGGAGTATTAAGGTCTTTGATCACTACTTGAGATGGTAATTACTAGGTTGAATGGGTTGGTTGCACAATGGCTATAAGGACTTAATATATAACTTAAGTAATCTGTTTCTTCCTATATCTAGTCAAATTTAAAATAGAACATGCCTATGAACACCATGACTAAATATCATAAGGTTATATTGTGAAAAACTAGTAATGTTCTAGAGTAAAGATAAATAAATTTTGAACTCATTTCTTCTCAACTAAGCCTACAGACCATATATTTAATATGTTAATGAAAAACCCATAATAGATATTCTATTAATATCTCTTTAAGTGGTCTTTAAACGGTCTTTATAAAATAATGATAACTTTTCACTATGTAACTTTAAAACATGCTCTTCTCTCCATCAATCTCATGCCAAAAATCTCCCTTTTAACTTCAATGACAATCATATTTCCCATTTTCACATCAATTCTAATCATATGGCCAAAACATAGCTAATCAACTTGTTGCATCTCCTATACCAACTACCAATCTCCTTTAGGATAGTCTTCTTGATGATAATATTCTATATATTTAAGGTTTTAATCAAGCCATTTCTCTTAAATATTACTTCCATAACATCACTACTAATCTTGAAGAAAGTAATATCGATGAGTCAACTTTCCTTTTATAATACTACTAAACCAAAAGTATTTATCAAAGAACTTTCCAAAATCAATGTTGACTTACATAAGGATACTTGGACCCTTCACTTTGATCATGATATATGACTTCAAGGAGTTGGGATGGGTTACATTATTACAATACCTCTTGGTAAAATCATTCTTTTATATTTTCACTTAATATTTGATGTCACTAATAGCATGGTAGAGTATAAATCTCTAATCTTAGGAATGAGAGCTACTCTTAATTTAGATAGCCAATACTTACATACCTTAGGTGATTATTATCTAATTTTCCACTAATTCAATGGTGATTACCAATTCAAAAGTGATAATCTCATCACCTATCATCAAATTTCAACTAATCTCACCACATATTTCATTTATTTCACTATCGATCATATCCCTTGAGATCAATATTTTATTACTAATACCCTTGCTTCTTTAAATTCTCTTTTTCATCCACACTAAGTTATTTTAGATTCCTCTTTTATTATCTAAATAATAAATATCCATCTTCTGATCAAACACAATGTTCACTTATCTTCTATATTGAGGTTATCACCATTTGACAAATCCCATGGCACAAATACATCATTTCATTCTTGGAACATCAAACTTATCCTCCCAACTTAGACTCATGTGAAAGGACTCACATTCATAAATAAGATTTCAATTTTATATTTTGATATAAAATCCTTTATTATAATAATTATAATGGTACCTTTTTCAATTATGTTATAAAAGATGAGGTTCCTCCTCTGCTTGAATAAGCACATGGGGGAATTTGTAGTGGTCACTATAGCAGACATGATACAACTTGAAAATGCCTACATATGGGGTTATTTTGGAGAAATATTGAAAATGATGCTATTGAATTTGATAAAAAGTGTACTCCTTTCTAACTTCATGACAATCTAATTTATTAATCAAATAATCTATCACTTTGGTGTCCCTCATACTATCATTTCAAATAATGACGGTAATTTCAAAAATAAAGATGTCAAACAGCTCTATGTTAAATTTAAAATCAATCATAAATTTTACAAACCCTATAATCCAAAATGTAATGGCTAAGATAAGGCCACTAACAAAATTATTAATAAAATTCTCCAAAATATAATTCATGAAACCCACATGGATTGGCACCTTCATCTATATCCTACTCTTTGGGCCTATCGAACTAGCATACTACTGCCACTAGGGAAACAACATTCTCTATATTTTATGGTTTTTTATCATTCCTTTCATTAGAATTTGAGATTCCCTCTCTCCATATATATTTTAATGGTATCATACCTAGTGAATAATTATGCAAATCTTGTCTTCATTCCCTTGATCTCCTTGATGAACATCATCTTTTTGATTTAAAACACAATCACCAATATAAGGTTCATATTTCCAAGCAACACAACAAACATGTCAAAGTCTATACATTTAATATTGGTTATATTTTCCTTAAAGTAGACTATACTGATGATAAAGAAGGTAAATACACCCAAAAATGGTAGGGCCCTTATTTAGTCAAAGATATTCTTGGTCCAAGTACCTATTGTCTTCAAACAAATGAATGGCATATTTATAAAGAGCCCAAAACTACATAATTCCTCAATAAGTATTTTTCCTAATCTTTCCCTTATTCTAATGTTTTATATATTCTATCTATCTAACACTTTTTTGTAGGATACTTACATGGGTCTCACCCTCTACAATAGTGCCTCTCTTTTCACAAACCTTAGTCCCTCCTTTTTGGTCTTTTGTTTTCCTTTTTTTCTCACGAGTTGCATTGTAAAACTATGGATAAGACCTGGTATTCCTTATGATGTACTATAGTTTATTTATTTTCACACTTTTTATCACCCTTATGGGTTTTAATTTTTTTATTTTCAGTGTAAAACCATGGATAGGACCCGGCCTTCCTCACAAATACCATCTTTTTCTTATCTGATTAATTTTTCCAATACTATTTGGCACCCTCATGGGTTTCTCTTTTATGATTTTTAGTGTAAGACCATGGATATGACCTGCCCTTACTCATAAAATCACAATATTTTTCATTTATTTTGTAAAACATGTTTTGAAATAGTTACAAATTTTGATCCTTGTTCTCAACTTCATATTTTGCTTCTTTTATATAGAGAAATTGAACAACAATCTATGTTAGCATGTTTTCCTCCATTTACCTCATTCTTATGATAATGAATCATAGTTTTATATCATTGTATCCATTTTTCACCTTTTGTCACATTTTTGAGATTTGAAGTAATTCAAATTATTTCATGTTTCATTCCTCTTGATTTCCTTTCCTTTCACTCCACATTAGATAACATAAGGTCAAAGTCAAGATATCACTTTTATTTCACTTAGATTTATGATAATCTTAGACACCATGCTCTCTGAGTTTCTCTCTCTTAAAAAATAAGTCCCATGTATTTAAATAAAATTCATTATTATCACTCATATTTGGTTTTTTAAATCCACATGGAGGAGGAATAGAAAAAAGCCATCAAGAAAGATAAATACCAAATCATTCAAAATAAAAGGAAATAATATATAAAAGGTAACATACAAATCTCAAAATTCAAAATCACACCAAAATACATGATTATAAGAAAATATCTTATCTCGAATTGAAGCTTAAATTCCACAGTGAGTATCACAATAGAGTCAAGGTCCATTGGGGTGTGATGGGAGATTAGAATAGGAGAAATCAAAAAAAACTATGGTGATACCTACTTTATCATGCAAGTACCCAATCATTTAAGTAGATTAATGACTCTATAAGGGGTCCTAAATAATATGGAACACATTCTAGGAAGGTAGGTCCATTTTAATTTTCATGCCTATAACCTTCATGAGATGATCTACATATTTCACTTATTGACCTAAGACTTATGTGGATAAGATAAGTTCTGTAGAGTCCTTAAGGTTGAAAGTTCTCTTATTTTGAAAAACCTAATTCAAGTGTTTTGACTTTGATAAATATTGCCTCTACCTTAGTTTTTCCTTCATTATCCCCTCCACCTATTTCATTTTCCGCCTTGATATCAAAATTATGATTCCAAATGTATCTTCCCTCTTATATTATTCCTTCTTCTTCACATATTAAAAACATTCTATCACTATTTTATTTCAATAATATATATCCTTAGAGAAAAACAATATACATGAGTGATTATGATTATTTTATTTATACCAAGGCACTAAATTTCTAAGAATACATTGTTTTTTTTAACCATTTGTCATTATTGTACCACCCTTTTTGTGGACATCTAAGTCCATTTCTACTTTCATGTAATTTTTCCATTGTTGAGTGAGGTTGCTTGTTACTTGTTACTTGTCACTCCTCATTGTTGTTTTCCCTTTTGTGCACCTTTTTAAATTGATTATTGAGTAAGGATTGTTAATTTTCACTCTTCAATGTTATTTTACCATTTTTCTTTCCCATATTTTTAAAGGGTTGTTTCTTATTCTACATTGATGTTTGATTACCATCCTTTTTGACATGTATCCTTGGTTTAAATTTGTGGGTTTTCCTTTCTTAAGTTTTACTTATTCAATTTTTTAGGTCTTTAGTATCCTTGGATTTTTGGTTACCCAATTTACTCTAAGTTTTGACTTGGTCATTTGGTCTAATGTATCACTTGACACCCCATTTGTCAAATTTCCAAGTATGTCCCATCCATGTAGCAATAGTTATCTTGGCTTTCCTATGTTTTTTTATTTTTTATCTTTAATTTTTTATTCTTTGGATCTTCAAAAGTGGTCTCTGTGCCCTACAAAATAAAAACTAAAAACACAATAGATGGAAATCCAACAATAAAGGTAAGTCAAGGTACACATACATTTACTTTTTAATTATTTCCCTTTTCATCATTTCCTTTAAGTTATTTTTTATTTAATAAACTATAATTTTTTTTTAGCTTGACCATTCTATGTCACTATGTTCGTTCTCTAAGCACCATTCTGTGTTACACGTATGTGACATGTTTTGAGATTTTAATGGGGCATATGTACACACATAATATTTTCAAAATTTATCAATTATTTATGGTTTCAACTTTGAAATAACCCATTGAGTATTAATATCTCTAAGTTTATTCCCTAAGGGGTACACCAAGAAAGGTGTGGATATACCATTAGTGTTTCATAGGATTGTTATCCCTTATTGTTACTTATTATCAATCTAACCAACTCCTAAAACATTACCCTAAGATATTACTCCTATTTTTCAAACTCATTAATTATTTTCCTATCCTCTATACCCATTTTCCTCACCTTGAACCCATTTTTATAGTTTATAGTACTAGGTTGACTAATTCGACCTTATACTCTTATGGGTGAAATTAATTTAGGGTCTAGGTTGGCTCATAGCCATCCTAGCCCATGACCTAGTGAGTTTTTATCCATAATAGTACTAGGTCAACTAGGGTGACCCTATTGATCAAAACTTTTAGAAGGGTTTATTATTAAATCCACCTATATATACAAGATCATTTCATCATTATTTATCAATGATCAAGAGTTATTATTCGCTTGTGGTTCTTTACAATCTACTCTTTCACCATTCCACTTAAGGAGTCTTAGCTTAGGGTTTATAATTGGAGAATATAGTCTTGTGGAGAAGTATTAGATGATTTGGCATTTCTTAGTGATCCTTACAAATCACAATAACCACTTATGAAGCCCTATTGATCAAGGGAGAGATTTAGTCTCTATAGGATCATATTTTAGGTAAGTATTTTCTAACTTTGCTCCTCTCTTTAGTAGATAAAAGTAACATAAGTATTGGATTTGAATAATATTATTCTTCTTCTCCATGTATTATGGTCTTACTCATATATAGCCTAATTTATATTCTCTTATGCATGATTATTTACATTTTTTTACAAAACCTCATATTGTGCTACAAGAATTGGTGAACACTAGATTATATTTATTTACTTTACTTGTTATTAGTATAGTGAATATGAAAACATAGGGATTAGTTAGGATTATTACATGATTGTGCTTGATCAAAGGATTTATAACTCTCCATATAATTCTTATTCTTGTAAGAGATCTCATGATTAGGTCTAATGGATCAACATATTGGTCATATTTCTAATTATTTAATGTATCCCCAACTAGAAGTGTAAGTATGATCTATATTCTTTGAGTTAAGATTTATTTATAGACATGATGCATTTATGATTACATACACATACCATAGAACTTCAATAGGTCCAGATGAAGAGGAAATTTGAAAAAAGCTACTGATAGAAGTTTTTAGGAGGGAGATTTAGTTCTCAAATGGCATATAGACTTAGCAACAACTAGAAGGCATAACAAGTTTGATGTGATACGGAGTGGTCAATATGCCATAATCAGTTTCAAGTAAACCAATGCATTCTAAGTATCTAAGTTGAATGGAGAATAATTTACCATCACAGTCAATGGGATATATTTTAAGAACTATTTCCACTGATTCTTATGTAATTTGTAAATAAGTATATTACATGATTTTCATTTCCCTAAGTGCCTTGTACAAATTATTTTTAGAATAGACTTTATTTCCTCCAAGTGTTTGTGCATAGTGTTATTCATATCTTAGATATTATTTCTTGTAAGTCCTTTGGTGTAGTTATTTTATTTTGATAGGGGGTCTTAGTTTATTACAAAGAAAAAATTTGTAGCTAGTGTGTACAAGGACAAAAGGACCAATAATTTTAATGACTCCATGCCCAATAGATTAATCAAAGTGACTATGTTTCTCACTTATCAAGCAAGTGGCTCATAAAGGTTGCTAGAGATGTTGACCCTTTAGGTCACCCCAGTCTATGTAGATTTTAAGTACCATTGCATAGAATATTCCCATTACCATGTAGGAGTAGCACCCCAAAGATTTATTTGCACACCAAAAAATCCAATTGATGGCCAAAAGGGGAAATAATTCATGAATTTATTAGAAAATTCTATGATGCCAAGAAATTTAAGCCTTATAATCAAAATAAATAATGCTCCCACATCTTATTTATAGAACCACAACTTTCAAACAATCATGATAATGATGTCCTTCAGCACCTAACTAGATTCACAGTCTCTAGTGTGAATTTTTTCCATAGCATGCTTTCAATTATCGAAGAATATTTAGGTCAATATACCAGGTAAACATGTGACCCATGAATAAGTTGAATATTTAGGGAATAACTAAGTTGTAGGGACAAAATAAGATGCACAAAATCTTCCCTTATGCTAGCTTATGATGTGTAACCTACACATAACCCAATCAATTCTAGGATGACACTAATCAATGCACATATATCCCCAAAAGGTGTAAAGAAGTGATTCTCATTAGATGTGTAGCAATTATGTGGTAATTCCAAAGGAGGCATGTATAGTGATTGATATAAGGTGAGAAAATGTAAAGTGGTAGTTAAAAATTAGTTAAACGGTGTTTGAGACCTTATAAAAATTAAATGTGGAAGTGTATATCATATTTTTAAATATGATCACATGCCAACCCTATGACTACACCCCAAATATATTCCATTCACACACATGGACATGGATCTAAAATAATCCTACCACTGACTCCTAGATCCAAACCATCAAGAAAAATTTAATAAGTGTGGATGTGACACCTTAATAGATTAAAAAGACTATATCTTATGCCTAATTGGTGAATTAATTGTAAAATGATTGATCTCTTATACAATCCTTGTTTTTCATTATAATATGGTAAAAAAATTTCAAGACAATCTCACACTACCAAAATTTTCCCATTAATAATGCTTTTATTGGTTGGAACTTTCATTTTTATAAGAATTGAGTTCACATCCCTTCAATCTTATAAATTTTTTTATGTGATGTGTGTTTATTGATCTTGTCTATGGGTAATGTTTCCCCTACCATTATCATCCATTTTGAGCACCTCTATGTAGAACTAGAACTTATTCGTAGGTTATATCCTGTGTGCACTTTGGTCTATAAAGATTTTGACAATGGATAATCTTGTCCATCTTAATATTATGTTGCATTATTATGCCTCCATATAAAATAATTATGTATCTAAAGTATCCTTGGTGAAATTTATGTGATATCATCTTATTATTAGTAATTTTTAGTGTGTTCATCAAGGTAGTGGAAGGATTAATTTTGTTCTTCGTACATCACCTTAAATTTATAAGTAGTCTATTACCTTCTCCCTCCCTTTTTCTTTTATCAAGATTTAGGTTTAACACTAGTTTTATATTTTCTTCCTTCTATTTATAGGTCTGTGCGCTAGTCTTAAATTGATGTTATTAGAATATAAGGAGTATAAACTACTCAAGAAGTTCATCCCAAGGAACAAAAGGGTCCCATACCTTGGGTACATTCCTATCATTGTGATGAAATAACCAATGTCCCACATGCACAAGTAAGTAATAACACTTTCATGTTTAGTGCCATGCCCTATAGCAACCTATGCCAAGTGTTCATGATTTACACCCCACATCAAAACCTCACACACTATAGACCATATATGGGTGCATGTTTCAAATGAAAATAACTCAACATGTTTACATTCTAACAATACAATATACATATAGATATATTGGGATGAACTTTTGATATTTGTCCTCTATTTTGATGACTTAATCCTTACATACAGTTCATCTTCCATGATTCATAATGTATGACATAGTTTGAGGAATATTTTGAAATGAATAACTTAGGACTTCTAAAATATTTCTATTATGTTAAAAATAATTCAATATTTTGATGGTATCTAAATTAGTTAGTATAAGTATGATTGAGAATTGAATCATTACTTTGGAATGATTTATTATAATCCTAACCTTACACTTTTCATTTTGGTGTTATATTGACAACCACTTACACTTTACCTTGATTTTATGTGACTTTGTATAAGTAGTTAGTTAGTAGTCATTTGTACCTAACATATAGTCAACATGATGTTATAGGTACAATCACTAAGAGTGGGGGGTAAATAAGTGATCCCAAATATTTAAATTTCAATACCAATCCTTTCAAACTTATTTATCAATCAACATATATCAATTTAATCAAGTAACATTAACAAGAGAGCTCAATCACTTAATGCATACACAAGATCAAACACATAGTTCATGTGGGAAACCCTCATGGGGAATAAAACCCACTCTCAAGCTTACAACACATGGAATAATTATCCTATAATAAATTAAAAAAAGAGACCAGTCAAGTCCTTTAGACCATAAACCTTGATTAAGTCCTCCTGACTAAAGGTTTTTAGTGAACCACCTATTTAACAAGGAGTAACTATCCCTAAAGAAGATCAAGTCCTTTACACCCTCTTTTGATGTCAACAAATCCACTTCAGAACTGATGTATTCAACACATGATGATGGATCTATGATTATCTAACCCCTATACTAAACTCCATCTCTATCTCATATAGGCCTCTCACATAAGCATGCCATAATATCTCTCCTTAGTCATTCAAACTGTCATCATATGCACACTCAAACCTCTTTACATATCATCAAATTATAAGATAAATATTATTAAATCATAAATATGACATATAGGTCATACACATAGTCAAAAATATACTCTACTTATCAACCCATCCACTGGACACATCTACTCTTCTCTATCCTTCGCTTCAATGCTCCTTCCACACATATAAGCCTCTCTCAAGTCTCACACAAGTTTAGAAACCATCACATTTGGTTTCAATATTTATAAATAATTCATGAAATTATCAATATAAAAATATTTCATATTGTCCACAACACATGCCTTCATCCTTAAGGCATTTACATGAATCCCACTTAAGCAAAACACACTTTAAAATAGGCTTCAGTCACCTTTTATGTCCTATGATGACCCATTCACCTCTTTGACACTTATATAAGAAAAATAAGAAAATAAGAACACTTTAAAAGTAGATGAACCCATGCCACATGATATATAGGTACCCCTTAAGTTCTGACAACCATCACATTACTCTTCTACTTAAGCTCAATTTTCTCAAACAACATTCTGTGCACATAGTCACCATGAACAAATACATAGTTGACTACTTTTTTTTCATAATTTGTACAAATTTTAAAATATTAATAATGCACACAAATGTTAATTATGTACTCTAAAACATTATCTAATATCAAATTCATATTAGACATCCAAACAACAATAAAATAAACTCAAACATCCTTCTCGAGTCATTTATAGAACATAGTCAAATACATAGTAAAATTTGGACATTCATAGCTATCACTATACACACTTTCAGACCTTTAAATATATATTTCCAAATTCACCTTTAATTCCTATAAAAATTCTCTTTTTATACCATGTCAAATTTTTCATAGATCAAAAGTTATGGATTAAAAACTAAGCATTGGTCTTTCCTTTGTTAAATTCAAATATTTGAATTCAAATGGTCATAGCTAAACATAAAACATTATGATTTCATCTGATGTCCCCAATACTTATATTAATAACACATAATTTATATTATTTTAACAATAACTCATCTATACTTGTAAATAAGGATCATGTTGACCTCACTCATGTAATCTTGTAATATTGACTTAATGTGCATCATTGATCTCTACGGATCAGCCTGATCCTTACCATGCAACGCTCACCTTTAAATATTTTTTATAACCCTTATTATCATGAAACCTATCATTCTTTCATGACTTATGAGCTCTTATATTGATAAACATAAAGTAGTTGTCCTCATTTCATTTGCTTCCATACATCTTGTAATGAACATGCTCTATTGATCCTTTTGTAACGAGCTCAATCTTTAACTTCATTAAACATTGAACACTCTTACCTCTTTGAATTGATGAAAAATATAGATATTCACTATATTATTTCCCACAAGCCATTAAATCTCCATCTGGTCCTAATCTTTAACACCATTCAAAATAGACTATGTATGGCGACCATTATTATCTACCTAGAAGGCCAACTTTGCACAGTCATATTTTTTACCTCTCTCACTCACATATTATTAAATTTGGACCATATATTATATTTTTAAATATTTATATACCAATTTATCAATATAATCCTATAACCCTCACACATGTGATATTTATCGATCATAGTGTTATGTCAAGAACTACCTAGAAGGCCAACTTTGAACATGCATATCTTTTCTCACATTGTATTGCATGACCTGAAATTTAAAACATATCAAATAGGAAAAAAATTTAACAAGCCCATATGATAAAATTCTCTTGAAACTTCCACATGTGAAAAATAAGACTATATCAATATACTTACTTGACTCTTGTTGCCATATTGTAAATTTGGCTAAGTATGGGAAAACACTATCAAACTACTTGGGAGCCCAAATTTTCACTTGAATATCTTATATTTCACTTCATTTTATGACCTAAAATTTATCTCATACTAATTAGGCTCAAATTTTATTACAACCATATGACCAACTCCCCCCTACTCATCTACACGTGGCAATGGTGATGTCAACAAACTGCCTACTCAGATTTTATGCCACTAGACCCAAAATGTCTAAATGAAAACAATGATCAACAAGATGAAATCCAGTCATGCAAAAAAACACTCAAATAATACAAAACCTCTTATAATACCTCTTGTATATGCTCAAAACTTTAGAATCATCCCTAATAATTTCTAACCATGCCAAAATAAAAGGTCATCCAAGCCTGCTTTAATCATACTAGGACAAGGACATTGCACACTTTGTCATTGTAACTTATACTATTAAAGAACTTCATCCACTCACTTATACACTTTTATGACATTACCATGATATCATTTATAGCTCTCCAATAATATCCTCCTTTGTCATTGATGTCAACAAACATCATATAGTAATATACAACTCACCTTCCTTCTCTCTCTTCAAACACTCTCAAAATAGGAAATTTTCCCCCCTTTGACACAATGAAAAAGTGGGTACCAACTAATCCTAATTACCTAAAAATACCATCAATAGGAGAGGACCATCTTAGGAAGATGATACAAACTCCCCCTTTCCTTGATCCTACCTCTTTTTGTCTTGTCAACTTCCTCTTGCTCCATGCCAATACTCTCTTCAATCAAGCACTAAATCCTATGGAACTCACAAATAAAAATCTAAGAGGGACTCCCAATAAGATTTATAAGCCATTACACATCCTAAGCATCTTCATATCTCCACACTCCATGAAGAATCACCATGCAGGCATACTAGCCTTCTCTCTCAAACCACCTCAAGGACCATCAATATAAATTAATGCCACTCACAAAATAGGAAAAATACACTAAAATAACTTGATAAATCACCTTGAAATACATACCTTTCTATTTTGGATAAACTAATCAAAAATAACACATCTTCATGACTAGGCTTGTCTAGACTCCTTATAGCTTGACCTAGAACTTAAAGAAACCATAAATTTTAGTAGACACACCATCATGGCCTAAAACTTCATATTTGGATCACTCTCATATTCCCTCTTAATAACATTGGTTTAAAACAACTAGCTCATCCTCTATAACTTACTTCCTTCATAAACCAACTTATCCATTAGGCCTCCATCTTGACAAAAACATGAATAATTTCAAAACCACAAACCTTAAAATATATATTAATCGTGATTTGATAATGAATTTGGCCCATTAAATCTATTAAGAATCCTTAGACCTTAACTAATAAGGCAAAACATTTATTTAAGAAAAATCCCAAAACCTTAGAATCTCAAAATAAATAGAGTCAACAAACCTCCTCATGGTCAATGCACACCTGTGAAACTTCTTTCACACTTAGAGACACCCATCACACACTTATAGACCAAAAATTGAGCCTTCATACCTTTTTGACCATTGAATTCCTATAACCCATTTTAAGACTTGTATACTCTTAAGCACAAACTAGGAAACCCAAGGACAAAGAAATATCTCCAATTTAACTTCAACATATCTTCAGACCGTAAAACCACCTAGAGCATACTAGGATAAGGTCAAAAAAAACGTTATATGCAAAAATACCATCTTAAAAAAACACAAATCCTCTTTTACCACTTGAAAGAATTTAATTTGACCCTACAGATTGACCATATATAGATATAACATCACTTTTATATCACCATAGCATATATTTCACCTAGAAATACTTGATCCAATTGAGAACACTCATCTCTAGCCTTATAGGACCATTTTAAGAACACCACAACAATACTTGATTCTCCACTAAAATGAGTCTCTTAATAAGCATAATTAGAGACTTCCTCTACACTATAATTCTATAATTTAAAGTGAAGATAGGAGTGGACCACATATCCTAAGTAAGCACTAGAATCCTCTTATAACTATAAGACTTCTTAATCTTCTTCTTCTTCTTATTCTTAGTCTGAACTATGAAAACTAGTTATTTTTCTATATCAATCTCCTTGTCATCTAATAAATAATTAACAACACATGGATTAACTAAGGAATCTTGACATACCTTTTCATTTAAAGAATCCACCTTGTAGTTAGGAACCTCATCACTAGGCATTGAGAATTAATGTTCTTTGTATGATACATGATCAGCAATGGCAGAATGTTAATTTTAATTCATACACATCTTAGAACTAGCCTCAAGTAGTACCTTAGTCTTCTCCTTGAGTTTGGTCTCTTTACTTACAACATGAGCAGACAATGAGAGCCCTTGACCCTCTTCAAATTCTAAAGCATTCTCAATCATAGTAAATAGATTACTTGGACTTATAGTCTCAACATGATTCATACTTAACACATTTGGTATCCATGATGTAACTTACCTTTTTCCTTGTATTCTAATATCTTTATTGAACCTAATCTAACTTATGGGCCTTTGCTTGCAGAATCTAACAATGTGACCAATCTTCTCATAGTTGTAAGTAATAATATTTATTGATGGAAACTTAGCTTGTCTTACCTTAGATGGAAAATGTTTTTAAAAGTGTCCAATATCATGATAGTTAAAACACTCAACCTTTCTCACACCACTTAACTAATGACCCCCATCATAGTTCCATGCAAACTCATTTATAATAAGTCTCTTGCATTCTCTAGCTCTATGCCCAAACCGATTACAAGTATAGTAGTAACCATTAAAATTTACATACCTCATGGAATTTAGTTATCTAATATAATTTTTATTAATTATACCAGCACCTTCATTCCTTGTCTGATGATTCATCTTCAAATTATGAGTTTCCTTGCTCACATTAGTCTTCATCTTATCTTGAGTTGTAGTCTATGGTTCTTCTTTGTATCCAAGACTAGTCTTATCACTTGCATGATTTTGACCACTCAAAATATTGTCTAGATCACATGAGCATTTTTCAAATCTCATAAATGACTTCACCTTAGTATATGTCTTCTCTAACTCAGCTTTTAATGACTCATTTTTAACTACATACCTTGCACATTCATGTTCTTTAGCTTTCAGGCCTGTAGACAAGATTTTTAGTTGATAACTAAGATGATTGACCATATCTTCATGATTTTTGGTGTCTTCATTCATTATTGCTTCATACACACTAAATTTATCCTCATTGTCCTTAATTTTAGATATCATATTCTTATTGATATTCTTATCAATCTTTAGTTATTCAAGAGCATTCATTAATTTAGTCTCACAGTCTACCTCATATTTATCATCATCTAAACCACCCCAAGTAGACTTTTTTGATATGAGAAACTACCTTCCTTAGCCATGAAAAATGCTTCATCTTCAACAAGACCATCATTTTCATGATCATACTCTGAGTCACTAACTTCACTATCATCTGATGAGCTACGATCTTCTTTAGTGTAGAGACTCTTTTTATCCTTGAAGTACTTATTATTGTTAAACATTAATCCCTTTTTACTTTTATCAGAATTGAATTATCTCTTGCCATCATGATGACCTTGATCATGCTCTTCATCATCATCTTTCTTATAATTATGAGGGAACTTATTAGTAAAATTTCCTAACTATCCACAATTGAAGAATTTGAGGGGTAGTTTAACCTTATACTTGCATGAACCTATTTTCAATTTCTTTGAAATCAAAGTAATCAGTTCATCCTCATCTATATAAAAAATTTCATCCTTCTTGGTTTTATTGCCTTGGAACTTATTCTTTGTCTTCATTTCAATCTTGAAAGTTGCTTCATTCTTTGGTGGTATATCATCATTATTTATAATCTCATAGGTATTAAGGATGCCATGTAATTGATCCATCTTCAACTGAGTAAGATCATGAATTTCTTCTATATAAGATAATTTTTGATCAAAATTGATATATAGAGATATTAATACATTTAAAACTATATTATACTCTTCAAGGTTCTCTCTAAGACCTTTGATGATGTTCACAATCTCATCAACTCTCTAAATAAAAGATGCCATAAAATCTTCTTCATTCATATTGAGACTTAAAAATTGACTTTTATGAGTTTATAACTTGGTAAGCTTGACCTTTGAATCTCCTTCATAAATGATCTAAATTTTTTCTAATATATCTTTAAAATATCTATAATGGATTACCTTGGTGTATTCAGTTTATAAAAGACCACAAGTGATATCATTCATTACCTTAGAATTATTTTCAAATAACTTCTTGTCTACAAAACCAGATGGAGGAGTAGTAGGAGAAACATAACCATCCAAAATATATTTCCATACATAAAACCCTAGGGACATAATGTATTTCCTCATCCTTGTACTCTAAAATGCATAATTAGATCCATTGAACATAGATGCTTGTTTAGTATAGAAACCTCATTGATGACTACATAGATTGTACCTTGGATCACATTCAAGCTATCAAACCTTTACCAAAAAACCTACTCTAATACCAATTATTAGAGGTAAAATAAATAATAGGGAGGTCAATTAGTGAGATAGATATTTAAATTTTAATTCCAATCCTTTCAAACTTATTACTCAATCAAAATATATCAACTTAATCAAGTAACATTAACAAAAGAGCTCAATCATTTAATGCATACACAAAATCAAACACAAAAAAAATATTTCTTGTGGGAATCCTTCATGGGGAACAAAACCCATTCTTAGGCCTAAAACACATGGAATACTTGTCCTATAAGAAATTGAAAAAAAAGACTGGTCAAGTCCTTTAGATGACAAACCTTGATCAAGTCCTCCTAACCAAAGACCTCTAATGAAACACCTATTTCATAAGGATTAAATTCCCCTAAGGAAGATTAATTACTTTATACCCTCATTTGAAGTGAAAACCTCCACCTTATAACTAATTTCATAAAAACCTAATTATGGATATTTAATTATCTAACCCCTGTACAAAACTCCCTCTTTATCTCATACATGCCTCTCACATAGGCATACCACAATCTCTCTCCTTCACTCAAACTATCCTCATATGCACACTTATACATCTTATACAAATGATCACTATTTTGAAATTATAAATAAGACCTACATGTGATACACACATTCAACAATTTTCTCTACTTATCAACCATCCACTAGGCACATCTACTCTTCATTGTCCTTCACTTCAATGCTCACTCCACACATACAAGCCTCTCTCAAGTCTCATACAATTATAGAAACCACCAAATTTTATTTCATTATTTATATACCATTCATGAATTTATCAAGATAAAAATATTTCCTATTGGCCACAACACATGCCTTCATGCTTAAGGCATCTACATGACTCACACATAAGCACAATACACTTTCAAATAAGCTTAAGTCACCTTTTAGGTCCTATGATGACCCATTCACCTCTTTGACACTTATATGATAAAAATAAGAACAAAATAACACTTTAAAATTACATTAACCCATGCCACATGATTTATAGGTCCCATTTAAATTCCAAAAACCATCATAGTACCCTTTTGCTTAAGCCCAATTTGCTCAAATAACATTCTATGCACATAGTCACCATGAATGAATACATAGTTGACTTATAAACTTTTTATAATACTAAATACAATTAGTAAAAAATTAATAATTAAAAAATATTGTCCTTATTGAATCTAAAAAATGATCCAATAGCTAATTCATCATGATACATCAAAAAAACAATAAAATGAGCTCGAACATCCTTCTTAGGTCACTTTCAAAACATAATCCACTTTAGACCCTCATAAATTTGAATTTACACACTCTTATACCTTTAAATATATATTTCAATATTTGATTTTAAGTCCTCTAAAAATTCTCTTTTAATACCATGGTCAAATTCTATGTAGATAGAGAGTTATGGCTCAAAAAACTAGGCATTAGTCTTTCCTTTATTAGATTCAAATATTTGAATTTAAACAGTCATAGTTAAACATTGAACATTATGCTCACATATTATGTCCTCACTACTTAGAATAATAAGTCACCATTTATTTTATTCTAATATTAACTAGGATATAATATTAGACAAGGAACATGTTGATCTCATCTCATGGAATCTTGTAATATTGACTCAATGCACATTGTTGATCTCTACAAATCAGCCTAGTCCTTACCATGCAATTTTCATCATTAAATATTGATAAAAAAAACTATGACCATGACACTTGGAAACCTCACATTAATTTTAAGCACTTTTATTTATAATCATCTTGTACGTGTCCTCATTTCATTGCTTATAAACATCTTAGAATGAACATGATCCATTGATCTTTTTTTAAGGAGCTTGATATTTAAATTCATTAACCAACAAAAACTTTAACCTATTTGACTTGATATTCATCATAGATATTAATTTTATGATCACCTAAAATCCACTATATCTCCATCTAGTCCTGGTCTTTAACATCATGCAAAATAGACTAAGTATGGGGACCATTGCTATCTACTTGGAAGGCCAACTTTGCACATTCATATATTTTACCTCACTGACTTGAGTGTTAACAAATTTAGACCATATGTTTTCATTTTAAATAGGAATACAAGAATGTATCAATATTTTCCTATAATACTCACATGTGTGAGATATAATGACATTAAAATGCCTTCTCAAATTTATCTATCATAGTGCCAACTATGTCAAGAACTGCTTGAAAGGCCAACCTTGAACATGCATATATTTTGTCATGCATCATTGCACAACCTAAAATTTAGTTAATATCAACTAGGAAAAAAAATAAACCCATATTATGAAATTCTCTTAAAACTTACACATGTGAAATATGATTGTTTAATATGCTTACTCGACTCTTCTTTCCATATTGCAAATTTGGCCAAGTATGGAAAAACACTGTCAAACTACCTAGGAGCCCAAGTTTTCACTTGCATATATTATGTTTCACTTAATTACATGAACTTAAATTTAATTCATAGTAACTAGGCATAAATTTTATTATAACCATATGACCAAATCCCCCTAACTCATCCACACATGACAATGGTGACATCAACAAACTATGTACTTCGATTTTATGCCACTAGACCCAAAATGTCTAGATGAAAACAATGATCAACCAAATGAAATACACTCATCCAAAAAATCACTGAAAGAATATAAATCCTCTTATAATAACTCTTTAATATGGTAAATACTTTAAATTCATCCCTAATCATTTCTCTCCATGCTAAAATAGAAGATCAACCAAGCCTCCTTCAAGTACACTAAGACAAGCACATTGCACACTTTGTCATTGTCACTTAGACTATCAAAGAACTTCATCCATTTACCTAGACACATTTATGACATCACCATGACATCATTGACTACTCTCCAACACATGATATTGCTTTGTAATTGGCCTTGTCTCCCATTTCTCAAAGGATCCACATGATATTCACTAGAAGGTATCCAAACATAATATGAGATATATTTAGAGCACTTTGAAGGTATACAAACATAATATAAGATATATTTAGAGGACTTTTCACATTGGTATTCACTACATATTAGGTTTTTTTTCATATATTTTAGGCTTGAGTGACTTAGATTTGTCTTGTGATGTGTTTGATTAGAAGTCAATTTATATATTTATATATAATATTAGTTTAGGACCATTTGATTGGTCTTTAAATAATAAATTATCTATATAATTATCATCCATATAGCCATCATTTTGTTAAATTTGGATATATGCTTAATAATCTGAACTTATAGTATCACCATTTCTAGTTTTATAATTCATGAAATTGGATTCTAATATTACTATTATTGGTTTTTCATTAGTATGATATTGGTTTCCAATATTTATATTATTAGGTTTTAACTAGTTTGATATCAGACTTTAATATCTATATTATTAGTTCTAAGCAATATGATATTGGATTATAATGTTTATATTATTAGATTTCAACTAGTACAAAAGTAAGTACTAATTATGTCCTAATTAGTAATCATCACATAATTACCCATATTTTTTTTTTACTACCTAATTATATGTGTTATAGTGAAACCCCATTTATAAAATTAACTGAATGTTAAAACATATTAAGGTACATATTGTCTAAGTCAACTTAAAAATACTTTAAAAGTTAATTTTAAATTACCTTTCCTTCCAAAAGTGGAACAATAAATATCCACCCTTATATTATATTTTATCACAACCATTATATTTGTAAAATCTTAAAATTTTCTCTAATCCATAGAGATGCATCACACAAAATTCAACCTAAGATTTGTAGGTTTATTTGCATCACGAACAAGGATGGGAGGAGGAGAGTGAAAGAGTGAGAGACTGAGAGAGGGGAAATGATTTTCCATTCCTTTTACATCTTCACCCAAAATAAAACAAATATTACATGGACACTCTTTCCATGGATGACTACAATCATCATAGTTTTAGTGTAGATTTAATTTCATTGAGTAAAAGCCCATAAGTATTCACCCCATTTATAAGGGGTTTCCACTATTTTTGTAATCTATTTTTAGAGTATGAAATGTTTGTTTTATTTATTTTAATATTTTTTTATAGATATATACAAAATGTACAGTGATGATAAAAAATATATATCAATAATTAAAATATCAAGAAATTCATCCCTCATATTCTACAACTATAATTTTTTTCTTTTATATTCTATAGTATTTTTTAAGTTAACAAAAAAAACATTATTAGTATCAACCAACTTTCATCCAATATATGTGATAAATAAAACAATAAAAGTATGTATGTGACTATTTATTTATGGATTAAGAATTGTTCAACATGTTTTACACAAAAATAAGGTTTCCTAGTCAAGTATTGTTTTTCCTTTCTCCTGAAAATATCAAACAATAGAGATAGGATTGGATTTTTTTGTGGCATTATGTTTTTTTGACACTCAAGGAATTTATTCCAAATTAAATAAATAATTTTTACCATTAATAATAAAACATTGATATATTGTTTTGGCCCCTCCTTTCACCCTATTTTAAAATGAGAGACAATAATAAAATATTTTAAAAAATCTGAAATGAACCTAGTCTAGGCTAGGCCAAACCTAGTGACTATGGAATAATTACTTAAATTTTGGGAGACTCTGCGAACTTGATATATTGAAAAAAATTAAAAATGAATTAATGACAAATAATTTAATGAAATAAATAATTCAATGTGTTCCTTAAAGAATATAGTGTTTTTATTTCTCATTAATATCCTTCGAAATCTATTAATGACAAATAATTAAATGAGATAAATATGTATTTTTAATTAATATTAAATGATATTGCATTGATCATAAAGTCTTCTTAATAATAAACCCACATCTTAAGCCAATATGATAACATATTGATTTATGATATTTTACAGTTTAACCAAAAAACTTAACATTCATTACGATATTCAAGTAGTTTAATGTATAATTTAAGGGCCTTATGTCCTTTATCAAGTGTTTTAATTGATCTTACTTTATGTGTTTTATTTGGTTTTTATGATGAGATGATACTATCCGCATCAGTATAATATTTAATTTCATTTGATTTCACTCATGTTTTATTTATCCTTAAACAATCATGATACAATGTTGCACCTTATGATCTCCATATAGGTCTTCAATATTAAATCCTCACCATTGTATCCAAATTATCACCTTTTAGTCAAAGGTAAATATATCCATCTACACTTCCCATCCATATATTTTCATTTTAATTTTTTTACTTGTATTATAAACATATATCCTGTATACACATCCATCAATGGATTTAATGCTTCTTTAGGTCTTTTACAAATAGGCCTAACATAAATATCACTATTACTTGGGATATTTTTATTAATTTAGTCTTCCCTATGAAAATTTTTGGCCACAGTTAATATTTTTTCATATACATCTTTTTGTTGGATTGTTTATGGAAAAAACCAAGCATCTGACATCTTAATACAATTTATAAATGGTTTATCCAAAGAACATAAAACATTTCCCTAATATGTTATATTTTAAATATAATATTATCTACCTCCATTTGATGCATTTTTTACCTAATGTTCAATGTGTGATTTTATTCCCTTTTTTAGAGATTCCATCTCTTTGAGTTATATTAGAGGTGAAAGAGGAGGTTTCCCTCTAGAAAGTTTGGCTCACCATTATATTTTTTACACCAAATATGGATTGGAAGAGAAAATTATAGATAATTTATTATTGATTTTTATTCCATCACTGGTATCCCATCCATGACATGGAACTTGAACATTGTAGGATTTATAATACACACTATCTTATGGTTTCCATCCAAAATTTTTGGCTCCACAAAGGCCTTGAAGTCATACACTTCCACAATAAGGGAAGGAGTGAATTTAATTTATCACTCTTGGCATGTTTTATAAGTGCCCATGATAAACAGTAAATAAGATGTGTCTAATTTCCATAATGATGTTATTAATCTACCAAAAGGACCATATATATAATCGTGAGTGTGTCACACTAGAAGGAGGCTTACATACACAATTTTTAATATCTTTATTAATATTAGCATGGATGTAAATGCAAATAGGGTATGATTCTTGTTGTCAATTGAAGCATTATCTAGATGCAAATAGAGAATTGGTTTCTATTTTTTGACTAAATTATTTTTAATAACAACATTAATTTCCTCTTATTGGATAAATCTATATTTTTAACCTTTTAAATTTTCATGTACTTCATTTTGTAATAGTAAATCATGCAATGGATGTTTTGATGATAAACTACTATTATATAATAAATCCCCATATTTATCATCAAATAATTTTTTGAGCTTCAGAGACAATTAAGTGACCATGTAATTTACTCTATGTTCAATAAATGGTAGGCCAAAGTGTCCAAAATTGTTAGGGTGTGGAGCTAAAAGCTTCACCAAGGAGCATACTTAAACAGGTTCGGGTCTACATAGATGCCGGCATCGATCAAGAGCAACCGACGTCGGTTAGTAGCAGTTGTAGAGGCACCGACATCGGCAATAAGGTCGGCCGATGACGGTCACAGGCGAACAGGCAGGAACCGACGTCGGTTACCTGTGTGTCCAAAAATCTATTTCCGTGGACAGCAGCGAGTGTTTGCATGATAAGTTTGAGTCGTGGACTCAAGCTTGCGTCTCTATTATTAGCAATATTATTTTTAGAGCCCTTGTTCAAGAGGCTTAACTGTTTGTTGTAAGAGCATGCTCAAGTTTCCTATTTCTATATGTAGGAAGATCTTCTTAGCTTAGAATTGTAGTGTGTAAGAGAAGTGTAGAACTGTAATAGTAGAACATTATGAATGTTTGAAGGACAGTACAGAGTTGCATCAATCCAGGTTATTGGATTTGAGTGTATTTGAGAGAGAGCTCTTGAGGAATAGAGATCTAGTGAGAGATCTTGTGTGCATCTGAGAGAGGTGTGGAAGAACGAAGTTTCTTCAAATTGTATTCCTATTGTAAAGAGTTTCAATACAAGTTTTCAGGGTGTTTTCTTGTATATCTTGTTCTGTGCTATTTATCATTTCAGTTACTTATCTATCTGATTTATTTCCGTGTTTATTGCTTTCACAAGTGTAATCTATTGTTGGTTTGATCCCCCAATAAGTGGTATCAGAGACTTGGTTACAGGTTACAGGTTACAGATTACAGGTTGCTCACAAGGTTTCTGCAGGAATTTCTATTTGAGTGGGAGAAGCAATGGCAGAAGAAAGTAAGCTGAGAATGGAAAAGTTTAATGACAAGAACTACCAACATTGGAGAATGCAGATAGAGGACTATCTGTATCAGAAGGATCTCTACTTACTGTTAGGTGGGATAGCAAAGAAGCCCAAGGACATGGAGGATGAAGAATGGGAAGTTCTTGACAGAAAGGCTCTTGGGTCTATAAGACTGAGTCTGGCCTCCACTGTGATATCTAATTTGTCACAGGAAAAAACTACGGTAGAGTTGATGACTACGTTAGCAAATATGTATAAAAAACCCTCAGCTTCAAATAAGGTATATCTTATGAAGCAATTACTTAATTTGCATATGAATGAAGGTGGATCTGTTTCTACTCATCTGAATGATTTCAATGGAATTGTTAATCAGTTAAGTTCTATCAATATTGTATTTGAAGATGAAATAAAAGCTCTTTTGATATTATGTTCTTTGCCTGAAAGCTGGCATGGCTTAGTAATGGCAGTTTCTAATACTGCATCTGCATCAAATATTTTGAAAGTAGAGGATGTGGTTAGTGTTATCTTGAATGAGGAAATACGCAGGAAAAGCACAGAAGAGACATCTGGGAATGCTTTAAATTTTGAGAGCAGGGGAAGGCAAAAAGAAAAGAGCAAGAGGAGATCAAGATCTAAGTCTAAGGTGAGAGGAAGATCCAAATCCAGAAATGGCAGGAAGCCACAATGCTGGAACTGTGGAAAGATGGGGCACATAAGCAGAGATTGTTGGTCAAAGCCCAAGGAGGACAACCAACACGAAGGAAAGGAAGAAGCCAAGGTTGCAGGTATTGCACAGGATGCTTTAATTTTCTCTTTGCATAATAACATAGAATCTTGGGTATTAGATTCTGGTGCATCTTTCCATGCTACCCCTAACAGAGAGTATTTCAGTGACTATATCCATGGAGATTTTGGAATAGTGTACTTAGGGGATGATGAGCCTTGTAAGATTACTGGCAAAGGTAAAGTGCAGCTGAAGATGCAGAATGGCAACACATGGGTGTTGAGAGAAGTGATGCATGTTCCTAGTTTGAAGAGAAATTTGATTTCTGCAGGTAAGCTAGGTGATGAGGGTTGTACAGTAACTCTCACAGTAGATTCTTGGAAGGTGACCAAGGGTGCACTAGTTATGGCCAGAGGTAAGAGAGAAGGTACTCTCTATTTGTGTAATTGTGTTACTAACAAATCTCCTTCAGTTTTATCTACGTTAGGTGTGGATTGTAAATTGTGGCACTCAAGGCTTGGCCACATGAGTGAGAAGGGGATGTCAATACTTAAGTCTAAAGGTATGCTTTCAGATTTGAAAAGTATGGATCTAGATTTTTGTGAGCACTGTGTATTTGGAAAATAGAAAAGGGTTAGTTTTCTCAAGACTGGGTCTACTAAGAAAAGGCAGAAGTTGTAGCTTATTCACATAGACGTGTGGGGACCGGCTCAGGTAGCCTCTATTGGCGGATCACGGTACTATGTTACATTCATAGATGACGCCACAAGAAAGGTATGGATCTACTGTATTAAAAAGAAATCTGATGTTTTTGAGACTTTTAAGTTTTGGAAGGTTATGGTTGAGAATGAAACAGGCAGAAAGTTAAAGTGCCTGAGATCTGATAATGGCGGTGAGTTCTGCAGTCTTAAGTTCAAATTGTATTGTTATACACAAGGAATCCATAGGCAAAGGACGGTTCCAAGGACACCTCAACAGAATGGTATTGCTGAAAGGATGAACAGAACTATCATGGAGCGTGCAAGATGTATGAGATTGCATGCAGGGTTGCCCCTAGAGTTTTGGGCAGAAGCAGTTGACACCGCAGTGTACCTGATTAACAGAGGACCCTCTACAGCTCTGGATGGTGGAATTCCAGAAGAGGCATGGACAGGTAAAAAGGTAGATCTCTCATATCTCAAAGTTTTTGGTAGTGAAGCCTTTGTGCATATAGATAAGGAAAATAGAAAGAAGCTTGATCCTAAGTCTATGAGGTGCACGTTTATAGGCTATGGCTCAGATGATTTTGGTTTCAGATTTTGGAATGTAGGAACTAACAAGGTAATCAGGAGCCGTGATGTTGTTTTCAATGAAAGAGTGATGTACAGTGATTAGATAAGGAAGCTGGATCAATCTGGGCAGAGCAATAGTGAATTGGATGAAGTTATGGTCCAAAATGAGCTCGCAGGAAAAAGAAATAATCACTTGCAGGAAAACACAGAGACCGATATCGGCAGGATTAGAACCAGCGTCAGCAATACAGAAACTGATGTCGGTCATACAGAGACCGACGTCGGCAGACCAGGCACCGAGGTCGGTCAGGCAGAACCAACGACGGCGAGTGACAGGTCTACAGGTGGCCGAGGTCGGTCACTGTCAGAAAATTTGGGTGGACAGATTGTTGAAAACAAGTCCAAGACACCCACCAGGAGGTCTAAAAGGGTAAGTAAGCCTCCAATTAGATATTCTCCTTCCTTATATTATTTATTGCTAACTGATGGTGGAGAACTAGAGAGTTTTTAAGAAGCATTATAGGTGGAGTCCAGGAGTAAGTGGGAGCGTGGCATGGTTGAGGAGATGGAGTCCTTAAGTGAGAACCAAACATGGGATTTGGTTGAATTGCCAGCTGGTAAGAGAACACTAAAGAACAGATGGACCTACAGGTTGAAGGAAAGTGAGGATGGACAGATGCGATATAAGGCCAGATTAGTGGTAAAAGGATTTGCACAAAAGCTAGGTATTGACTTTGGTGAAATTTTTTCTCCGATTGTTAAAATGACTTCAATAAGGGTTGTATTGTCTTTGGTTGCTTTTGAGGATTTGCATCTCGAGCAGCTAGATGTTAAGACAACATTTCTTCATGGAGATTTGGATGAGGAAATCTATATGGAACAGCCAGAAGGATTTGAGGTCAAGGGTAAGGAGAAGTTTGTGTGCAGGTTAAAGAAAAGCTTGTATGGCCTCAAGCAAGCTCCAAGGCAATGGTACTTGAAATTTGACAGGTTTATGACTGAGCATGGCTATAGTAGGTGTCAATGAGACCATTGTGTGTATTTCAAGAGATTTGATAACGGTAGATATATTATTCTATTGTTGTATGTAGATGACATGCTGGTTGCAGGGTCTCACATGCAGGATATCTCTGAGCTTAAGGAGAAGTTAGCTCAAACATTTGCTATGAAGGATTTGGGAGCAGCTAAGAAGATCCTTGGCATGAGCATTAGGAGAGACAGGAAAAATCACAGGCTGATATTGTCTCAAGAAGATTATGTGAATAAGGTGTTGGAGAGGTTTAATATGCAGGATGCAAAATTGGTAAGTACACCTATGGCTGGACATTTTAAGTTAAGCAAAGAACAATGTCCCAATTCACATGATGAGGTAGAGTACATGAGTATGGTTCCATATTCTTCCGCAGTAGGGAGTTTGATGTATGCAATGGTGTGTACTAGACCAGATATTGCCCAAGCAGTGGGAGTAGTAAGTAAGTATATGGCCAATCCAGGTAAGGAACATTGGAAGGCAGTTCAATGGATCCTTAGATATCTGAGAGGAACTAGCAATAGCCATTTATGCTATGGAGGTTCAGATACTTCTCTACATGGCTATGTAGATTCAGATATGATAGGGGATTTGGATGGCAGGAGAAGCACCACAGGTTATGTTTTTACTGTAGGTGGAACAGCAGTTAGTTGGATTTCTAAGTTGTAGAAGGTTGTAGCCTTGTCAACTACAGAAGCAGAATATATTGCAGCTACAGAAGCTAGCAAGGAGATGATATGGATGACACGGTTCATGGAAGAGCTTGGAAGGGAGCATGGGAGTTGCAGATTGTACAGTGACAGTCAGAGTGCAATCCATTTGGCCAAGAACTCGGCCTTTCATTCTAGAACCAAGCACATACAGCTAAGGTACCACTTCATACGGCAGGTATTGGAAGATGGTGAGTTGAAGCTGGAGAAAATCCATACAGACAAGAATCCTGCTGATATGCTAACAAAGCCAGTTACTAAGGAGAAGTTGAATCTTCATTCAACTTCTATTGGTCTTCATAATTGAGTTGAAGATGGAGGAGCTAGAAGACGATGATGTACAGGTTGGTGCAGCTGGTTTATCTCCAAGTGGGAGATTGTTAGGGTGTGGAGCTAAAAGCTTCACCAAGGAGCATACTTAAATAGGTTCGGGTCTACACAGATGCCGGCGTCTGTCAGGAGTGACCGACGTCGGTTAGTAGCAGTTGCAGAGGTGCCGATGTCGGCAGTAAGGTTGACTAGCGACGGTCACAGGCGAACAGGCAGGAACCGACGTCGATTACCTGCGTGTCCAAAAATCTATTTCCGTGGACAGCAGCGAGTGTTTGCATGATAAGTTTGAGTCATGGACTCAAGCTTGTGTCTCTATTATTATCAATATTATTTTTAGAGCCCTTGTTCAAGAGGCTTAACTGTTTGTTGTAAGAGCATGCTCAAGTTTCCTATTTCTATATGTAGGAAGATCTTCTTAGCTTAGAATTGTAGTGTGTAAGAGAAGTGTAGAACTGTAATAGTAGAACATTGTGAATGTTTGAAGGACAGTACAGAGTTGCATCAATCCAGGTTGTTGGATTTGAGTGTACTTGAGAGAGAGCTCTTGAGGAATAGAGATCTAGTGAGAGATCTTGTGTGCATCTGAGAGAGGTGTGGAAGAACGAAGTTTCTTCAAATTGTATTCCTATTGTAAAGAGTTTCAATACAAGTTTTCAGGGTGTTTTCTTGTATATCTTGTTCTATGCTATTTATCATTTCAGTTACTTATCTATCTGATTTATTTCCGCGTTTATTGCTTTCACAAGTGTAATCTATTTTTGGTTTGATCCCCCAACAAAAATCCCCAACCTTGTGTCCATATGTGAGCATACTAGTCAAAGTAATTGGTAGGTTCATAAAATTAATTATTGACTTAGATTTCTTACCCATCCTTTATATGGAAGTTTTTATTTTTTCCATTTTATCATGTATAATTCTTAAAAATTTCTTGAGTTTGTTTCTATAATTTCAATCTATGGGACTAGAAATGTGCATGACAACTTTGAATGTAATCATTAAGTTATTTTTTCCTCTTCATGTTTTGAGAGTGATTTTAGGTGTGTGGTATCTCTAGGCTTGTTATACATATTTTTACACTCATCAAACTTGGTGAATAAACTATTATTTGAAATATAAAAATCATGAATTCATTTGTTCATTATCATGATAAATTTTGGATGTAACACAAGGTGAATGTTCAAAACATTAATCTCCTCATTAGACTTATTTTTCATTGAGTTGTGGGTATAGAATGTATGAAGTAGTCTTTGAGGAACTTTGGTTTCACCATGTCCTAAATAATGAGTTAAATGTGGATAAATATCTAAATTTATATATATTATTTTGATATGTAAGAAATTTTTATGGAATTATTGGACATTCATTTCTCTTTCCCAATGTTACTATTTACTACATGCCTACCACCATTTATCCAATCAAATTTATGACTGTAGAAGGTGTTATCTAAGTACCCATAAGCTTTGTTCCATGAATTTTGATAGAGATCCATTTCATAAAATTTAATTTCATGTACCTCCATAGATTCCTCACCTAAATCAAATATGACATTTGTTGTTAATGCATTTAACACAAATTTATTTCTCATCTCTTCATTTAGGGATCTAGTTTTGTGCCATTTAACTTTGACTGAAGTAATAGGTAATTTTCTAAGATAAAATAATTTGAAACAATGGTATTACACATTTTACACTTCATATAAAAAAATTGACCATTTTTATAATCATCATATTTTGTATATGATGAACTTGGTGGAGGGGCATTCAATTTTAGATGACTTTTAGCATTATAGGTCTTTTGATCACTTTTTCATAATGATTATAATAAGTGGCATCAAAAGAAATTGGATATGCCAATTGGGTTTTCCCTCATATAATTAATACCAAAATTTTACCTCAAATTATTATAGGACTTGTTTGAATCTGAAATCCATAAGAGAGCCATCTATGTTGACCAATTTCCAAGCAGGCCATTGTATGAGAGATCCTTCAGATAGGAAGCATCCTTTGTAAGGAGGGTTGAATAATTTATATATATGAGCACAAAATGTATTGAAATATAATCCTATAAAATTAACATATCTTATTCAAGTACATTTTTAATTCCTTAATATATAACATATTTAATTATAAATTAGCATAGATAGATCAATTTGACACCAACACCTATGAAATTAAAATTGTGTTCACCAAAATGTAAAAAGGACATAACATCCAACCGATCACTCCATTTATCTATTAGGTCACTTATTATTTCACATAAATCAAAAATTTTAACTAGACATGATATTATTTTCTTGGGTTTTAGTAAGTTTGAACTTTTGAAACAATAATTTACCACATTTTTTTATCATACCCCAAAATTTAGGGATCTTAATCTCTCTTCATAAATTTTATGATATTATATGACATGAATTATAAAACCTAAGTGTATGTAATTATCACTATAATTAAATGTGTGTTTGAGAACCACATTATTTGAAAAAAAATCAATTATGTCTTTAGGCCCTATATTGACGGTGCTTATAATGTTATCACTACAATATCCCTCTAGTTCCACGATAGTACTATCATCATGTGAGTCACTATATATGTGATCACTATGAATTGGTGGAATCGATGAATTTATGTGTTTTGATAATCCCATATCTTCCCAATGAGTGTAGTATCATTTATTTTTGGCATCAACCAAAGTTTTAAATTTATCAACTCAAAAGGGTAATTGTACTTTCCCATCAAATACCATGTTAACATTGACAACACCAAATCAACTTCCCACATATATACAATGTATTATCCTCTTACTTGGATACACTATTCTATTTTTAACCTTAGTGTATTTTTAGAAAAAAATCCACCTAGTCATCCTCTCCAAATGTAAGAGACATAAATGCTATACTACAAAAACTAAATGATGTGGGATAAAATCAAATATATAGAACCATATCATATCATAAAAAAATAAAAATAATAAACAGCAATGTGAGATAAAACAAATCTATAAATTATATTAATATAAATGCAATATAGTTATTGATTTCACTTATTATCACACAATATATAATATTTTATAGTATTAGTCAATAAAAGTGCTTAATTTCACTTATTATTCTAATAGTTATAAAGTTTGGCATGCAAAATTGTTAGCATATTATTTAGGTGTTATTATAGAATATAATTTATGGTGTTATTATATAAACATAGGAACAAGGAAAAATATAGAAACTAGTTAATTTATTATTAATACATACTAAAGTAATGTACTATAGGATTCACTTGAGCAAATATTTTTTCTACTCTAGCTAATGAGAACCTTTAACAATATATATCACTTTAACAATTCTAAATTTTAGCACCTAAAAATTAAATATTATTATTCATCTTAAAAATACATTCAATAGATTCTATTTTTTAAAGAACACATTCATTAAATAATTACAATCATTTGATTATTTAATAAATATAAATCCCTATTCTAATTTTCACTAAGCTAAAAAAAAATCTAATGTCATATCATTTATTTTTCATAAAATTGAAAAATATAAACATCAATTCATGAATTACTTATCCCACATAAAAACATTGCATAAATCATGTGCCATGGAAATTTATAGGTTCATATATTAAATTTAATAAAATTGGCATTTAATGATTGCATTAAGAGTTGTCAAAATTTATGTCAAATCAAAATAGTTCCATAAATAGAAATTATTATTTTTAAAAGTAATTAACATACTTTTGGGAAGAAAATGATACATAATAACAATTTATTTGAGTTATGATTATTCATGAATTTGGCTCTAAAATCAATAAAATAAAATCAATTGTCCAATTTAATTGTTGATGGCAGCATTTAATTATTTAATGATTAAATTGTTTACATTTATTAATAAGTCTATATCATCATGTATAAGTGTTATTTTTGCTTTTTTTAAATGCTATTATTCATTTAAATCCTTTTATCTTGAGATAAATTATTTTTAATTATGTTAGTCAATTATAATACATATATATATATATAGAGAGAGAGAGAGAGACTCTCTCTCTCTCTCTCTCTCTCTCTCTCTCTCTCTCTCTCTCTCTCTCTCTCTCTCTCTCTCTCTCTCTCTCTCTCTCTCTCTCACACACACACACACACACACACACACACACAAACAAAATCACTAGATAATATATATTTCAATTTGGAATTGATTTTATGAAGCTAATTATGCATCAAATTTTATTGTTGATAGAGGCATATCCCAAGATGAGGACTTGATTACAGAAAAATCATGGAGTGATTGGGTGGATGAAAGGCTTGGATTCATATTAATTTAGTTTCTTACATTATTAGTGGGTTTATTTACATATTTTATTTTTAATGTGTGATTAGTCACATGGATGGGATTTTTCATACCTCATTATGCATATGATGGAGTTTCTTTCCACCTAGGTGGTCTTACCTCATGGTAGGTAGGTTATATTTATTTTATGGGTGACCAAATAGTTATTTCACTCACATTTACTACAAGTTTTATCTTGATGTTCATGGTTCATGTGATCTATGTTTAGTCATGCATTGAATGTTGTAACTTTCCCTAAGTGAACAATTGCTACACATTTATTATTTAAAGTGTAAAATGACATTTGAGGGTAGTGTGACTGATGGAAGTTTAAATGTCTTTTTTATCTAATCTAGGAAATTATTTTAGGCTATCAAGGAGATTGTAGGCCTAGTTTTCTTGAGATGCCTTATCAAATCAAGGTCAATTTGTAGCTTGTGTCATTATTTGTGGGAAATGTATTGCTAGTATTCAAAGATAAAGATTTCACTCTATTAATTATGGATAAGGTGGTATGCCTTGACTTATATTTGGAGTTGGTTTAGTTTTTATAGGTGTTTTTATTCGTTGATATATACCCTTTGCTCTTATCTAATACATAATCCCTTGGTCTAATTCCCATCATAACTTTTTGGGACTTGAAAGAACAGTCTTTCAACCTATTAGATCTCTTAGAACACATTCAATTGTGTCTTTTTAATAAAATCCTATAGGGTAGTATGCTTCCATCCCTACACTTGGTATTGCTTAAGTCTCCCTTAGTTTTGGTGTTGGTGTTGGTGTTGGTGGTCATGAGTTATTAACAAGTGTAAATATTATCATCTCTGCCTAGGTCAATGGTATGTTTGTTTGGTTTGGCTATAGGGGCACCCATTAAAAATAGGGTATGGGTCCAACTATAAACCTTTAGGTATTATCTTTCCACATGCATGCCAGATAGGAGGATGTGGTTCATGCTCTAAGTTTAGAGAAAAGAGCTAGGAGGTATCAACATCAACAAAGGGAAGAGACTATAGAGGAGGAAGTTACTTCAATTGATAGCATTTGTGGTAGTGAAATGATGTTTCTTCTTAGGTAAAAATAGGGTGGCATGAATATTTGGGTAGAGGCATGTGAAAGTACAACTCTAGGTGGTGCATATGGTGGTATGGGAGCTATCAGCAAGGTTAACAACCTAGGTCCCTCCAGTAATATCTTGTTTCAATTACCACCTTATTGGGGGTGGTTATTTTATTTATTTTTAGGTGTTGGTATTTAGTTTGGGTCTATGAGATTTGTCTTTTAGGTGGATATTTATGTAACTATGGTTTGATTTGTTTACCAGTTGCATTATTTTCCTCTTTTGGCTAGTCTCTTTTTTGGTTACTTGGTCTTGTTCCTTTATTTGGCATATCACATTGGATTTACATATGGTCAAGGTTGTTTATACCTTGATTCATTTTTAGTTAAGGGTGAGGGACCCATCAACCCTTAATAACTAATAGGAAATCAATATATTATCATATACTTATTTAATGGAGCATATTTTACAATAATTTTGATTAGATATTATGAATAAATGTTATACTTGTAACTCAATGTGGATATGCAATTTCATTTCATGATGGAATATGGATATGTGGATCGATTTGACATTATACCAAAGAGGGGATGATTGTGTGGTATGATATCCCATTTGTGCCTATATTTTTATTTCTCTTAAGTCTAATATAATTGGATATTTATTTCCTTCTTGTTGCATCATCTCTTAGCCTAAAATGGATTAGGTGTTCGATTGGTACTTATAACTATTTATTATGGACCCTTTCTTTTGAATTAAATAATCCATTAGAGAAATGACCTTATGAGGTGAAGTGATTGATTTTAGGTTGAAGGCCATCTTTGGGATACCACCTGGTTTAGTCTTTAATGCCATCAAGGAGATTGTAGGTGAAAATTTCATTTAGTCTCCAGATTAATGTAAGGTAAATTAAGGGGTGGTTTCTATTTCCAAAAGTAATTTGAATCAGATTTTCAATGATAATAAGGCTACTTGGTTGTGGTAAAATTTTTGCACATTGAATTTTTGCATGATTAGGTATAAGCATTGGATGTTTTCGTGTTGGATTATCCCTCTCATTTATTTTTACACTTAAGAATATATTAGATCACCAATTACACTAATTATTCAAACTAATCATATATCAAGAAGATTACACAACTTCAAGATACCCATATATAAATATTAAAATGGGGCATTTCCTCTTTCTTTTCACTGATAAAATCCTATTTTGTTCCCCCACCCCACCATTCAAAGCTCTGTATATAAAGTAAATATAAAGCACCTTAACCTTAGGGATACTACGGGTGGGCCACAATAACGGTGGCCACAAAGAGCTGGCCACCAAAGCTAGCCCTTTAAGACTAGGGATAGGCCTTTCATGGCTACACTGCACCCCAGCTACCTATGCCTCATGGCTGCTTGCACCTCTATGCTAAATAATCACCCGGCTACCCTACCCAACCACCCTACCCGCTATGCCCTGATACCCTTACATGTATCCATATTTCATTACATAAGATATCTAGAGGGTGTAGATGGTCTCTTAAAATATTGGATTATCTATACCATTATAAACACTAGGTGTTAAAATTTGTTTTTGGGTCTCATAAATTATGGTGTGCTTGGTTTCAAATGCATACTAAATAAAATAATGATGATTGAAACTTATTATTTCTTGATAGACTCAATTCATCAATAATATGAATGAATGGTTCAAGGAACTCATCAATACTTGACAACATGCATTTGTCTAATTAGACATTTCAAGTAGTGATAATAAATAATTTAGTTACGAACTAATACCATTTGTTTGAATTAACCAATGAGAGGTTTCTAGGAACTAAGTTAGTTATGGTGTTTCCAGGTTTTAATACTTTACAAGTTCTAAAATTTCTAGGTTTTAACACTTTGTAATTTATGGTACTTCCATATTTTAACACTTCAAAATACTTTAATTTCATACTAATGGCATTTTCATTAATTTTTTAAGTTCTCAAGATTTTGTGATTTCAACCATTTTGGCTATCATATTTTGAAGTTGTCAAGTCATAATGATTTGAGTTTGCATAGACTTCACACTTCCAAAAGTCCTTTAGTAATGCCTCCATGCAAAACTGACTAGATACATATGAGTATAAAGTATCAAGATCATGACAAGTGTCAAGAATAAATTTATTCACAATAATGGTAACTCATTATATTTATAATAAACACTATGTGGCTTAACTATTATGAAGTGGAGAAAATTGACATGTGGCTCAAAGTTAGAAAATATTATTCATGGATTCATTATTATAAGGTTTACATAGACTCTTAGTCCATGAAAAATGGATGTGATACTTTTAAAGTGATTAAGATTTTAGTTGATCAATATTTTAATGGGAAAAAACATATGTTCAAAGCCACCAAACAAAAAATGACGTGACAAAATCTATCAAACATATTTTAAGAGCCTCAAAATGATCACAACATTTCATTTTAAACTAATTTATAGATGTAGAAGAACTATATGACTACTAAATCTACCAGTGATAATCATTTCCAAATCAATTAGATTTACCATTGTTTACTAAACATGGAATCTTATGTGTATTGAAAGTTTAAAAAATAAAAGAAAGAAATGTTATCTCCAAACCTATTTATCTTCACCTATGACACTTCCCAAATATTAAGGAATATTGTTCTAGACCTAGAGTAATTAGCTCATGTGTTACTCACTATTTAGATATGTATTATAGAATTAATTAAGAGAAGCATGCAAAGGAGAGATAAATCCCCAAGTATGAAGATAGTTAGCTTTTAGATGATTATGTAGAATGTTAGTTTTCATCTTGAAACAATGAAACTTGAGGTTTGACATCTTTTTAAATATATTTGATTAATATCATATAAAAAGGGTGTCATGGTGTAAAATAAATAAGGAAATCACATACATTACATATTATAAATGGACTTCCAAGCCTATTATAGGCTTCATGAGCCAAATTTCATGTTTATTAAAGCTATGGTCCTAAATTGGATTAAAACGCATAACATAAATGAAATATTGAAGTATTAGTCTCATAATTTTGATTGTTGGACCAATAAAGAGGACATCAATGAAACACCTATCATATTTTTTAGACTTGGTGTAAGATTGGATATGACCTTGATGAATTGACTATTTGGAAAAATAATAATAATTCCTATGGACAAGGTCTAAGTGCCTTCAATTTATATGATTATTTATTAAATGTAGGTCCCTATGATGGTAGAAGTTATATATTTAAATTTAATTTAGATACTCATTAAATTACAAAATAAGGATGTTTTTTCATGTTGTCCTATTTAGTGGATGCTACATGTGTCACAATTGAGTTTCCTTAGTATCCTAAATAGACTCTTGACTCATAATATTATTCATATGACCCTATCCATGTTGCACATAAATTATAATATTATATAGAGGACATTTAGGATTAATTTTAGCCACTAATATATTGCTCCATCAATGAGAAGCCCATGCCTCACATTTATGAAAAAAACATGAAGATAATTTCAAGCATTGGAGCTTAATGGTTGTATCCCACTTACATAGTTATTAGGGTAAATATTTTATAACAAGACATATTATATCTCCCTTATTATGTTCTAGACAAACTTGAAAAATAAATTGCCTATCATATAGTACATAGTATTAGGGGAAAATTCAAGGATAATAAATAAGTTCCCCACCCTCATCTCCCTCTCAACATTGGAAGGAAAGAGTATAAGTAATTTCCTAATTTATGTTAGGATTAACCACTTATAAAATATCAAAATTTAGGTGATCATGATGTGAGAATACGGGATCCTAAGGGGATATTAGGTTCTTATTTGAAGATTTTGAAAATAAAGGTCCATATTTCTTATCATCATCACCCATATCTAGATGATTAGGTGTTAATTAATGCTACAGAAAACATGGTAGTGTAAGAGAACATGAAAAGATAAAGTGTCAGGCCACCACAAAATGAACCATTTAATATAAAATAGTAAAATTTAGAGGAGATACCATATGCCTTTACCTTCAAGGAATAAATATAAAAAACTATTAATGTCCTAACAAATCAAATTCTATCACAATTTCCCAAGTCATAGGGGATTAAAAAATCATCTCTTCCTCTAAAGGTAGAATCTTCTCTTGTTATTTAAATCATTTAGAGATATATTACCATTATTATAATTTATGTTTAAACTATTGAATTTATGTGGTGTTTATTACAAAACATTCCCTAATTTCATAATCAAAATCATGAAAACTATTTTTGATCTAAATTCTAGTCTTTTTTTATACTAAATTATATGCCTTATACCTATTTAATATATTATTCTAATTTGAAAAGGTATATAGAGTTTTGAAATCATTATGTTAACCCTATATTTATTGATCTAACCAAATATGAACATGATTTTTTCATTCTAAAAACTTAGTTTGAGAAGGTTACATAGAGGAATTCATTGATCTTGTTGTCTACATTTACCTTAATATAATAAAGCTTGGTCCATTATAAAGCATGTTTTGGGTGCCTTAATGTTACTATTTTATTTATGTAAATCATATAACTATATCTTAGGGTTTTTACATATTTTCATTATGTAGTTTCATATAATGTTGATTCATTCTAAGTTAATTGACTAAGTGTTTCCATGAATTTATTTTTGGACTCAATCAATTTGTGGAATATTAGACTGAATTGGATTCAGTTTTTTCTTAAATGGGGCCATTTTATATAATTTAATTAATATATATTTGTTCTCTTTTGTTCCTTTCAATTTTTTTCTACCAAGTGTTTTCAATATTTTCTTATGAAACTTTGTCATTTTCTTAAAGGTGTGTCTAATTTAGATTTGAATTTTGACAAGATGTCTATTTTTATTTATTAAATCTTAATGTGTTTTGAATTTATCTTTGATATTACCTTAGTAATTTTTAATCCAAGTTTAAATTTTAATTTTAATGGATATTATCCTCTTATAGACTAATGATCACTTCCCTTAGGAAAGTGAAGAGATACCACTTATAACTCACCTAATTCCTTGATCCTCTTCGAGACTTAGTCCCTTTGATTATACAATTTAGACACCTAGGATGAGGACATGTGGTTCCATCCTACTTCCTTAATTCCCTAAGCCCTCTCATATTCCAAGGTAAGTCAAAGAAATTTTAGATGCATGAGAATATTACACGTGACATAATATTATTTCCTTAGGTCCCCAAGATAGTTAGTATAATTATAGACAATAATAGATCTCCTAGATGCCTAGGATTTTCCACATGGTATGATCTTATCTCCATGATCCTTGAGATGGACCTTACAACTCTAAGCCTTCAACGAGTCCCTAGATAGGCAAGATATGTAAAAGTGTCAATATCTCACCTCACTAAGACTATAGAGGCAAAATTGTCTAGGTGGATGATCAAATAGGTCCCAAATAAGAGAATGGTTTTTTTATGGAATGACCCTACCAAGTGGAGGACACACTGGAATCTATGTCAACATTACAACATTAAATTTGATAGTTGTCTAGCTTTTAAAGACCATCACCAACCAATATGAATTCTCATTGGGCCAAATATATAAATATTCTTAAGTATATAGAGATAGGGTCATTCTAATTTGTTTACATGATTTAAAGTTTCCTCTTTGAGTGAACTAACCCTAGATTTTTTATAAATTTTATTCTTTGGTTTAGCTATCTAGATTTAAAATTGGACTAATTCACCTTTTGATATGGTAATTTATGTAGATTTATCCTCCATTTATGATCCATTTTTCACTTTAATTTGAACCTAAGATGTCTAAATGAACATGTTGTTTACTAATTAGATTTAGTAAGTTATATTTTTAATGGACTAAACTCCATTTTATTTTGACACTTTTTGCCTTAGTAATTTTTCATAGAATTTGAAATCTAATGGAAATATTTTATTTATTTGTAAAAACTAATTCCTCTGCTATAAGTTTAGATTGAATGAGGAGATACTACCTATAAAAATATTAGAGTTCCACATCTCCAAAGTATCTCAAACAAATAACTACCTAGGAACCCTTTGGGTGAATGGATCATACCATGTGTCACCATCCCATTTCCCCATGCCCATGGGTCAATCAGATCAATAAGATATAGTAGAGATGAATCAAATACCTAGGATGATGCCCCATGGCATAAACTAGTTTTATCAAGGCCCTAAGATGGTTAATGATAATTGAGTAGGTGGTCGACCCTCAGGGTGAATGTGATGATGCCATAGGGCAACATACCACTTACTCCTACTCCTTGGTTAATTATAATAGGTAGGTAGAGAGGGGATCTAATGAGCTCTCATGATGAGACCAAATGCCAATATATCATGGCTCTAGGGTATTAGAATAACTTTAAACATAAATTTGGAACTAGTGATCTCTATGTGAGTGAGATTATGAAACTTTCCAAGATCTCTTTTCACCCTAGTGAAAGAAAGAAACAAGTGGCTTGGGTCCCTTAGCCAAGTCATCGAATGATGAAATAATGTCATGTAGTATAAAATTGAACTAAAAAATACACATTTAGAACCATGATCAGAGAGATATAGCCACACAGTTAATCCTTCTTAAGGATCATAATCAATCATACCTAAAAAGAGTTTGAACTTAGATTTTATGGTTATCTTTCTCGTAAAGGATGTCAACACCTATAAATTAGATTGTGGGTCAACTATGGCTGGAATGATTAGGGTATTATTTATTTCTAATAAATAAGGGGATCATGGGATTTATAATTCCAAATAAATCTAGTAGTGTGTTTGATAATATAATTCCATGAACATCAAGATCAAGAAAATATCCATAAAAGATAAAATATGCTTCCTTTCAAAACAGGTGTGGTATTCAAATATAATATGTGGGTAACCATCAATCAAAAAAATGATTACAAAAACATTCGATAATATGGGATTTAGGTTAAATTTAATTAGAATGGCATCTATCATGTTGACCATAGTTATAGCAGGAATTGAGTTAGCCGTATGTGGGCCCATCTCATTGAACTATCTTAACCACCCACTTGTTGGCTAAGCAGAGGAAAAATTGGATTGAGTTATATATAAAACCAAATCTTCATTTTAATAATGGTTAGTTTATTTATATTTAGAGGACAAAATACAGTAACCCTACATTTTTTTTCTTGTTGTTGTTTTGCTTTCCTAGTTAGTTTTTTTGGCAAATTATATTGTTCTAAGGCATTTCTATAGTTTAATCTCAAAAATATGAATCCTAGATGTTCTTTATTTCATGAAATATCTTTATATTGAAAGGAAGTGAGGATAATATTCATAATTTGTCCATTCATATGGTAATTATGTTCCTTTTCATTCATAGTCAATTTTTTCTCATACTATAAGAATCATCTTTTTTTATGATTATGTGAATATTAGTTAAATAGAAGATTGGTTTCATGGGATTTGTCTAACCAAATAAAATAGATTTATTTGCATTAAAATATAGGTTATTTTATATTTCTCATTAACCTTAATATTTTGATTTTTTATAACCTATTAGCTTATTTATAGAGTATCATAATCTATAATGAGTGCTTACAAGTTTTATCTAGTTCACCATGACCTAGTAGACAAAGACCTTAGGGAAGTTGTTGTCAAGCTTGATTCCTTTCAAGAGAGGTGGAAGGGAAAAGAAAAAATCCTCAATAGTTGAGTCTTTCCTCTCCTCTATTCCTCCTAGAGTTGGTGTGTTAAAATAAATAAACCACTAATAGATTTGTGCTACAAGGATGGCCTATTGAATTATTATTTGATATTCATGCTTAACTATGTCAAACATTTTTCAAGTTTTACTCAGAAAAGAATTTTCCATTTTTATAAAACTATAAAATAGAAGAGTTATCATAAATTCAAAGTTTATTGAGGGTGACTTTGAGCTATTTAAACTCTCAGGAGATAGGAGAACTAAGATTGACAAAGTCAATCCTAAGACTAGACAATTTTGTTTAGTAAGTAGCTCTCCTTCTAATAATGCCCCTTTTATCATCCCTTTTTATTTCTATCAAAACCAAAAAATGACCAATATTACTTTGTTAGGATGTGATAGTTATCCTATGAACATTCAAGGACTTGCCCATGATTTACCCAAAAAACATGAGAAGTTACGCTTGAGGTATGTTCATCGTGGGGTAAGAAAAATAAGAGAACACATACAGACCTTCAAGGATGAATTAATTAGAACTCAAGTTTAACATGAATATGTCACTTGTAGGATATTTTATTACACTTTAGATGAGTCATCATATGGAAGGTATTTAGGTATCCCAAATAGATCCATCACCTCTTATTCTAACCTTGATATTGTGTTCATTAACCACCTTAGGGTAATAATAGACCCTACCATACTATATCATTAGTCTAAAGTTACCCATAGAAAACCAATAACCGATGATCTGATGGGTATTTTCAATAATAATTTTCACAATCTATACAAAATGTTAAAATATCCCTACATGTAGACTGAGATTGTTTTTATACAAATATACTTAAGGGACCTAGACCCCATGACTTCTATGTTCCTTACAAGGACCCCAATATCTCTTAAATATTTATGTTTGGCCTATAATGAAGTAGTTAGTATTGAAAAATATATGGTACCTCAAGGATATGGTGATAGTGTATTTCCCACATTAGGACAACCTAGTTCCTATAACTAAATTTCTCTGGTCAATTAGGCTTTGATGTAGAACACCCCTCTGATGAATCCAATCTTAGGGGATAGGTACTCAAGTCTAAATCTATTCTATAATATATTGAATTTAAACTATATGCCCAAATATTATCCTTTTGCTCCTGTACATCATGAATTTTCACATTATATGAGTTAATACATCATTCTAGTTGCCTATAATAACACTTCTACCACACCTAGTTCAATTAGTTATGTTGTCCCTAACAATTAGTCACCTACTACTAATACATGTAACATAGTGCATATTATTATCCCTACATTTATAAATTCTACTACAATGGTGTCTATCACACCACCTCAATAACCCACTAAACTATGAATAACCCACTTCATAATATAAATTACAACTTTTAGAGACTAATAGGTAGTGGAACACTACATCTAATAATAGGAACATTCTTAGTGTCCTTTAAAACACTGATAAAAAAATAATAGTGCCTCCAATTTAGTAAACATGGTAGACCTAACCTTACCCACTTGGTGTAGACTACATAATATAATAGACCATGATGAGATAGATTATTATCAATTTACATTGGCCTAAAACATGTTCTAAAAGGAGATGAGTAACCTTGAAATAGTATTCATACCAAACAATAATAAAACAATCCCAAGTGGATACAACTTGAGCACTAACATGGTATTGGATACTTAATTTTTCTATTTGAAAGTGAAAATGAGCCCAAGGAAAACTTAGGGGAAGTCCATGTCTTCAATAAATTCCAAAGGGGAACAACTATTCATCTGAGAAGTAAGTTGTAGAGTATTTTGACTAAATTTACTCCTTAGAACAAAATTCATGTTCCCCATGATGGAAAATAAAGTAATAACCATAATCCCCTTGAGGACTTACTGTAATCTTAGGAATCTGAAGAGAAAATATCATTAGTATCTTGGTGGTTAATTAAAAGAAAATTCAAATCATATAATGAAACAAAAAATAAACCACTCTTACCTACATACTTGGGTGAGCTTAAAATAATGAACAAAACTAAATATATAAGATAAAAACATAAAACTATGTTATCTCCCTTATCAAAACTAGTGTTCATTTGTTGGCATACAAGATGTTATTCCTTGGATTATGGCTAATAGAGACTGTGATCAATGCAATTTCCATTTTGGAAGCACTTATATAAAACAAATGAGGATTTTATTGGCTTGTCTTAGATTAGTGTGAAGCTTCTTGAATTAATTTAGCATTATAACATTTCTTGAGAGCTTCTTGAAGTCATTCATGTATGATAACCTTACATAAAAAATCTTCTTTGAAGAGAGTGAGGGCAATTGTATTTATAGGTATTAAAAGTAAATCTAACATTAGTGTGGTGATGGTTGGTCAAAATTGGCCTACATATGAAAATTTTGCCTATATGGATCAAGCCACTCTCCTAGACCATTCAGTGACCTTTTGCCTTCATGACTAGTCTCTTTCTAGTCATGACTTGATGATACAATCAAGTATCTTGTAAGGTCTTGGTATGGTGTTAAAAGTTATACAAAATCCTAGTGTAGTGGATGATCCAATGGTGGAATGTGAAGAAAAAATTCATGGCCCTAATTCATGTTCCTTACACTCTTTTGAAACACTTTAACAAGGTTTAAGGTAAATTTGGAGATTTTAAAGAAAAATCCTAAAAATGGGTCTTAACCTAGAAGTGAAGGATCTATCTAGTTTCCAAGGTGTTTGAGAATTAAAGGGAAAGAAGGAGGTTTTTAAAGAGTTTTAGATATTATAATGGATCAAAAATGATGTCTAATTAATTTAATTTTCTTAAAAGACCCTAAAAAGTGCATTAGATGACTTGAGGAGATTCTAAATAGAAATTTTAAGTGAAAAGTGGATTTTTGAATAATTTGAATTGATTTTGACTTCATTCCACCTCTTATGGTGTTTTTTCCTTATTTATACACGTTTAAGACCATTTGAAGTCTTTTGGAGTGGAATGTAGGTGCAAGAAGATGTAGTTTTAGGCCTTTTAAAGACTTGGTTGAATAGTTTTTTGAGGGTTTTGCTTAGTAAAAAAATATTATATATCATATGTATGAACCCATGATGTCTCTAATATCCCCTCTTAGGCCTCTGTAATTAGATCCAAGCATAGGAATCAATAGAAGTAAGGATAACCTATTGGTTACAAATTAGGCATGAAACATGTTTTCTACCATTATTGGATATTAAAGTACCTCATAAGGTTTAAAAAAGGAAGTAAAGTTAAATTAAATCATAAAAAAACTTATCCATGTGTTTTATTTAAAATTTAGGCCTTTTTTTCTTCATGCTAAGGTAACATCATTTTGGTGCAGTCTTGGACAACTCATCAAAGGCGGGTGGTTCTTGTCTTGTACTAATTTGTAATAAAAAAATCATCTCTCCTAATTTATTGAGAAATTAAATATGTCTCCAAATAATGTTATACAAATGGTTTTAGTTTAAAATAAGACTCTAGCCTCATACACTAAGATAAACCCAATGACTAGCTCTTCAGTCCCTTCAAAACCCAAGAGGAAGGTTTTTCTTGGTTTTGGCCCTTTAGTGGAGAAGTAGTAATTAAATAAAATGAATGAGGGTTTTATAGGTCCTTAAAACTCATTTACATCATTTTTATTCTCTAGTTTCCATGTGTGACCCTTAAGAGGTAAAAAAACATTCATGGTGAAGTAATCTACAAGTTACTAGTATGTAGTTTCTTGAGGTTTTCTGGGAGTTTTCCATACATTTGATATGGAAAGAATCAAGTTCAATGAAAAAGGTGTGAAGATTATTATTTTCACATGTTCCAATGTTTTTAATATTTTTCACTATGTGGATAGGGTCTTTCAGACAAAGAGAAGCCTTTTTAGGCCTAACTAAGCCTATTTAAGTTCTTAGGCCTAAATATAACACTTTGTAGAGAAAATGAAAGATGAAAGAAGTTTATGATGATTAGGGAGGTCTCACAATTTTTTATCTGAGGGTGAGAGAGATTTAAGAACCCTATCACAAAGGTTCAATTATATGTTATAATTTTTTTTACATGTTTGGTGGGATAATATTTGAATAAGATTGATTGAGATTGATGTAGGTCTTGTTACATTTGCAATAACTATTACATCCATACTCTTAGCATTTGGTGACTCCAATAAACACTTATCTTTCTAGTGGTATAATAATTCATATCTTTCATGCCAAAGGTGAATATAAGGTCAGCTTCTAGAGGTATTCCTTTTAATTTTGTTGAATTACCCTTTAACTAAGTAAAATGATTGAGATTTTATAACACTCACCCATACTTGGGAAGCTTTTCTCCTAATCCAATTTGAAATTCTACCTCCACTAGAGGATCCTTGTTATCTCCTTTAATTACCATGGCTTCCTTTATAGTTTTACCTTTTATAGATTTTAATGGTCAAAGTCCATTAAACATCAATTAGTATGATCTTATCCTAGTGGCAGCCCTTAAAAGTGTGCCTTACTACATAGGAGATAACTCTACAAATCCTTCTGAACACATCAGATATGTAGGAAACTTTTGTAATATCCATGACATCAATGAAGAGAACATATCTATCAAGTTATTGGCCATATCTTTAAATATAAAGGCCTTGTATTTATATAGGAACCTTACTCCTAATTTCTTACAACATGGGACCAGTTAGGGGATAATTTGTGAAAGAGGTTTGAAGACAAGAGTGATCACTTGTCACTAGCAGAACAATTGAATACAATTAAGAGATCTCCTCAAAAGTTTATGATAGACTTTAAAAATAGGTTTCAAAATACATGGGATAGGATTTTAATCCTTTTTAGGCCCACTCCTAACTATGTTTTCCTCTACTATCTAAGATCTCTTAATAATGACATATAATGATGATACAGTTAATGGGGGAGACACACTACCATGTGTTTATGAATTGGTAATCAGAGTAGAGAATAGCCTAATAAAATATGGAAAGCTCACACATAGGACACCTATGACCTTATTTATCAAGATTAAACCACCTCCTATCATCAATCCTCCCCTTGATTTGATTCCTCCTTTCTAACAATTGCTTCCATACCCTCAACAAAATAAGAAAAAGATTTAACTAGTCAATCTAGTGAGTTTAAAGAACTCAAAAACATGTTTAAAATATTTGGAAATGAATTGGTAAATGTAAAAAGGTATAAAGTTTAGTATAATAGACCTTATCATCCCCAATATCAACCTCAATAGTCTTACCAAGCTAATAAACCACCTTTCAAGACAATTTTCCAAGGATAAGGACAACCCAACTATGTTAGGAAAAATAATTACTATCCTAGTACTAAGAGTGATTCCAATACCTTGGTCCCTATTCAAAAAAACATTGCATAATAAGGTGAGTTTTATATACCTTTTAATTATTCATTTAATCAAGAAATTTTCCCAAACACAAAGTTCAATTATACTTTCAATGATCAGTGGCAGTAGGGTGCTAGTTATGGGTTCAACCAAGCTCTTATGGCTTAGAATGCAGAAGTTCCTATGATGAATAAACTAAAAGAGACTCAAAAAGGCCAAGGGGATAATTAATAACAAATATATATATATATATATATATATATATATATATTATGATGATTATCTTTCAACAAGAAGATTGTTATCCTTTCAATCAATAGGCTAGTTCTAGCCAAGCAAATATTCCAGTGGTAGCCAAAACAAGGTTCAAGATAAGGAACATGGAGTGAAGCCAAGAAGAAGTTATAGAGTCTCCTAATCTTAATACATTACTATAAAAACAAAATGTGCCTAATTCTACCCCAAAACTCACAAGTTCAAAACACAATTGTGTATCCCAAATCATAAGCAAAGGTTGGTGGTTGGTAGATCAACATTGTTAATAAAATGAAGAAATAAAATGTGAGTTTTATAATGTCAGAAATGATTTCTATACTTGTTCAAATGTATATCATTCAAGAGGGCTTGTCAAATACCAATGTTTTAGAGAATCCACCAAGCAAGGAGAGTGTAGTTCTTACTAATGCAACCAAAGAAAATGAAGGGAAATCAAACAAAGTGGTCAAACCTCCTCCCTTATACCTTTATATAATCATTGGTATCTCCTTGGTACATAATTTCATGTTAGATAGTGGATAAAGTACTTTACTAATGCCAAATTTAATAGTAGATCAACTTGGTTTAAAGTATGAACCCTAAGCTAAGGGGGTGTTGCATCTTGATAGGTCATATACCAAACTAACTGCTATTATCAGAGGTATAAAATTATCCCTCCATTATTGTCCTAGTTTTATAGTGTCTCAAGATTTAGTTTTTCTAAATGTACCTCCCCAATTTTTTTTGTGTTTATCTAGAGACTTCACAACCAAAATTAGGGGTTACCTAGAATCATATTGGTCTTATATGGATTTTATGACAAGGTATGGGACCAAGGTGTCTATCAAGGCTGAACTTATTTCCCAATTTCACATTGATACTTATGGTACAATTATACCCAGCATCAATTTTACTATTTTAGATGAATAAGACTACCCTATTAGTCAAGAACTAAACACTAATTTTGAAGGGATACCTAATGTATTATTATATGAGTTATGAAATGATAATAAACTATTTAAACATTTGGGAGGTGTTAAAGAAACATACATGGGATTTTATCTCCTACATGAATAGAATTAGTTCATGCCATTGTTCACTAGGCCATAAGAGGATACTAATGGATTTTGGAATATGTTCTTTGATGGCTCAAGGAGAAATCATGGAGTAGGGGAAGGTGTAATGCTGATATCTCCCTCTAATGATAAATACTTTTAATCATACAAGTTATAATTTAGTTGTTATTTAAATTTAAATGAGTATGAGGGCCTCATCCATGATCTTCAGTGGGCTAGTAATAGGGGGATAAAGCAATTGCAGGTGTACAGGGATAATGAGTTGATAATACATCAGGTGAGAGGTCAAAACATAGCCTAAAACCCCTTAATAAAGTACTATAAATAAAAAGTGTGGGACCTACTCGAAGACTTTGAATCCTTTGTTTTAATAAAAATTACTAATAGGGGGTTTGAATCAGTACACTTGAAACAATCATTCAATTTTACTTATCATTCATGAATCATTTATTGAAACACATACATCAACCAATGCATAAACAAACATCCACATAAGCATACAACATATAAACATAAGAGATATGTGGGAAAACTTAATGGGGGATAAAAATCAATAAAAACATCTTGGACTATAGTCTTATAAAAAATTAATCAATATTTAGTGAGGCACCAACCCCATAAGGAGTACCAACCCCTCACTAGTCAAGCACCAACTCAACTAGGCCTTTAATAAAAACCAACTTGAAAGGAGGCACCAACCCCCTAGGTGGCTCAGCACTAATGCACCCACCTAAAACCCATGATCACTTTTTGACACTTATATCTCACTAAACTAATTATGATCACCTTCTCTTCCTCTTGACACTCTTCTATCTCTCTTAAACAACTTATTAGGCCTCTTCACTCAACTAGCCCTCTTCTTGACACATTTAGGTCATATGACCTTAATCATCATCTATATAATCACTATTATAATTTTATGACATATTAAACACACCTATATTATGGTTTTAAATCCATCTATCTAGTTTTAAAACATTTATTACATTCCTTTATGCCCTCTATATACTAACTAGTGAAATTAGGCCTATTAGACCCTATTCTTATACTTAAATCTTACTTTCACATACCCTGGTCAGCCATAAAAATCTCCATAATTGTATCACTATTTTAAAATATAAAAAAGAACATGTTTCATAAGATAAAAAACTACATAGGTCAGAAATAACTCATAAGGACCAAAACCACCATTAGGCCTAAGGAGACCTAATGCAATTAGGCCTTCATAAAGCACACATTTCACCTTGATCATCTTGGAACATATTGAGCCTCCATAAATGGATTAAAAGTTTAACATAAAATTAAAATATATCCTTACTAATCTCATCTTATGTCCCCAAAAACATTTATCTCATTTCACTCCTTGAACCACATCATTAAGCCTACTCACAATTAGGCCTTATTGTTGCCAAAATGTCTATCATTCAAAACTGAAGCACATAAATAATTTGTTCTAGAAAACATATAATTAAATAAAAATGATATATCCTCCATGAAATTAGGTTCATCACCATGTTATTGAAACATTTAAACACAATACTTAAAGCCTCTAACTCACTCTTGGAACATGACCATCTAGATTTACCAACTAGCTTCAAAACTCAGTCATGATAATTTGACCATCAACATTTGTACATGAAAATTTCATGAATATAAATTCACTAATAATAACCTAAGATACCCATAAAATTTATTCATGTGAATTATACTTATCAAATATGAGCAAATCACCTCAAACTTATCTCTATTAGAAGACTATTTAGAATTGTCAAAGACTTCAAAACATAGTCATAAAAATAATGGCATAAAACACATGTAAAATCACTATAATGAATTTAAAATGGGATTATATGATCCTTAACCATCCTAAAATAAAATTAATATAAATATATTATAGGATTAAATATAAATATTTTTCTTAAAGACCAATCTCATGGATTCACTGTACACAAACCTCACTACGTTAGACAAGTCAGTTTGAGAATAAATTTTTGTCACACACACACATATTAAAATATTTTATCCAATATGGATATGTGTCACATGTATTTAAAATCAACCCATAAAAATTAGATCCATTCTTAAACCATATAAACACATCCCTAATCTCATTCCCACTTCTATTTATTTATTTTTGTTGTCTGCCTCACTAGGTTTTTTTACCGATAAGTCAAATTACATGACTACTTTAGCATATTTTAATTTTGTAATATACTAAAAACCCACCATGTTAATAGTATATAATTCTCAATATTCAACCTCTATCTACTTAGCAATATTTACTTAGTTAACTCTACCTAAAGGGTATACTCATTCATTTGATAGACCAATGCCACCTAGAGGTACCTAGGAGATTCATCTACACTATCTAATCATAAAACTAGATCATATAATTCATTATAATCCATTTATATCAAGATATTACATATCAAATCATTTTTACTATTTTAGAGAGGGTTAAGACCACCTTACAATCTTAATGATTATTCATAAAGATTAAGCCCTTAATGTACAAACCAATGCTTAGAAACTTGAGCTAGAATCCTTACCTAACTTAAATTAAATTATTAGGATATCATGAAAAGGTTTCACATGCCAACGAGAATGATAAAATCTGTATCAGGTCTACAACACCTCATTCTAGCACTTGAGAGACCATAAATCCACTTTCTATGATTTATTATTCAACTCAAGACCTAAAAATCCACCAACACAATTGAAACAACATGTAAAATCTCAAACCATGCTCACATGAACTTAAAATCCTCTAAACTTGATCATGATGCCTCATCATTCAACGTATAGTTTTAAGACAAGGTCCATCAGAGGATCATAATGAATAACTTACCCCTTTAGATCACTTTAAGAGTTATGTTACTAAATATACACCTTTATTACATGCTCTAACACTGTGCTGCACAACTTCAAGTCCATACACATCCATATCATCATCACCATACATCTAGAAGCCATATCTATGCTTGATAACCAATCCATCAAATAGACCTACTAGGAACCATACCACTTTAAGACCTTCAAGACTCCTTCTATATATCATAATGTATATCCAAACATCTCTCATCATTATTTTTTGACCAAGGATTCTCAAACCATATAGGTCATTTTCCAAGACTAAACTATCCTTCTTGATCACACAATACATGAAGATAAAAGACATTAGTTGTCTTCAAATTCTTTCTCTCTAAACTCATGAATCCTTATATACCTTAATTACAATGTATATGTACTCTAAAACTCATTCTCATACTAAAAATCCTTATACCATGCTCAACCATTGTCCCACATCTTCTCACGATCCTTAGTTTACTCACCTCAATACCTTCTCACTAGTTCTCTTCATCCAAAAAATTAAACTAAAACAAGCTAACTATCAATGATATAAACCAAGAATGTTATTCAATTGAGATTATCTAAAGACAACACTAATCTCAATAGGATCATGAGATTTTCATACCACAATATTGTGCCAAGACCTCATACAGAACTCAAACACTACTATACCATGCTCAAGTCATCATGAACACTCACAATCCAACATCATAAGAACATATTTGGTACATCAATTATACTCACAAATATTTGACATAAATGATAACATCAATACCATAGCACCAAAAACATTAACATACCTCAATAATCTCCCCCTTTGTCATTGATGACAAACACTCAAACAAAGCTTATGATTCTCATCTCCCCAAGCTAGATCTTCTTCAAACTGATCTTTCTCCTAAACTAGAAATTTCTCCCCATTTGACATTAATGACAAAGGGTCATCTATAAAAACTAACTAATCTTTGGACCTGGAACAACTAGAAACACACCTTTTCTCTCCAAATAAGATCATTCTCTCTCTTTGACAAAAAACTCAACACCCAGAAATGCTCCCCCTGTGCTCATGAATACCTTAACATATGAACAACACTCAATTATCAAAAAGTGAAGAAATAAATCCATTTTTTTACAATCATCTCTAAACCAATAGGAACCACTTCTCAACATAGAGATTTTTTTTGAACTCATGAACCAACTAAAAATCTCCCCCTTAGACCAAGCATCCTCCTTGATTTTTCTCACTAGTTGAGTGTCTCCATGAAGCCTAATGAAGTCACCTCTTCTATAGGGTACTAAAATAACATAAAATAAAGATATTCCTAGATATCCATGTCCTTACTAGACTAAACTTTCTTCATGATCCTCTTAGGCTTGAATAACCTCTTTGGCTTGACCTCTTCAATCTCTATTTGAACAACATTTTGGCTTGGTCTATTTGTCTTGACTCCTTCATAAAAAACCTAAGATGATAGGGATAATTATTGGCATTCATTCACATATGAACTATGTTCCACCATTTAAAACATTCCACTTGGAATTTCATACTAGTCATCATTCACCTTATTTACCTTTTATTTCCATTCACTATCTTGTCTTCTTTAATGTACTTTAGGGACCTCAACCTTCTTTTCTTAACTTGATAATCCATTCTTACAAAACTTTACAATATGACCAACCTTTTGGCAATTTAAATAAATTATTCCTCTTTATGGAAAGACACCATTACCCATACCTCTTGACTGATAATTATCCTCATAGTTCCATTCATATTCATTTTTGGAGGGTCTTCTATAATTCCTTTCTTTATGGCCAAATTGGTAACATGAATAATAATAATAACCATTGAAAAGATTATCATACCTTATATAAATAATATCCCTGATGGGATTATTATTTATTATACCATCACCATAATTTTTTAATTTACCATTGACCTTTAAGGTTTGATTCTCCTTGATCACATTAGTAGTCTTGTTTTGGTCTCTATTCAAACTAAGACCTATTTTTATCATTAGCAGTCTTTTGACTACTCAAAATTTTATCTAGATAATTGGTACTATTTTAAAACTTCACAAATTACTTCACCTTACTTGATGTTTGATCTAACTTAGGTCTCAAGTAATCTAATTCAATTACATACATGGAATATTCGTCTTCTTTAGCCTTTAGGCTTTTAGTCACAATCTCAATTTGAGTCTCCACCTATTTGACTACTTCTCCTTGTTCCTTGGAGTTGTTACTTAATCTCTCTTCAAAAAAATTGATTTTTTCCTCATATCCTTTGACAAGAGACCTCATCACCTTATTATTTTTCTTCACCATCTTTAGTTCTTCTATAGCATTCATCAACTTGGCCTCAAAGTCCACGTCATTTTCTTCTTCATCTAAATCACCAAAATTATCTCCACACCACATGGACTCTTCTTGATTTGAATATCTTGCTTCCTTAGCCATGAAGATAAATTCATTGACATCAGGACTAAAAAATTCATGTTCACTCTCAGAATCACTTCTCTCACTCTCATCAAATGATCTACAATCTTCCTTGGTGTAAAGTATTCTTTTTTTCTTGAAAGACTTCTTCTTATCATCATACTTTCTAAAACATTTCTTATTCTTATTAGAGCTATATGACTTCTTGTCATCATCATGAACTTCATCATGCTCTTCATTATCCTTTGTATTATTATTATGAGGGAACTTGTTATAAAATATCCAATTTCTCCATAATTCAAGCAATTAAAGGGCATCTTACCCTTGTATTTACCTAGACCAATTTTCAACTTTCTTACAAACATAGTTATCAACTCATCATCATCAATATCATAAACACCATTGTATTTGATATTATTACCTTGTGTCTTCTTCTCTTTTGACTTATTTTTTGACTTGAATGAAAATTCTTTTTTAGGTCTTCTTTCACTTGTCCTCATCTCATAGGCTATTATGGTGCCATGAAGTCCATCCATCTCTAGCTTGTCTAGATCTTGTATCTCTTTAATAGAAAAACTTTATAATCAAACTTAGGAGTTATAGATCTCAATAGCTTTTAAATAATATTATACTCTTTCACTTCTTCACCTATGCCTCCTATGATGTTGACAACTTCATCAAACCTATATAGGTAGACTATAATGGTCTCATCTTCATTCATCCTTAGGATTTAAAATTGTCTTCTATGGGTTTAAAATTTATCTAAATTGACCTTGGATTCTCCATCATGGATAGTATTTAACTTGTCCCACATTTATTTGGTAGACACATGGTGAATCACCTTCACAAGCTCTACCTCTGATAGGCCACGAAGAATACTATTCATTTCTTTTGAATTGTTATCACTAACCTTATTACCTATTGCATATGTAGGGGGAATAGAGGGTGTAACATATCCATCTAAAAATTATTGAAAAACATCATGACCTTGATACATCAAATATTTTCTCATCCTAACACTCTAACAAGTATAATTAGATCCATTAAACAATTGAGCCTTACTTGTACAAAAACCACCTTATGATTTACCATCCATCTTTGCTTTTTTAGAATCTCCTTTAGGATATTAGGCTACTTCAAAGGACTAAATTTGATACCAATTATTGGAATCATAGATACTAATGAGGGGGGTTAAATTAGTGTCATTAAAATAATCATTAAATTGAACTTATCATTCTTGAAGCATTCATTCAAACACATACATCAACCAATGAATAAATAAGCATCTTCATAAGCATACATCATATGAACACAAAATATATGGGAAAACCTCATGGTGGATAAAACCTACTAAAATATATCTTGTAATATATTACTATAATCAATTAAATAATATTTATTTAGGCACCAACCCCACAAGGATCACCAACCCCTCACTAGTGAATACCAACACAACTTGGCCTTTAACAAGCACCAAATTATAAGGAGGCACCAACCCCCTTAATTAAATCAGCACCAATTTAGTCACCTAAAACCTATGATCACCTTTAGACACCTTTTTATCACTCAAATTATGATGATCACCTTATTTTTCTATTCAAACTCTTTTATCTCTCTCAAATAGCCTATTAGGCATCTTCACTCAACTATCCCTCTTCTTGACATATTTAGGTCATATGACCTTGCTCATCATTTATAGAATCACTATTAAAAATTAGTACATATTAAACATACTTGTATATGGTATTAAATCCCTCTACCTAGTTTACAAACTTGTATTTCATTTTTTCATGCCCTCAATATACTAACTAATCAACTTAGGCATGTCAAACCTTCTTATACATGAATCTTACTTTTGCATACCTTGGTAAGACACAAACCTATCCATAATTGGATCACCCTTGTAATATATTAAAAACACATTTCATAGGATAAACAACCACTACATAGGTTGGCCAGCACTCATAAGGACCAAAACCACCTTTAGGCCTAAAGGAGACCTAATGCAATTCAACCTTCTCAAAGCACATGTTTCACCTTGGAACATATTAAAACTCAATAAATAGATGAAAAAATTCATAAAAACTTCAATTATACCACTAATAATCTCACCTTAGGTTCCCAAAACCATTTATCTCATTTTATTCCCTGAACCACATCATTAGGCCTACTCACAATTATGCCTTCTTACTACCAGAAAGTTTGCCAATCAAAACTAAAGCACACAAACCAATTTTATAAAACAAAAGTGACACTAGATCACATGGGTAGAACCTATATTACCTTAGGGTCATAACCATGTGATTTAAACACTAAAACGTAGTGTCTATATCCTCTAACTCACTCTTTCAACATGACCACTTAGAATTGCCAATGAGCTTCAAAACTCAATCATGACAATTTAACCACCAACATTTGTACATGAATATTTCATGAATATTAATACACTGATAATAAAATAATATACCATAAAAACATATTAATGACCATTATACTATTCAACTCTGATTAAATCACCTCAAATTCATGTCTATTAAAAGACTACTCAAAATTGTCAAAGACTTCAAAACACAGTAATAAAAATAATGACTTAGAACACCTATAGAATCACTACCATAAATTTCCAATGGGTATAAATGATACTTAAACATATTCATATGAAATTATAATAAATATATTATAGGATCAAATAGAAGTATTGGCCTTATATACTAGTCTTATTGCTTCATTATTGAGAATGTGTTCTAAGGTATGCATGAAGTTCCCATTGATTTCATGAAAGTGTCATTGATGTAATTATAAGTTTTCTTTGATGTTATTGAGGTTGATTTCATGAGTAATTTACTTTAAAAACCTAGTGTGAAGGTATATGCATGGTTTCATGTTGATGTGAGAATTTTGAGGCTTGTGAGAATAATATTAATAGTGTGTGACCATGGTATGAGGTTGCATGACATGATTATGAAGTGTTGAGACAAGTGAAATAGGTTTTAAGGTGTGTTCAAGGTCTAAGTATGACTTAGAAGAATAGGCCTACTATGAAAAGAGACCTATTATGGTATAATAAGGGGTAAATTTATATTTTTTAGGTGATATATCTCATATGAGCTTTGTTAGATGTGTGAGAGGTTGTTTTAAGTGTGTTGGTGAAGTTTGAGGTGCTGAGTTGAAGAAGAAAGCATGAAATATGGTTTTGATGTTTTTTGTGTGCATAAAATGAGGTATTACAAACCTTAGAAGTATTTTATTATGCTATTTGATCAGTGCAACCTTTTCATGAGGAACCAATCAATTCATGGTAGTTCGGTATGATCCTAGATCAAAGTTTTTATCATTATTTTATGGATTGAGGGCCTAATCTTAATGAATGATTGTTAAGAGTGGAAGGTAGTATGAACCCTATTAGTACCCTAATAGTGGCATGATATGTAATATATTGATATAAATGGCTTATAATGGATTTGATTACCTATTTTTATGATCTTATCATGTACAAGACTTTACCAAGTACCTCAAGGTGGCATTGGTCTATTAGATGAATGAGTCGAAGATACAAGAAATCCCTTGTTTCTCCATTTTTTTATGTATTAGGCACATTTAATAAGATAAAATAATGAAAATGATTTTATTATGACGTGTGATACTTTTATTTTGTGTCCATATGATTTTTTTGAGCTGGTATAGTTATTTAGGTGTGTAAATTTGATGTTTGAAGTTAACTTATTGCTAAAAAATTCAGTGAGGTAGCTAGTGAGAAAAACCAAGAAGAAGTGGTAATGAGATTAGGGATGTGTTTACATGGATTAGGTATGTATAAAATTTTATATGTTTCTATTTAAATACATGTAAAACATATACCTATTGGATATAATATTTGGGGATTCTTATAAATAAGTAAAAAGTTGTTCTCAAATTGACCTGTCTAACACAATGAAGTCTGTATACAATGAATACATGAGATGAGTCTATAAGACCAATATTGATATTTAATACTATGATAAATTTATTTTAATTTGATATAATTATTTTTTATTATTTTATAAACCCATTTTTAATTCATTATATCGATTCTAAAGGTTTTCCAAGTCATTGTTTTTATGACTATGTTTTGAAGTCTTTGACAATCTTGAGTAGTCTTCTAGTAGAGATGAGTATGAGGTGATTTTACAATAGTTTAATAATATAATTTAAATAAAGTTATTTTTATTCATTATAAATTCCTATGAAGGTGTGAAAATTTAAAGGTTCTTGACTAGTTTTTTAGGCATGTTTGCAGTTCTAAGTGAGCATATGGAAGTGGTCAGTTTGAGGTCTTTTTATCTATATGGTTAATTATAATGAACATTGTGATTAAAAATATTTCATGGAGTTTATATAAATTTTAAATAATGGTATGTTTTTATAATTAAATTGGTTTTGTTCTTTAGTTTTGATTATCAGACTTTCTAGTAGTAGAAAGCCCTAATAGTGAGTAGGCCTAATGGTGTAGTTAAAGCAATGAAATGAGATAAATTATGTTGGGTAAATAAGGTGAGGTTATAATGGGTATAATTTAAGTTTATTATAAGTTTTTAATCCATTTATGTAGTCTCAATAAATTCTAAGGTGGTCAATGTGAAATGTGTGGTTTGAGAAGGCCTAATTGCATTTGGTCTCCTTTATGCCTAATGGTGTTTTTGGTCCTTATAAGTGTTGTCTGACCCACGTAGTAATTTTTTCTCCTATGATTTTTTTTTTTTGATATATTAAAATTATGATACAAGTATGGAGAGGTTTTTTATTGACCAAGGTATGTGAAATCAAGAGTCAAGTTTATGAAGAAGGTCTAATAAGCCTAATGTGACTAGTGAGAATATTGAGGGAATGAACAAATGAAATAAAAGATTGGAAACTAAGTATATGGATTTAAAACCATAATATATGTGTTTTTAATATTTCAATAAGTTATAAAATTGACTTTAGAGATGATAATAAATGTCATATTACTTAATTTAGTTAAGAAAAGGGCTATTTGAGAGGTATATGAGAGTGTGAAGACAAAAACAAGGTGTTAATAATAATTTGGGTAATAAATATGTGTAAAAATGTGATCAGATATTCTAGGAGGCTTAGTTAGTGCTAAGAAACCTAAGGGGTTGGTGCCTTCATCCAATTTAGTGTTTGTGAAAGGCTTAGTTGAGTTGGTGTTTGACAAGTGAGGGCTTGGTGATTGTTGTGAGGTTGGTACCATATTAAATATTTATTAATCTATTTTAATACTATATTCCAAGATGTGTGTTATTTGTTTTTATCCCCCATGAGGGTTTCCCACATAGATCTTATTTTCATGTGTTATGTTTTTGCTTGATGCTCATATGAATGGTTGATTATGCATTGCTATATCTCTATATTAGTTTGAATGATTAATGAATGATAAGTGGAATTGAAATTAAATTTTTTACACTGATTCAACCTTTATAAATGGATATTATTCTAGAAAATGGTATCAAATTAGTTTCTTTATGAAATCCTAACAACATAAGGGAGAGATTTGAAGCAAAAGTATGGATTGTGATAATAGAAGTGTTTATTATGATTGTAATCAAGATTTATTAGTCATATAATAAGCTTTTAAATGTTATGAAAAAGAGAAGAATCATATTTAATAATTCACCTATATTATAATTAAATTAAAGTCTTTAAAGGTACAAGTAGATCAAGATGTAATCAAGATGAATAATTATCAAAAATTTGAGGAGAGTCCTAGGAAACTTAACATTTTTTTGAATAGTCAAAGGTCCTCTTATGATAAGACAAGTCTTTATTTCAAAGAGGAAAAAAAATATTTCAAGGAGATTCAATTTACAAAAGTCAATGATCTATCAAGGAATGATAATTCTAGTAGAATAAAGACCTATGCAAAAGTAGTCAAGTTTGAAGTCAATCATCAACAAGCAAAAAAGGATTATGTTCTATCAAAGGATATAAAAGGTAGTGGTGTATCATCAAATGATAACCAAAATAAAAATGAGGTTAGACATTCAAATTATGTGGATTATTTCAATGGTTATCATTTCTCATGTGGTCAATTTAGACATAGAAGTATAGACTATAGATGGAGAATTATAATCCTAGGTTATAACTACAACCAAAGAGGACATATTAAAAGAGATTGTAAAATAATACCTATGAAGAAAATTAGTCAAGTTAAGAATATATGTAGTCATGTTACTAAGGAATGGATCAAGAAAGTAGACCCTATGGGTAAGATGAATGAGAAGTAATAATCAAGAGGAGAATAATCTATGATAGCTCAAAATGCCTTTCATACTCAGAATAAAGATTTGAAGTGGTACATAAATAGTGTTAATTAAAGTCACATGATAGGATATAATATAAAATTCATCACTTTGAATAAGAATGCCATAGGATTAGTGAGATTTAGAGATAACACATCTGCTAATATAGTTGGCAAAGCTACCTTGATCTTATAAAATGGGAAGACCAAGATAAAAAATGTACTATATGTAGATGGATTGAAACATAACTTATTGAGTGTAATTCAAATGTGTACCCAAGTAAATACCCTAACTTTCCATGATAAAGGAGAGAAAAATCAGGTAGGTTGATTGCAAAATCTAAGAGAACTGAGAACAATCTATATGTATTGAATGTTACCACAAAATATAAGTGATTCATGAGTAAGGTAGATTAAATTTGGATATAGGATAAGAGGTTAGGTCATATAAACTTTGATAATATGGTCAAGATCAACTCCTAGGTATCCATGAAGAACATAACCAAAATTTCCAAACCTATAGATGCCCTTTGAAAAGCATGTCAACATGGTAAGTAGACTAGGAGGATATTTAAGTCTAAATAATAATATACTAATATAACTTTATAAATAATTCATACTGATCTATATGGTCATACAATGATTCAAAGGATTCAAGGTGATATATACTTCATGTCGATTATAGATGACTTCATAAGAATGACTTGGGTAGTATTATTGAAATAGAAGTTAGAAGTTATAGGTGAGTTCAAAAATTTCAAGGCTTTGGTTTAAATGAGATGAATTTGAAGATAAAGTGCCTTAGGTTTGACAAAGGAGGAGAGTTTTGTTCAAATGAGTTTGATGACTTTTGTGAGATAAATGAAACAAGAAGATAGTTCTTAGCTGCTACAACACCTCAATAGAAGATGGTAGTTGAAATAAAGAATATAAAATTTAAATAAATGGTAAGGAACATGTTTAATAAATAAAATTTATCTAATGGCTATTGGAGAGAAGCTATGGGTATTGTAGTTTACACTTTGAATAGAGGACATAATAGGATCAATGGTGATAAGACTCCATATTTATTATGGAATGGCAGACTTACTAGTGTTGAAAATTTTAAGGTGTTTGGAAGTAACTGTTATATCAAGAGAGATGAGGAGGACTTAGGAAATTTTGACTCAAGGTTTGATGAAGTTATTTTATTGTGATATTCATTAGTTAGTGTTGCCTACATATTCTACAACAAGAGGTTGTAAAAGCTAGTGGATAACACAAATGTGAATATTGATGAGACAAATAAATAATATTCTCAATCAAACAATGATAAAGGACCAATAGATATAGATGAATATGAAGAATAAATTGAGGAGAGAAAGGACTCAAAATTTCCTTCTAGGAAAATTTACAAGGATCATCCTAAATCTCAAATCATTTACAATGAGAATGTAGTTATACAAACAGGAAGAAGAATGGTGAGTAATGTTAATCTAGAGACTAATACCTTCTTGTCTAAATTTTAACCTCAAAGATATGTATAATCAAGTGAATATAGGTTATGGATAGATTCCATGAATGAGGTGTTAAATCAAATCGATAATAATGAGACTTGGGAGTTAGTACCTAAGCCTAAAGACCAAAATATCATTCATAAAAAATGGGTGTTCAAGAACAAGTTGAATGAGAATGGAGAAGTCACTAGAAACAAGGATAGGCTAGTATACAAGGGATACGATCATGTAGAAGGGGTGGACATTAAGGAAACCTTTGATCCAGTAGAGAGGTTATAATCTATTAGGCTATTTATTGCCTATGCAAGGTTCAAAGGATTCAAGGTATACCAGATGGATGTCAAGTCAACTTTCTTAAATGAGAAATTAGAGGAAGAGGTGTATATTAAGCATCCTAAGTTTTTTCCTATTAACTGATAACAAGGACTACATTTTAAATTTAAATAAGGCTCTTTTTGGTCTAAAATAAGGCCCTAGATCATGGTATGATAGAGTAAATAAGTATATTTTGGACTAAGGTTTGAAAAGAGGATTTGCAGATAGCAACTTGTCTATCAAGACTGAAAATGACCATTAGTTGATAGTGATGGTCTATGTCAATGATATCATCTTTGGTGGAAATAGTGAGAACATGACCAAAGCCTTTGCAAAGGTGATGAAGTCATACTTTGAAATTCTATGTTTGGAAAACTCTCCTTCTTTCTTGGGCTTGAAATTAGTCAATCTCAAAAAGGTATATTCATTTCAAAAGTAAAGTATAGAAAAAATATGTTAAAGAAGTTTTAAATGGAATTTTTCAAGGTTGTAAGTACACCTATGGTTATAGTATATAAGCTAAGAAAGGAAGATTAATATTCAAGATTCAATTAGACAAAATATAGATCAATGATTGAGAGTTTTTTGTATACTACTACCTCTAGACCTAACATCATGTAATAAGTAGGTATTTTAGGAATATTTAAATAAGATTGATATAGAAAAGGGAGTTAAATTCATCAATTCATCTAGTAAAGTGCTCATCTAATTGTCCAAGTTTATTCTAGACACATTAAAACTCAACACAAACATGGTATATTCTCGTAGCACTCAAAATTTATCACTTGACTTCACTAGCATCAATTCACATAAGGTACAAGCCTTATGCACTCACCTAAAGTGCATCAGAGAAAGAGTTAGGTCCCACATTTAGATAGTTATGCCATGGCTAAAGTTTTCACTCATAGGACTTGGTCATTTGAGAAAAGGATTTTGGTGGATTTATTGGTACATTCCTTTTCTAAGTTAATCCTGATGGTCTATAGGTGTAAGCCCATTTGAGGAACTAGTTTTGGTCATAAAGAAGAAAGCCTTTATCAAGATAATTCTAGCATCATATAGGAACTAGATGGGTCAAGAGGATGCTTCAGTTCAATTATTCATTTTTAGGCTAGTGCTTCTAGAAAGGATATCAAAACTTGGCCCATGACCCTTTCTACACTTAATTTATTATTATAAAATGTGATGATGTCATTAATTAACATAGGGATGCCATTAATGTCATAAAATAGAAGCTTGTGAATAACATGTTTAAAATAAATATAATAAAATTATAATATTAGAAAAATTATATATTTAACTATCAATTCATATGACACTTAAATCAGATATAAGATTCATTTAGAACAACTGCCATTTCCATTAATCAAAGTTACAAAATAGAGTTTGGTGGCAATTTATTTTTAGAACCAATTTCTTAAGAGCTTCATTACATCAAATTCACATCCATGTTTCACTTGTTCAAACTTGATTTTATAGCACACAAGAAAATCTCTTTGCCACAGTGGAAAACACATGTTGGGTGTTGAGATGGAGCCTTTGTTTATCATTCTACTAGATCCATCACCATGTACCCTTCATGCTACAATTTACACATGTTTCCAATCATAGATGTTGTCCTAAGAATTGATGTCAGATAATTGACTACCAATTAACATAATATCTATGTTGGTTACTCTAGTTGGTGCCAAAATATCAAAATAATAATCATGATAAGTGGTTGCCTCATTTGAAGATGTCAATAAAGTTAGTGTGTATCCATACTTAATGAAACATGGGCCCAACATTACCCCATATAAAATTACTAGTCCATCCTCGAACTAGGTTGCCAAAGCTTTCAACATGCAGAATTTGAGCACACTCTCTTTAAGTTTAGTGATAAGTCCTCAAATCCCTTGATAGTGAGCTTAATTTCCTTAATGTCATTGTTCATTTCTATGGATGTGGCACTAATAATGAGAACATATGTCTTCTCCATCTCTTTTCTAAAGGCCTCAATATTTGTCTTAGCTTTTGTCACTCCTCCATCAAGTATTTCTCTTTATTCATAGGCCTTAATCTACAAGGCATAAAAGAGGACTTCCAATTCTAATCTTGGTTCTTTATATGTGTGTTTAGTGTATTGACCTTGTAAATTATCTATGTGTGTTCCACCTTACTCATATATTACACCTATATCATTAGATCCTCCTTCTCCCCCTTTACCTACTTGAGGTATGCATATATGATTAATGGTTGGTTGGAAAAGTTCATGAAGATGGCATTCATTGCATCTATACCTTCTCATATAATTGCAAAAATGTCCTCTACCTCTTTGATCTTAGTAGATAGCTCTTTATATATCATGATGCATGGGTCCTCTTCTTCTTCTTTTAGCATAAGCTCTGATTTAATCCTTGGGAGCATCTGCTCTACTATCACACATACTTTATTAACCTTCGAGATGTTTAATGTATCAATGAAAAAAAAGGGATGGTTTGGATGTCTCTATGTACTCACATAGTTGTAGTTTTAAATTCATGACCAGATCTTCATCTTTGACATCCTTACAGTTTTATTCCATTTATTTTCTCTACCATCATTGATGACGTTCTTTCATAAAACTTTAGTAGACATCCAAAAAATAACATTCATATACCTAATTGGGTTCATGGCACATGGATTTATGATAAAAGAGTCATGCCCTTTATTAGTTTCATCAGTGCTCAATATGGCCTTTTGAGGTGCCTCAATGTGAGGCTTATCCATATAGATGCCAAATTCAAATGTAAGATATTTATATGTCCTATCTATGGTGGTTTTGGGGGACATGTATTCAAACATATATAAATCATCCTTCATCCACCCCTTCTACAATTTTTCTATTATACTCAACTTCACACCTTATTCCTCGATGATGGCCAATTATATTTGTTCTTCTTCCTCTTCACTAGTGTTACTACTTTCTTTGTCACTTTAATCAGAGGTGTCTTATTCCTAATCCTAGAGGGGTTCTTCTTCAAACTTTTCCCCTTTATTTACTTGTTCTTCCTAGGGTTTCTCAGTGTTGACCATAAGGTGTATTCCCTTGGTGTCAGCTTCACCTTCCTCATATTTCTATTGGGTTTCCTCAACACTCTATAATTGGTTTTTTCCAAGGTGTAAATATCACCTTACTTTTCTTAAGGCACCCCTTCACTACTTGGGCATGCCTATTATGTAGCTTTACCCATTATCTTGGTGGGGGAACTAGGAAACTTATTTTATTTTTGAAAGGTTGGTTTTGTTCTTGCAATAACCTTCTTGATCTTATTATTTCTCTTAGATTTTTCTTCTTCAGCCTTCTTCTCCTTAACCTAAACATTCTCAATTTGTACCTATGTTATGTCATCTTCCTTCATAGCCTTCCTCTTCCTCTCTAATGCCAACACCATCTTGATTTTTTTTTGTTGTAGCCCATTTTATTCCATAACCTTATCTTTTTCTCCTTAGTTTGTGGAGGTTTTATGGAAGGATCTTTGGTTGAAGCACTAGATAGCTTCTTTATCTCTTAAATCATTATATTAGTACTACCTTGGAGGGATTTTTGAACATCTTCAGTGTTGGGATCCTATCCCACTTCTTCTTACAAAATGTAAGTTTTTATACCTTCTTATTCTACCTCTTCTTCTATCTATTCCTCCATTCTTCATGCACAAGCCTTTTCCTCTTCCATTTATACTAAGGTTATTATCAGGAGCAAAATGGGTCCCTTAGGCATTTTCTTTTTCTTCTTCTTACTAGAGGAAGTAGTCACTATAATGAAGGTCATGATCTTATTCTTTGGAGTTGATGGAGTTACTTCTTCACTAGATCCAACACTCGACTTGATGCACTTTAAAATTTATTCAAGTGTCTCCCACCCCCTCCACTTTGTCTGGGGAGAATTTGCTATGTTATTGGCATGGCATTGCCTTCTTTTCCAATTTGGAAGGTGATATCATCATCTTTTATAAGGTTTACACCATTATTTTTTAGATTAATCTCATATTATAAAATAAATATGCACTTTTTATCACCTCCTTCTAGATGGGATGGAGGTCCATTCGATCAGAGTCATCTTCCTTGTCCTTTGTGTCTTTCCATCCTAGCTATACATACTATTGCCTCAACATAATCATTTTTATATCCTTGGCCTTCACCAAGATGGCTAGCTACTACACATTAGGAATTCTCATTAGCACTTACCTATAATATTTTGAGGAAAATGCATAAGTGAGTTTAAGACAACTAGATAGGTTATCTATAAGCACTAGGTAAACTAAAAAAAATGTTATATGATGGTGAAGGTCATTATTTTAATCATGTGCTTGGGGAGAGCTTGTAAGATGTGCTATTTAATCCCAAATTACTTAACATATTGAGGGCACCACCCCATTACTTGTGTCTTGTATTTTTGGGAGGAGGGTGGGTAAGTGAAGTCTTAGTACTTTAGTGCCAATGAGTCCTTGTGCACTCAGAAGACCCAAAGGTTATCTTCATCACCATTAGGCATGTTTATCTCCTCCATTATTATTAATATCAGAATTTACCCCCACCTAAATGTCTTTCATACCTTGTGACACTCCAACATGTTCTTCACCATCTCTTTAGTAATGAATTTGGAAATGTTAAATTTGACCCCTTATGCCATGTGGTGGGAAATGCACAAGTAGATCTTGCTGATGTTTATCCATCTTATTCTAGGACAAAGTTTAGAACTCATGAGGCATGACACTACCCTCATATTAGGGTCCTTTATATATTTGATTAAGAATGTGAAGCCAACCTTGTAATAACCAAGGAGTTTTACAACCCTCCCCACCTCTACATCATCCTCCATCATTAGGTGGATGTCTATGCTTGTGCCTAGGAGCATGGTGATTCTACTAATAAGGCATGATGATATTTTCGTGTGCCTTCTTATGAAGTAGACTTGAACTCTATGGATGTGCGATAGGAGGAACTTCATGAGTTCCTCTAGCTTACCAAAATATGGAAATTCATATAGCTAGGTCATGTTTGTGGTCATAAGCTTGTATCAAATGGATACACCAAACAAAACTATGCCCATATAAATTTTTGTTCCCATGTTAGCCACCCAATCTTGGTTGAGCTCTTGTGCATTTCTTAGCATGTGATGGTTTTATTCTTTTAACCTAAGTATGCATGAAATATACCCATGTTTCCCCCATTATGACCTCTCAAAGAAACTACATCTCTCTAAATGACATCTTGGTGAGTGCCTCAAGGCTAACCTTAGAGATGTTAACCACTTAAAATGACTATGCTTTCTTTACTACAACTATCTCTTCTAACATCCACACCCTTTTGGCATATTTTTACACCTTTGGTGGACCAAAACTCATTCATTTCTTTCCCATTCTAAACTAGTGTTTAAGCATGATCTATTTATCTTCTTGAATCCTTTAATGTTTCTTGGTGCTTCTTAATAATCATAGGGTCTGTGACTATGACCTTGGCTCTCAAGCTTCATTAATTATTAATGGTGGCTTGGGCAACACTTTGATGAATCTCTTATATTCTTTTCTTTCATAATTTTTTCCCCACACTCCTATATTGCTATCTCACATGAAATGAAATTTCTTTCTATTTAAAACCATTCTTGTTTTGTGGATGTGGGTGCTCAAGGTTTCTCTTTGGTAACATTTCCTTGCTTAGGCTCTAGTTTGGATTTGATCAGCTCTAGTTCTACATTCAAATTTGTAAAAGGTTTTTAACCTACTATAATCAACGATTAACTCCTTTATACCTTGATTTTAGCTACCATTTTAAATATATGTGAGTAATGGCATGATGGTAAATGGATTTCTAGAAATATGTTAGAACCTAAAAAATCTACAAAAATACACCACCACATTTTCATTTAATACAGATATTTGTTCATCCACCATCACTACATTAACTTCTCTTTACGGTATTTTTAGTGAAGTGATAGGTTATTCAAATGGTCACTTCCTACCTATTGTTGAGTGGATGTTGGCTTGCCTTAATGATATTCATCCTAAACTTATCTCACCTTGGCATGACCTTAACCCTCCTTATGGTAACCTAGGTGTAGCACTTCACATATGCATGACTCAACCTCTTTGGTTCCATCTCTTTTTCATTCTGTGCTTTATTTAAATCGTGCTTCCATTCCTTGGTCTATTTCTTATGATTTTTGTCTCTTTCCTTGGCTTGTCCTAGCCTATAAAAATTTGTGTGTTGGTTTTCCATTACTTCATTCTCATATTTTGATCTATGGCACACAAGTATCATGTGTGCTTCCTTTTTATCTATTGTGTAATAGTATCATGTGTGCTTATCTTTATCACTTTGTACTCAATTTTTTTTAATCTGGAAAACTTTTGTGCCTAAAAAATTATGTTTTTAGCCTTAAAAACTTATAAATAGACCATTCTTAACTCACTTGAATAGATTTATGCATGGAAGTACCAAAAGAATTTTCTTATGGGCCTAAAGTGCCTTTCTTATTCACCCCATAAAACATAAGCAAATGTTTGGCTCGTGCCAAATTTCATTTTGGTCATCATAACACAAATAATTTGTGACTAAGAAGTCAGTGTTTTGATGGTACAAGTGCCATTCTATTACCTATAAGGATATAGTTAGTTTCCATTGAAATTATTATGTATCATTTTACCTACCAATGTGCATATATTACATGTGTTAGTCTCCAATATGATGTAGATGACATAAGGGCCCATCCACCAAATTTGTAGCTTGTCTAGGTGATTGAAGTACTTGAAGTCATAAAACAAGACTAATGCTCCATTGGTCAATATCTTGCACTTGATATGTTTATCATGCCATAGCTTTTGGCATTCCTTCTCTACTTGCTAGCTCTAACTAACTAGGGCATGCATCTCATCCAAGTGATCCAAGTCTTCCAACCATGCATTTAAATATTATTGGTCATTAAAATTACTAATAAACATAATGGATAATGAGGTAACTATAAATTGCATTAGTAAAAAAACCTCTACACCAAATACTATTTATAATAGTGTAGCCTTGTTTAGGTGCTTATAGGTAGTTCGATAGGTCCACAATACTACTAATACCCTATCATTCTAATATTTATGACCAAAATCAAATATATTTGTGAGTATCATTCCCAATATCTTATTAAACACCTTAGTTATGTCATTTATTTGGGGATGATAAGGGTTTATATTATGTTACACCACCATGTATTCAGTAAATAAGATTTATACAATTTTATCTAGGAAGTGCATACCTCCGTTGCTAGTCAGACTAAGTGGTCACCCATAATGACTAATTATGTTCTCCCATATAAACCTTATTATGGTGGAAGATATGTAGTTTTTGGTTGATAATACCTTAGCCTACTTGGTGAAATAGCACATGGCTATAAAAATGTAGCATGTGCCTATATACCTTACTATAAGAGTGATCAACCCAACAAAGTCAATGGCCCATTTTTTGAATGACACCTGGGAAAGAATAGGAATGAGTAGAATCTCATCCCAATAGTTAGGTTTTCTTATTCAGTAGTAGATGTCACATGCCTTAGTCTAATATTTTTCATCTTGGAATAGACCTAACCATAACCTTGATTGTGACACCTTGCATTTCATTGCATCCCTACTAAAATGGCCTCCTACTATCCTCTCATATGCCTCTTTTAAAATGGATTCCATTTCATGTTATAAGACACATTAGTGTAGGACTTAATCTTAAATCAATTTTTATAGTTCCTCATGAATGAGATAAAAGGGGGTGGTATGAACTATGAGCTACTTATTTTCTCTAGTTTTCGTAGTCTAAGGCACAAACCCAGATATTATAAAGTTATGATCTCTACCAAATCTTCAAGGATGTAAAATACCTTATAGAGTTACACATATATTACATATCATCCTGAATAAGCACTACCACATCACTAGAGTCAATGTGAGATAAATAGTTTGGGCCTAAGTTCTATATTCTTGGCTTCACTATAACCAAAAAACTAGAATTATTGAAACATAACTATCCATCTACAAATGTGCCCATGAAGAATAGGCTTGTTCACAAGGTACTTAAATGCCTCATGATTAGTGAAGAAGATGAATGGGGTCACCAAAAATTATTGCTTAAATTTTTGTAAGTAATAAACCATGGCAATCAACTCATGCTTAATTGTTGTATAATTCTACTATGTCTTTGTCAGTTTTTAACTTATGAAAGAGATGGGATGATCTATTTTACCTTGTCTAGGTTGCACCATAATGGTGCCAAGTGCAGAGATATATGTGTCAACATAGACATGTAATGGATTCATCTAGTAAGGAAATTATAATATTAGAATGATAGTTTATTTAAGATTTAGAGTTTCAAAGGCATCTTCTTATACTACACCCCAATAAAACATGACATCCTTATGCAAGAGCTCCTCTAGGAACACCATAATCTTTGCATAGATCCTTATGAATTTACTATAGTATTCATAATGGAAAAGAAATGTGTGAACATATTTTCGAATTGAAGGGGTTTAGAGCTATAGGATAATTGTTATCTTCATGGGATTGATGAACAAACCATCTTTATAGACAATGTGCCTGAGCAAGGTGCTGAATAATTTCATGAAAATGCACTTATTTATGTTTAAGGATATCTATAACTATCTACACCTATTGAACATGAGGTAAAATTTGTCATAATGGTCCCTTGCTAACCCATACATATTCTAATCATCTAAATACACTTTGAGGAACTTGTGAATGAAGTATTATAATGTAATTATTACCACTCTAGAGAACACAACTAGTGCATTCTTTAGTGTAAAGGGAATCACATTGTATTTGAAATAACCCCATTCTATTTTAAAGGTCATTTTAGTCTTTTCATCCTCTTTAATTTGGGCTTGATATTATCCTGAGAACCCATCAATGAAAGTATATATCTCATAGCCTGCAATTCCATCCAAAACTTCATTAGTGAATGGAGTCAAGAAGGGGTCATTAATGTAAGAAGCATTAAAAAATTTGTAATCAATGAAAATATGGATGAACCCATACTTATTGATGTTAATAACCATGGGGCTTACACATTTAGATTCTTTCATAGGGTATATGACACCTGCAACCAACATTCCATCAATCTTCATTTTAACTTTGGCACAAAGATTGGGGTTCATTATATAAGGGTGATTATTGATAGGTCTTGCAATATAAATAAGCTTGATACTCATTTTCCCAAGGAATGGGTGGGTGATATTCATTTTTTTGTAATTTTGAATGAAAAAATATTGGAATTTTTAAGAGATCCATAATTCGTGTCAACTCCACATTAGACTAGTATGTGCTCAAAGTATCCAAATCTGGTTCACCTTTTGAGATGATATTTGCCTTGGTATTTTTGAGTGTTAAATGATAGGGCTCATTATTTTCTTAATGTGAGTCCTCAACTATCCTACTACCCTCAATTGTTTCTATACAAAGATGAGTAGGGTCTTCCTCATTGGGGGTTTTAACATCCACTTGGTGCATTAGCTTCTTTTTACCTATCAAGGTCATCTAGTTGCACACCTTCTAAGTATAATAATATTCATCACTTGAGTCAATATTGAGTGATAAATCCTCAAATAAATTTGGGATTTCCAACCCCTTTTCCCCAAACATGTCTTTTAAATACTTCTCTAAGATTGTAATGTCCTCAAACACTACCCATCAAATTATTTGTACTGGCTTGATCAATTATAAATTTTGTGAGGAAAAGGAGAATATGTGCATGAATCTCTCCTTAAGGACATCCCAATTTACTATCTCATACTGTGTCTTGTTGACAATGTACCATTATCATGCCCATGTCTTCAAGGTTTTATAGAAGTCATGCAACCATAGGTTCCTTAGGGCATTTGTGCCATAGTCACTCTATGTTTCTTCACACAAGTGCACATGTGTTATAGGGTCTAAGTCACCAAAGTATGATGAAATGTCTAGGTCCTCATTACTCTTCCTGAATCTAGTGTAGATGGATACTTTCACATCTTACCAAGTTTACAAGCTAGGCCTTTGTGGTAGTTCTTTGTAATATATACATTAGTTCACCCATTATATCTAATTCTCTAGGGATGCATAATTCTAGGTCCCAAACATACTCTTATACTATATTTATCCCCTCATATTTTGGAAGTGACATAAGTTTAACTTTACTTAGGAAAATTACTCTCTTTCCCTTCTTCTTGGTGTATAGGATCCACATCTTAGAAGCATGATCAATCTATACCTAGCTTGTCTTTACTAGTTTTGGTGCCTTTATGTGAACCAATTGGAACCTTTGACTAGTGGTCTCATGTGATTCTTTGACCCATCATTGGTAATATAGGTTGGTTGTCCATTTTCCCAACAAAGAACTCCTTGGTTTATAGGGTTGAGAATCTCATCACCTTGCACCATGATGTTATATATATGGTTGACCTCATCTTCAATATCAACACTCTCTACATAGGGGGTCCTTGTTTACTTGAGAATTAGATCAATACTCTCCCATTTATTTTTTAAAATTTCATATAGTGCCTCTTGAATCACATATCTATGGTATTTTTATAAAACCATGGCCTTTCAAGAAGCACCAAGTAGTTGTCTTATTATACCAACTCGATTACTTCAAAGTCAACATAGAATTTAGTGCCCATGATGTCTAAAAATATGCTCTTTATAATTTTGATGGTTTGTATCCTAGTCTTATTGGCCATGAAAATTAGATTAGGGGAAGGTCTCAAGGTTGTCTTACCCATATTTTCCCATGCATTCTTAGTCAAGATATTGACCTTGAAACCTATGTCCACAAAGTCCTCACATATAGACCATCAATTGATGGTGGAATTCACAAAGAGTTATTTATCTTACTCTACATTATATGTATGCATGAATTCTCACACACTTTCCATACATGATGCAATGAATTTCATTTTCTTTTACCCTACATGCTCCAAAATCAAGCTCTTTAATATGGGAAACACCCCTTCTATCTATAAGAGGCACAAAATATCTATCAATTACCTTTAGGTATCTCAACCTCCTAGATATATTTCTTCTTATAAGAGGTAGAATCATGTGCCTCTAGGTCTCATACTAGTTGGATCTCCCTTGGAGGTTTTGAATGACACTCATGTCCTATTATAAAACATCTTTCTAGCATGCAAGGTCTAGGTAAGACACAATTCTAGGTTAAAGCCATGTTATATGCTCATTGCATCTCTTCTCCCCATATTCTAATTGTAATTTTAGTATGGGCACAACTGGAAGTTAAGTGGTGAATGCACTAAAATTAGTCACCTATACCTTGACTATCTCTTCATGGGTCAGTTGTATGATCAAATTCCACTTCTCTACTTTTATCTTACACCTGATCATTTTAGTTCCCTTATATATACCAGGCCTACCTTGGGTTAAATTATTATACAATTCAAGGAATTCCTTAACCTTATGATATCCTTGATAATATCCACATGTTAGATGTGTATGGTAGTCATGATAATATTTCTCTATCGAGCCACACTTATAACATGAGTGGGGTGGGATTTTACCACCACTGCATCCTCCTCCTCAACCTATGATGCCTCTTTTCATCCCAAAACCCATATTGTATAGTCCATAACCTTCATTTCCTTGGTTAGTTTTCCCTCTGACTATTATAGTGGCATATCTTATGCCTCTTTCCATGTTTTTGTGCATCTCATCAATCACTCAACAATCAACTATTGTATGGATATATGTGTTACATAACCAATAATAAATGGTTGTGTTAACCTGACTAGTGTATTGTAATAAAAGGTAGTTTTGAACATCATGTGCTCATGATAGATCTCACACCTTAGAAGCAATGTGTGTACATTCCTTCGAGAGTAGTTTTTCTTGTTATGGACTTACACTTCATATTTAGTGCACTATAATCTACCTCAAGCATCTTGTGATGAAAAAATGGTAATATTTTAGATTTGGGAGGCCATGGATGTAATTTGTGCCTCCATGAATGGGTTAACCTAGTATCAGTGCTTTTGACTACCTCCACTCTGATCATGGCTTTAAACACTTTGTGAGGGTCTATAAAGGTCTTCATGGAAATTACTCTTTGAAATAGTACCAAAAATCCTAAAACAAACCATTATTCATGTTGGGAAGCATGAATGCCATAAAAGGGATTGGAAAGGATGGTTTTGAACCTTGCATCATATAAGCACATGATCTTTGAGAGTCCTTGGTTAATATCCTTAAGTGTGGTGGTTTTCTACTATTCAAACTCTGGTATGTTGAATTCCTTTAGGAATTCTTCCTTCAAGGTGTTATATTCAACCATATCCTAGTTAGTATCAAATTTCCTATACCATGTATGGGTGTGATCCAATAGAGTTATCATGAAATAGGCTATAGTTAACCTTGTGATCTGACTAGGTTATCCCCTAAGTGCACCATTATAGTTCACACTTTACAACATGCTCTATGGCATTCTATACACCATGATATTTTGGCAAATGCATGGCCATTTCATAGTAAATTTATTGTGGGGGTGTATCTAACATCTAAGGTAATTGTCCCCTAGTTTTTGTATAGGTGGTGTTCCTCCAATGCCTTTAGCCATTAGGTTAGTCATTGGCCTTATTATTACTATTAGTGATAAAGATAATAATGGCACTATACTATTAACTGGTGGCATCAAACCAATTCTTTTGGGCTATTACCTAGTCTGTACAACTAACATTGGATAATCTAGAATACTTCAACTCATGTTCTACTTTGGTGAGATATTGTTTAATGGTCTAGAAGTATCTTTGCTCAATTCCTCATAGGGAATAACTTGTTTAATCACAAAATTATACTCCAAGTTTGTAAGATGGTCAAATTCTATGTTAAAAATAGGATCATATATCACTCTTATTTATTCTCATGGGGGATCTAATGCATGAGCTTGTGCCATAGGTTTAAAGGAGGTAAGTGCATCTAGTGCATCATTTGTTAGCAAATTCTATAGGGATCTAGTCCATTCTACACCCATAAACTATTGATCTCAATCTATTGATTCATTGTTTCACTCCTTATACTACTATATTTTAAAATATCTTTCCCCATGCCCTTCCTATTTGTTATTGGTTTTCTCAACATTTATAAGTTCCATATCTTCCATTAGTCTATGCCTTATCTTGTTATAATTCTATCTCTTGAGCTCTTAGGTTTCAATCTTCTCATCCCCTTCTCCCAATTTACACTAATCATACACAAAAGGACTTTAGCCTTCCATTATGAAAGTTTCAAATCCATAATCCACTACTAGTTTCTTGAGATCTACACCAAACTCTTTCATAAACATGCCTCTGAGTTAATGCAAAAATTGATACTCTACTTCCTTAGGGTAGGATCCTATGGAAATAAAAAACTCAAGAATATAAATATTCATCACTCCTTACCACCATTTATCTACTACTCTCATCCAATTAGAATCTAGAGTATCAAGTCTCTCTAAGTTCTCTTTCATCTACTCAAGGCATTGTCCATAGCTTCATATTCTATGGGTTGTATATGTAGCCAACCATTAGTACAAATTCTTAAGAAATTCATAGAAAAACACCTCGTACAAAGCATCATATAGGTTATTTTAAACCCACTTTCTTGTCTTGTGTCCTCTACAAGTTGCATGCTTCATTAAGAAGCTATCTTCCACCTATTAAAAATAGTAATTGATATTCTTAAGGAAGAGACAGAGAATTATTTTGTTACACCATTATAACAATAAAATTCAACATGAATCTCAGTAATGGAACCAAAATGTTGTAGAAAAGGGTGCTAAATTCATCAATTCATCCATTCAGGTGCTCATTTGGTTATCCAAGTCAGTTATAGACTCATTACAACTAGGTGTAGACATTGTAGATTCTTGTAGTGCTCAACATTTATCACTCAACTATGATAACATCAATTCATATAATTTGTAAGCCTTATGTACTCATGAAAAGTGTAGTAGAGAAAGAATAAAGGCCCACATTAAGATATTTATGTCATGGCACAAGTTTTCACACATAGGACTTCATCATTTGAGATAAGGATTTTGGTGGATTCATTGGTGCAACCCTTTATTGGGCGAATCCTAATGGTCTATAGGTGTACAAGCACATTTGGGGAACTACTTCTGGTCATAAGTGTGTAAGCCTTTATCAAACTAAGTCTAGCATCATATAGGCACTAGATAGGTGAAGGGGATGCTTCAGTTCAATTATTCATTCTTAGAATAGTGCTTATTGAAAGGATATCAAAACTTGGCACATGACCCTTTATACACTTAGGCTATTCTTAAAAAATGTGATGACATCATCAATCAACACAGGGATGCCATTAATTCCATAAACTAAGAGATTGTGAATAACATGGCTAACATAACTATAATAAAATTACAACATTAAGACCATTATGCATTTCACTATCAATTCACATGACACTTAAATTAGATAAAATATTCATTTAAAATAACTGTTATTGCCATTACTCAAAGTTATATTATAAAGTTCATATATATACAAAATAGGATATCTACTTTGATAAGATTCTTAACTACCCAAAGGCTCATAGATGAGATTGGGAATCTAAAATTAGTGCCTTAATAAACTTTAAGCTACTCCTAATACTAATGGCAACCATTATTTTTAGAACCAATTTCTTCAGAGCTTTGTTACATCAAATTTTCATCCTTGCTTCATCAATTTGATCTTGATTTTATAGTGCATAGGAGCATCTCTTTGATAGGGTGGAGAGCACATGATAGGTGCTATGTTGGAGCCTTTATTGACCATTATGCCAGCTCCATCACCTTTTTCCCTTTATATTATAGTCACCACATGATTTCCTAATATCTAGGTGTTAGATAACTTCCATCTAGTTGGCACAAGACCTACATTGGTTCTTCCATCTGGCATAAAAATTTGAAAATAACAATCATGCCAAGTGATTACCTCATGTTGAGATGTCTGTTAAGTTGTCAAAAATCCATACTTAATAAAATAGGGGCCCAAAAAAGATCCTAAGGAAATTCATCTAAAAATAGTTAGGAGGATACTTAGGTTTCTCAAGGGAACTATGGAGTATGGATTATGGTACCCAAGGAATAAGAAGTTTGATCTAATAGCCTATACAAATAAAGATTAGGCTAGGAGTATATATGATATAAAGAGCACTAGTTGAGGAGCCTTTTTCTTAGGTGAATTCCTAGTTTCCTAGATAACCAAGAAGTAATTGTTAGTGGATTTATCTACTTGTGAGGTTGATTACATTTTAGTAGCTTCATGTTTCACTTAGGTGATATGGATGAGACAAACCTCAAGAGACTATAAAATGGAGTTTGATGGTCCTAGTCCTAATTTTTGTTATAATATTACTGATATGAACATTTCAAAGAATATCTTAATTCATTCAAGGACCAATGATGTGTTGCTACATGTCTATCATTATAGCATTTTATTTTCAAATACTCGCCGTCTCTGATCTCATTAAACTCAAATTCCTGGTTCCACATGGGGTTGAGATCTCCAGGAATTGACTTTGTTCTTCGAATAATCTTACCATACTACAGCTTTATATAAGGGTCACTCTAGATCTATCTTTTCCAAAGAGGTTTCAGCAAACAATCTTGTCAATCTAAATACAAAAGGAGTTGTATCAGATTGAGTCAGAACCCCAAACTCAACCTCTCCTTTGAAGAACCTTTGGGCAATTATTAAACTTGGAAGAATAAGAACAAAAAAAAATCATAGGCATTGCTGAAGAGAGCAAAGTGCCTATTCCAAATTATAAGCTCTCTTGTATTCTTTACCAAGGCTTGATTGACATGGACTCGTGCTCTTCACCCCTGTAGAAAGCACTAGACTCTACATTATCTCAAATTCTAACTAAGGAATACCTGAAGTCTGCCTCCTTTTGTCAGCCCTATAAACACAATAATATTGAGCACTTTACTTAATGTCAATGATATAATATCAACATCATTTCTCACAAAGCTTGCCACATCTTCACAAATTCATTGATTATAATTATCGAGCTTTCCCTACACTTTTAGATCAAAATGTGCCTTATTCCTGAAGTACTCAGGAAGGAGAAAATCTGTTAGCCATACGTGCCATTCAACAATAAGGAGATCTTGCAAGTACTCGTAAAAAGCAAACAAAGGGGTTGCTACAATCATAATGCCAATATATTTCCATGTTGCATGATGGAAACCACTCACATATTTATTGGATAGAGCTGTGGAAAAGTCTCTTTCTATGTAAGATAGAATGACATACATATCAATCACCTCTGTTGCATTGATCTTGTAGACACAACTGACTGATGCTCTGAGCCACGCTTTGGTTTGCAGATTTGGTTCTCATAATGGACTAATAGCTCATTTTATACTTTATCTAATAAATTCCGCTCACTGCTAGCATGCAATTAAGGAGAAACTCTATCTTTCTCGTGTTGTAAACCTACGCTGAGCAGCCACACCAAGGTTTTCAAGGAGTTTGATGCTTTACAGCTGGGTAGAGCAAGGAAGGTAGAGATAATGAGAAATTCAATGGCCAATCAACATGGCAATAAAAATTGTTTTACAATTATTCTACCATATGATGACTATATATATTATATTGGCTTTCTAGTTGATCCACAGTATGGTGAGGTGTCATATGTTGAAAAGGAGGAAGTGCAGACTCTGCTTAGAAAGGATTCATAATTTTGGACAAGCAGACCACTAACAAAAATAAAACAGTTCTACCTCTATTAAAAATTGAAACATTGTATTCCTCTCTTTCAACCGTGTTGTAGCACTGTACTCTCTGTAAAGAAGAATTTCATATACTTATTGGAGCAAACCAACATTCCCAGAATCAGATTATCATATAATAACTCAATAGTCATGTATAACAACAGCTAGACATGGACCGCCACTTCGGAGCGAACTTACAAAATAATCTTGACCCATTCATTAATAAATTTCTAACTACAATTATATTAATTCAATATAAGACAATTTTCTCACATACCAAAGAAAACCAGGTTGTTACTCATAGGCCTATTTGTAGCTATAATAGAGTGCAGATTCTCCTTCTCTTCTTCTATCTCTTCCCTTGAATGAGAGGTCTTTTTCCTTTCTATCCTTCCTCTCTCTTCTACGCTACCTTCCTCCCTTCTTCTGTCCTGCGCTCTCCTCCCTCTTAACAAATTTTTCTCTTTACTATAATTTGTCTCTTTGCTAACTTCTACACCCAATCTGGGCCAGGATTAAACAAGAAATAGTTTTTAAATTTTCAACAACATTCCAAGGTTGAAATATTTTCAACCATTCCTCCTCTAATTTCTCAACAACCCAACAATTTGCTTTTTTTTTTTTAAATTTTACATTCTTTTTTTTTTTTTACATTTATTCCTCCTTAACAACATTTTTGGAGGGAAAATATAATGATTTGAAATTTGAATTCGAACATGCTTTGTAGCCATGTCTGATCCAAAGATGTGTGTGTAGATGCTCTTGCATCATACTCTCCCTCTAGAAAAGATTTTGAACCTTAGTTCAAATGAAATGCTGCCTCCATACATTAGTCTTCACTTGTATACTTGGATCCCAAGGTCTTGTTGTAAATGTCAACGTTGTTGTTTGTCTATGATAATCTTTGTCCTTCAAATTCATGCTTTTCTTCCTCTTCTGGTATGTTCTTCTTCTCATCTCTTTCTCAACTGCCATCTCCCACTTCCATGCTTCTTCATCTTCATATATGTTTTCAAAGTTTTCATCTTCCATACCTACATTCAAAACATCAAAAGCAACCTTAGTAGAAAAACATTGAGGCCATGAAGCCTCTTGGTTGCCTTCACATTTCTACCCTTTGACCAAATCTGCTTTCACGTCTTTAGTGTGCTCTTTTCTTGCTTCACTCTTCCCAATGGTGTCTTCATCATGGCTTGTACCTATATGTAGCTCTCTTGAAGAACTAAAGAGCTCTTCCAACATTCTTATTTCTTCCTTTAGTGTGCTCTCATCTATCTCCTCATTCACTTCATCAAACTTGGGCTTATCAACCTGAAGGATTGCTTGTTCCTTACTAGCCTTACTCTTCATCTCATCACTCAACACAAACTCATTCAAATCTTCATGTCCTATATCAAACTTAGGACCAGATTGTCTTTCATCCTCTATAAGTACATTCATCCACTTTATAGTTTCTTCATAGAAATCAGCGTCTTCACCAATATCAATATAATTATCAAAAACAATAGGAACACCATTACCTTGTGTCTCCTTACTATCTTCAATTATTGCCTAAAGCCATCTTGTTTGTTCTACTACATATTCTTTCCTTTCCCCATCATCCATCCATTTTGAACTCTCTCCTTGCTGCATATTAGTTTTCATAGCCACTTTCCATTCTTCATTTTCCATAAAAAGATTATTAAATGATTCATAAACATCATTATCCCATTTATTACAAGCAATTGACTTACCTTTCCATATACTTGTGTCATCCTTCACCTTTTTCCATTGATTTCTTGGTGTTGCTGTCTCAACACTCACATCTTCTTCACTCTTACCCTTCTTAGGCACCCATACTTGTTTCTTCTTCTTATCAATTGACTTCTCAAGCCATTTAGGCATCTTGTAACCATGCCCTTATGATAATACTGAAAAACCAACTTTGTTTATCCTTTTATTTTCTTGCACATCTAAATTCATATGAGAAAAATAAATCTTATAAGATAAACTTGCCTGCTTGCTTACTTGTTGCTTGCTTGTGTGCTTCACCATCCACTTAGGCATCACATATCCATGATTGGCTACTTTGTGTGAGGACATCATCTTCCTCTTGCCTCTTCTAACCTGTGTATTAATATCTTCATGCTCACAATAACAATCAAAATCAGCACTTAACACTTCATTTACCTCCTTGTTAGCTTGTTCCACAGAGTAATCTTTCTCTTCCTTTGTGCTTGGCTGTCCTCTTTCCTCTTCTTCCTGGCATTCAATGGCATCATGGAATTCAGCTTCATCTTCTACCTCTCCTCTTGCTTGTATAGGTTCTTCAACACCTCCATTATGCATTAACCAATGCATCTCTTCTTCTTTATCAACATTAACAAACTCTCTTCTCATTCTTGCACATTCACTTGTGCAATTGGTGTCTTCTCTTACACCAATCTCTTCACTCTCCAAGGCCCTTCTCTTGACCTTCACAAGGCTGCTCATACCTGCACTTACCCATTCAAAAACAACATTAGAAATAAAAACAAGTGACCATAATGTCTCCATGAGTGTCCTCTTCACCAACACTCTCATCCTCTCAAGTGCTCTTCCCAACACTTCATCTTTTATTTCTTCTCCTCTCTTGTCCTCCACAATGAGAACTTTCTTCACAACTTCTTCCTCTTGCTGCTCACTTGGCAACCTTCTTATCTTCTTGCCTCTTTGGGCTTCCCTCTTCATGGCAATCTTCTTTTGCATTCTCCTTTTCACTAGGAGATCTATTGGCCACTTTATCCTCTTCTTTATTGGCCATACCCATGCTTTCCTATTTAGCTGCATCCGAGACTCATACTCATCTTTAACCTTAGCTAATTCTTTCTTCAAACTAGCAATTTATTTTATAAAAATCAACATTAGTCATACCTTTGATGCTTGCTTTCCTCTTGCTACCCTCATATATCTTGCTGCTCTGTAGTGCTTTCAACAATGCTTCCATCTCTGAGATCTTCACCCAAGTCTTTTTCACCTTGGTTTCTTGATCCCTTGTCTTCACCCAAGCCTTTCTCCTTGACTGGTCTTTTGACAATCTCCTTGATCTCACCTAGGCCTTTTTCATCCTAGTCTTTTGATCCTCTTCTCTCAAACCTGCAACAATTCTTATACAACACTTCATCAAATACAAATCATAAATCCAAGCTTACCTTGCTTTGGATCTTCCTTTTGAGCATTCACTATGCTCTTCTTCTAGAGCTTCTCTAAGCTTCTCTTCTCAATTCTGCAAACTTCATCCTTTACCTCACCTAAGTCTATTTCACCTTAGTCTTTTGGCAAACTATCCAAGCTTCTTCTTGGATCTTGTTCTCTAAGCCTTCCTTGGCTTCTTCTTCTCCTCTTAAGCCTCAATGGCTTTAAACCTTCCTTTTTCACCTGTTTGCTTCTTAAACAAAATAAACTCAAATCAAATAGCAAAGTTTCTCATACCTTTCCTTCAGCAGATCCCAAGAGCTTCAAGCTCTGATACCAAATGATGCGCTACTACATGTCTATCATTATAGCATTTTATTTTCAAATACTCGCCGTCTCCAATCTCATTAAACTCAAATTCCTGGTTCCACATGGGGTTGAGATCTCGAGGAATTGACTTTGTTCTTCGAATAATCTTACCATACTACAGCTTTATATAAGGGTCACTCTAGATCTATCTTTTCCAAAGAGGTTTCAGCAAACAATCTTGTCAATCTAAATACAAAAGGAGTTGTATCAGATTGAGTCAGAACCCCAAACTCAACCTCTCCTTTGAAGAACCTTTGGGCAATTATTAAACTTGGAAGAATAAGAACAAAAAAAAATCATAGGCATTGCTGAAGAGAGCAAAGTGCCTGTTCCAAATTATAAGCTCTCTTGTATTCTTTACCAAGGCTTGATTGACATGGACTCGTGCTCTTCACCCCTATAGAAAGCACTAGACTCTACATTATCTCAAATTCTAACCAAGGAATACCTGAAGTCTGCCTCCTTTTGTCAGCCCTGTAAATGAAATAATATTGAGCACTTTACTTAATGTCAATGATATAATATCAACAACATTTCTCACAAATCTTGCCACATCTTCACAAATTCATCCTATATTTGATCCTATAATATATTTATTGTAAGTTTAATTTAGGATGCTGAAGAATAATATAAACCCATTATAAATTCATGATAGTTATTCTACAAGTGTTCCATGTCATTATTTTTGTGACTATGTTTTGAAGTCTTTGATAGTTCTAAGTAGTCTTCCAACAGAGATGAGTATGAGGCGATTTTTCTAAATTTGAAGAATTTAATGTACATGCATATATTATAGAGGTATCATATGATAATTTTAATGAATTTTGATTAAAGATAAATTATTATTAAGGTGTTAAAATTCAAAGGTTCTTGATTTGTTTTTGAGGCTTGTTCACAGTTTTAAGTGAGCATATGAAAGTGGTTAGTTTGAGGTCTTTTGCCTAGTATGGTGAAGTGTAATGGACATGGTAATAACCATGAGGTCATGGAAGTTATATAAATAAGACTAAATGGTATGTTTTTATGATAAAATTGTTTGTGTGCTTTATTTTTGATTTGCAAACTTTTTGGTAGTAAGAAGGCATATTTGTGAGTAGGCCTAATGGTGTGGTTCAAGGAATGAAATGAAATAAATGGCATTGGGGACATAAGGTGAGTTTATCATGGGTAAATTTAAGTTTATTTTAAGTGTTTCATCTATTTAGGTAGGCTCAAAATTTTCTAAGGTGGTTACGGTGAAATGGGTGCTTTAAGAAGGCCTAATTGCTTTAGGTCTCCTTTAGGCTTAATGGTAGTTTTGGTCCTTATAAGTGGTGTCCAATATATGTAGTGGTTATTTCTCCTATGAAATATGTTTTTTGATTGATTTAAAGTGTTATCCAAGTATGGATAGGTTTGTATCTAACCAAGGTATGTTAAATCAAGAGTCAAGTATAAGAAGAAGGTATAATAGGCCTAATTTGACTAGTTAGAATATTGAGGGAATGAATGAATGAAATATAAGTTTTGAAACTAGGTAGAGGGATATAAGACAATAATAAAGGTGTCTTAAATATTTAATGAATTTATAAGATTGATTATATAGATTATGATCATGGTCATATGACCTAATTCAATCAAGAAGAGGGTTAGTTGAGTGAATAGGCTTGATAGGCTGTTTGAGATGGATATGAGAGTTTGAAGAGAAAAATAAGGTAATAATAATTATTTGGGTAATAAAAATGTGTCCAAAGGTGATCAGAGGTTCTAGGTGGCTAAGTTGGTGCTGATTCACCTATGGGGTTGGTGCTTCTTTACAAGTTGGTGCTTGTTAAAGGCCTAGTTGAGTTGGTACTTGACTAGTAAGGGGTTGTTACTCCTTATGGCATTAGAGCCAAACTAAATCTTGATTAATTTATTATAAAAATATATTCCAAGTTGTGTGTTAGTGGGTTTTATCCCCCATGAAGGTTTCCCACATAAATTTTATGTTTAATTGTTATGTTCCTACTTCATGATCATATGAATGGTAGATTATGCATTGTTATTTCTTTCTATTATTTTGAATGATTAATGAATGATAGGTGGAATTGAAATAAATTTTTTTACAGTAAATATTCCCCCCCACCTTGGTGGTTATGCTTCCATCATTAAATATACAAAAACCTCACTTTTTTAAATAAGCTAGTTTGAGAATAACTTTCTATCATACACACACATCTACAAATCTTATATCTAATAGGGATATGTGTTATATGTCTTGAACAACAAACTAGTGTAATTGGATCCATCCCTAATCCATGGCAACACATCCCTAATCTCATTCCCATTTTTTCTTGGTTTTTCTCACTATCTACCTTGCTAGGTTTTTTAATGGTAGGTCAACTTCCATGACCAATTTAGCATATCTTAAATTTGGAACCTACCTAGAAACTACCATGGGCATAACATTTAGGTCTCAAGCTTCAACCTACATCCACTTAACAACTTTGACTCAGTCAACTCTACTCTCTATATCAAATTTTTGAGAAACATGATATTTATTTTAGGGTCCACTTACTCATATGATAGAATAATTCCACCTAGAGGTACCTGGGAGAGTCATATAAATGATCAAATCATAAAATAATAAAAATTTTCTATATCAAGTCATCATTCATAAATCTTGGTCCCTTAATAAAAAATTTTTTTTTGGAAACCTGAGCTAGGATCCTTATCCAACTTCCATGAAGTTATTAGGATCTCATGAAAATGTTTTTGCATTCCAAATAGCATGAGAAAATCCTTCTTAGGTTTGCAACACCTCATTCAAGCACTCGAGATACCTCAAATCCAATTTTTATGCTTTCTTCTTCAAATCAAGACCTAAAACTTCACCAACACACTTGAAACAAAATTTCAAACCTCAAACCATTATCACATGAGATCAAAATCATCTAAACCTGATCATGATTCCTCATCATGCCACCTAGGGTCTTATGATAAGGTCCATGAGAGGTGATTTAACAATTTTGGGAACATTGGTGTATTATTCCTAATTTAGTTAAAGGGTCTGAGTAGTAAAATTAGTAAATAAATATTTAATAGTTAAGCTAATAATTTTTATAAATTAGATTGTAATTTTGACCTTTCTAAAAATAGTAATAAGAGGGCAAAAATAAGACCTAGCTAGAAACTAACTAATATAGTTGAGACAAGATCTAATATTCATTATGCAAGACTGGGACACTATCATAAAATAAGATATTACCTTCATTATATAATTTGATAGGAGCATTTAATGTGAATAGGACTGGTACTAGTGTTATAGTCTACTTTTACTACTAATTGTCCTAAATATATGAGCTTTTTGGTTTTTGTTTGTCAAGTCTGTTCGACCCTATTTGTGAAGTTTTAGAAGTTAGAAGTCTATAGAGATTCCTTTAGAGTAGATTTTCTCTTAAAACCCTATATTCGATTATGCTTTGACCAATTTTGAGAAATAATGGTGGGTTATTATGTGTAATATTCATTGAATGTGTATCCATATCCCTTGTGTGGGCATTCGACCTTCATACCAATACTCATAAAAGGGATCAAACCATATGTAGTTCTTCCACTTTATGTTCTTTGTGTAATAATGTGTATGAATATGAAAAATTCTAAAATTTTATGTGCTTGAGGTGGATAGGGACTAGTGTAAAGATTTAGATAATCTTGTAAGTGTAATGGTTGTCTATATGTAAAGAATAGGGAAGATTGCTTGAGTAGTCTTGCTTGTATTCTTGATTTCTTAGTGATATTTTACAACCCTTCCCAAATTATTTTTTTAATTCAATTTTATAGGTATCTATTAGTCATGGGTTGAATGTGATCACATTAGGCTACCAAAGATAAGGATGGGGAACCAGAAGGAATTAACCATTGGGGCTAAAATTGCACTTGGATAAGAGCATAGAAAGTAGACAAACATGGCACTGGTGCTATTGTTCAAGTGTGGTGCTATTGTCCTAAGCTAAAAATACTTAGGGGAATGGATTAGTCATAGAAAAAAGGGTCTAGATCTGCTAGCATCAAGTTTGAAAGGCTATGAATGACTAGGAATCAATGAAAAGATGCCTATGAAGGTCATGAGAGTAAGCAAGAGGGAACTATGGGTTAGGTGTCTTTAACTATGTTCAAATTAGAATTTTTCACATTTTATATGACTAAATTTTCCCCCATTTTATTCTATTGATGTAGCAAAGTGAAAAACTATGATAAAGAAAATATAGAAAGTGTACCTAGACTTACCTGCAAGGGTGAAGCTCATGAAGTTGTGTTATGTTGGGTGTGTATAGAGAGAGCATGCTATAAAGTGTAAATCTACAAGAGAAAAAAGAGTAGATAAGTTCCTAGTAAATACACTAAATATAAAATAGGAACATATAAAGTTGGGTAAGAGAGAGAGAGGAAGAGAAAGGAATGAGCACACCTCACTAGGTACATGGACTAATATAAAACCTATTGTGATGTTGAGTAATGTTGGATGTGTGCTGAACCAAGAGTAATATCATGAACATAGTTAAGTGTGAATTCCCTAAAAGTGGCTCAAGAATACAAAGTTTTGCTCTTTCATTCTACCATTTCCCACTAAGTGAAGCTATGTGTTCATACATGTGTTAATCAATGTTTAGATTGTGTGTCCAATCCCTCTGAATAAGTGGCTCAAGAATACAAAGGCTAGTTAGTCCTTTGGCTCCATCATTGACCCATGAAGTAAAGCTATAAAGTGATACTAGTATGAAATGTGTGTCATGTTAGATGGCTCCAAAATCCCATAAGTGTACTATGATATGAAAATATTGGTGTGGATAGCTGAATCTATACTAGAAATTAGGCCACTTTTGGCCATTTCAAAAGATGGAGATTAGGCTTGTATGATAGCCACTCCAAAATGAGGAAGTTGGGCTTGTATAAAAGCCAACTCCAAAATCATGTCAACCAACTATATATGGAATAATGCATGTAACTCCTAAGAATACCTAGGTAATACTAAACTTAGAAAGAAAATAAAATAAATGTGTTGTGTACATTGCCCACAATCACTAGTGTCTAAAACATGGATTCTAATATATAAGTTATATCAATTATAGTATCTAAAATTAGAAGTGAGATCCATCTTGCTGCACAGATTTATCCTATATCTAGATTATTTGAGTAAAAGTGTACTATAAATTACTAATTCTAAACTAGTATGACTATGCAAAACTGTAGTTGAACCTAATTTTCTTCTTGATTTTGAAAAGTCTAGTTTTTTTGATATTTGGATAAGAGAAAAAAAAATAGTAGTGGCACTGGTGCTATAGTCCAATCTTGGTTCTATTTTCCTAAGCCAAATCTAGTGACTATTCTAACATTATCACTATCTATCTGGTCTGTTCTGACTAGTTTGATGTCTAGTTATTGTTTTGGGTATTTTAAACTCTACTTTAATGACCATTAGGAGCTTTGATCTCTATGAAAAAGATCATATTTATATCCCCCTATTTTGAGGGTAGGAATGGAGACCCTACAATGACTTCCTTTAGAATAAAAATCCCTGCAAGTGTGTTATTGTACAAAGATACATGATATAGAAATAATAATCGAGAAGATATCTTAAGATATAGCATAGTTTGTAATGAGAGATTGTTAGATCGATAGGGGTATGCCTAGATAGATATAACAATGCAATATCATGTGTAATTTACTTAATTAGAATTAGAAGTTTGGTTAGTTGTTAGTTTTTAGGTGTTATGGAGGGATGGAACATGATGTCCATCATGGCATACAAAAAAGCAAGAAAATGCATGATGTGGATCATAGAATTGAGAACAATAATAAACAAACAAGTAGTAGGCACACAAGGAAAGAAAAATAATAATAAAAAGGTGGCCAAGGGGCCAATAAAACAAGGAACATGGGCACATGTCACTCAAACTAAAAGTAAACATACAAAGCATGTTCAAATGCCACATACACATACAAATGAAATAAGGAAGGTTGGCCTGAAATTCACAATCACATAGAAGATTATAGGCAAGGGATATTGGAAAATGTATAAAAGAACACACATGAATGAAGTAAAGGACATTATAAAATGTCCTAAGGCACACACATTAAATTGAAGTAAAGGACACTAGAAAATTTCCTAAGGCACATATAGGAGACAAACATGAACTAAGAAATGTAATAACATCTAGCTACATAAAGTAAGAAAGGAAAGCATGTAAATAATGGAAATAGAATCACACCTATCTAATCAAAGAAAGAATTTAAAGTATTCAAGACATGTTATAACAATATTAGGTATATTCTAAGAAATACACAAGTGTTATATATTAGTGAGTATCGATAAACTAATCTATGTAAGCTAGTAAGTAATGTACATCAACATGATAACTAGAGTGTGTGGTGTAGGAATGACATAACCTAGATGTTATAGTCATGTAAAAGATGCCCCCAATGGGTATGTGTATTGATGTCTAAAATTTATAATTAAGATGTCCCGTCAATAGGTATAATGAAGCAATCAAAGAGCTAGATGTCATTGCACAAACTCAAAGGAGATCAAGTGAAGCATGGTAATGTATATAAATAAAAAAACAATAGCATAAAATAGTAAATATAAGTCTAGAATAGTAGTATCAATGTAAAGCATGGATGATGCATACAATTAAAATGTTTTTTCTATTTTTAAATTATTTTCATGTTTTGGTGTTTTAAAGTATTTGAATGTTTTTGATTTTTTGATATATTTGAACTTTTTTCAGTTTATTAGATGTTGTATTGTTTCTATATTTTGAAATTTTATGAACTATGTATAATCAATGATAGGAAGACTATGTACATGAATTTGAAGAAAATAATTATGTACAAGTAAATATAATAAAGTTATGTACAAGTGAGTTGACAAAAAAATTATACTAACTAATGAGTCTCATGGGAGACTCCCTATTGTGGTGTCTTGTATTAGATAAAGGAATCATACATGATTATTAAGCATAAAGTAATGGATATAAATATGACATTGAATATTTGGATTCATTATCAGTATCTTAGAAATCATAATAACTTGTATTATTCCACTCATGATTATCATCTTGATTTTTAACCAATGGAATGTTAGTGTTGAATTTGGTTTTATCTAGATATTTTCCTTTGATTAACTGTGTCTATGAATTATTTTCCATAAGATGTTTATTAAATCCTAAAACTTGGTGACAAACATTATCAACTTCTAGAATAGTAGTGATTCCTTGAGCATGCTTGCCCAACCCTTGACATTGATAATCAACTATTATAGATATTTTTTACCAAACTCATACTGCTTTGAAAGTTGAGCCTCATTTTGGAGAGGTAGATTTTCATATTTTTAATGTTTTACCTATGTTTTTAGTAATATTTATTGCAATGATTTTACCTTTATATCCTTTTATTATTTTGAGTTATGCTTTGGTAACCACTTTTATACATTTTTTGAATTTGACTCTTTGTGAATGTGTTCCTATGTCACTATGGATTGCTTTACTATTTTAATTTTTAAGGTTCACCCTTAGAAAATATCTATTTTATATGTTGTTTTAATTCCAAACATGAATCTATGTGATGACCATGCATTCTAGGATATACATAATAAAAATTGAATATTCTCACTAGATGTAGAGGAGGTGATTTGATCAGCTTAGATTTAATCATTTCCCTTAGTAACTCATTTGAAATATTAATTTATGTTTAAATTATTTTTGAATCACTATTTTTAGAGTTACTTTTTTGCCATTTTTTGTTTTGATATGTAACATTGCTTATAACCAATTGACTAGGTCAAGGTACATAAACATGATTGGTACTAGGGTAATGTTGACCAAATTGACTATCTAGTCAATTTGGGTTGACATATATAGAAAAAATTTCTATTAGAGGGTATTTAATAAGTCATTTAGCATTAATTAATGCTTTTTATAGTCTAACCATGGTCAATTTGACCCCACAAGTCGTTTCAAGTCTTTCTAAGGTCTTTTTAATAGCCAAAATAGTGCATTTAATGTCTTGTATAGATTTCTTGGGAATTTTTAAATCTTAAAAAGATGATGTCACCTAATATGTGTCAATTCTAACTTATAGTAATTGTTTCAGTGAAAAAATTGGTAGAATATTTTAAAAATAAGTAGTTTTCTTGAAGAAATAAGAGGTTTTAGGCACTTGTATGACCTATGATGAAGAGTGGTACATGTGGGAAGGTTGGAGTGTGAACCTTCAACTTCTCTAACCCATCCTTATGTTGTTATATCTTTTTAAACACTAATAATGGCTCAAAAAGTTTCCATATATCCATCACTCTCTTGGAAATAATTCTAAAGTTCACATATTTGTACTTGGTATAGTCAACTGAAAGAGTTTCAAGTCCAATGCTTCTGAGGAAGGATAGTACATGAATTGACCTTAATTTTCATAGTAGGATTTTAGAGATTGGTGGGTTGATATTTATTAACCATCTCTTAGAAGTTATCCACTCCATTTTATTTTTCATTTCCCATAACCTACAAGTTTCCTCTTCTATTGAGGTGGTCTGTATGGTCTAATTGGTGGAATCACTTCATAATGGTAAAAATATATTCCTCACCACATCCAACCTTACCCATAGCCAATTGGAATGTGTGGAACACTATGGAACCTCTATGTTTCCCTTTCGATCTTAAAAGGAGTGTTTTTTGGTTTTGTGGATAAAGGTGATGTTTTCATGGTTTCAAGATCTCATACACCTTTGTGTTGATGTTTCATAGCCTAACATATCTCATGAAGTGTTGAGATAAATGTGAAAACCATATTGGTATATCAAAATGCATGGAGACCATTTTTATTTTGAAATCAATGTTTTTTCCCATGTTTTGATTTCCATGTTACTGTAGAAATAGATATGAGGCAATGAGACACTCAACCACAATAGAGCTAGATGGTCAAGGCTTTTCTTCACCATAGCCATATCAAGATTCTCTCAATAGTTTGGAAGGATGGGTCACCATTTATCATGAAATTTTCAAATAAATAAAAAAATGAATATTTATGTTTCCATTTTGGTGCAAATTAACCTTGGTTTCTCTAAAGTAGGATTTCATCTCATTTAAAACCTTGTGAATTGATCCATTAAGATGTGACAACTACCTTCCAAAGATTGTGTTTCATTTAAAAAGGGTGATTATTAATTTGAGAATGTTTAAGAATGATATACAATGAATATAAGTGTATAATCAAGGTGTAATGTAGAATTTAATGTCAAAAAGGCCAATTTCACCATTAACTTATAAGCAATCACCTTCAGAAGTTAGTTTTGAGTTTCATGCTAGTTGGAGGGGTAAATGGAGGAGTTAAAATATAAAATTTAGTACATATTACCCTTATGATCCAAATAAAATTATAAAATGGTTTTTATTTCAATATTAATAGTGTAGACCCTCTCTATTTTGTCTCAGAGTAGGGGTAATTTTCTCATGCATGAGGAGATAGTTTAAAGGAAAAGTGGTGAGATGGATGGACCAAAGGTTAGGCAAGCCAAAGTGATGATTGGAGAAGCTATAAGAAACCTAAAAATATATAAAACACCTTTATATAATATTTTAAAGAAAAAATTATGCTCTAACCAAGAAGGGTTACAGTCATGCATGAAGGAAACCCTTAAGCCTAGAAGCCAAATTGAGGGTCATGTGCATTTTTGACCTTATCCATTCTTTCCACTTGACTATTTCATGCTTTTAGGGTTATTTTATATATTTATAAGACATAAAATAAAATATTAACTCTATCATTCTAGCTACAAAATCCTACAATAAAACTATGGACTCCATTAGTATAAACCCTATTTTAGGACTTGATGGTGAAAATGAGCCTAAAAGTGCATATAGATGGATTAATTTGACCATTAGTGATGAAGATAAATTGTTTCCAACACTATGGTTATTGTATCTATGGGATTATATTCTATATAACTATATGGAAAAGGGAAAAATAGGGCTTATTTTGACCATTTTTTGTGTTGTGCAGGCATGGTGAACTTTCAAGAGACCAAATCAATTTTGGAAGAGAGATTAAGACATTTTATAAGTCCCCATGGTAATTATATCAGGTTTATCAACTCTTAAGTGTGACTACTATATTTCTCACTCTAGCTAGTCCAGAATGAGAAGAGTGATCACATAGTGGAAGAGTGGAAACTCAAATTTGGAGATATTTTAAGGTGTTTTAGATGGATATAAGCATATGAGGCATCCTAAAATGTGTCCTAAGATCCCTGGTACATATCACTTAAGGATAATAAGGATATTTTAAGGTTGAGTGTCAATAATGGTCTAAAAAAGAGTGATCACAATGAAAGATGATGATTCTCTTGTACAAGAGAATCCAAATGATTTGGAAAACTTAAAATATAGGTAGAGGATTCCTTGTAATGTTCTCTTATCAATGAAAAATAGATACTTGCCCCTAGTTAGCTTTTGAGTAAATAATTAAGGCCAATGTTGAAGGTAGTTTCATGGAAGGTGATTCAAGAGATGCTACACTAATTCTGGAAGAGGATGATTATTTGGAATGGGCACATGTGCAAATCAATTTTTAACTCCTCTTACACTTTACCTATGTGCATTATAACAACTTTCCACCTTTGGACACATGTCCTTATGTATCTTGGACATATTTTCCCTCTCTCTTTCCAATTGATATAATTATGAGCCATTTTGGCCATTGTAGACTAATACCACATTTGGTATGGTGAAGTCCTACTAGAATTACATTGTAATTTGATTTTAAACATTGAATGCAAGTCTAATTTTGAGTTATGAACATTTTTTTCTAAGTGTGAGTATAATGAATAGTGAATTTAAGTGATAATATCATCATTTCTTCCTCTATCCTTCATGTTTAGGAAATATTTCTAATATAATAGGTCATGTGAAGTATAGTTAGGATACTAGGCTCCTTGTCATGTAAGTTATTGTCTTTGTGGTGTGTAATCTACCCCTAGACTAGTTGTCTTGTTGATTGTCTCATGTATGTTACCTTCACATTTAATCACTTATGTTAGGATCCTTTTAGGCTTAAAGTTGGTCTTAATAAGCTTTTTTATTTAATATAATTGTGATGGTTTATGGGATATCTCGTAGTAAATAACCACTTTAGTATAGTTTTACTTCATTTAAAATTCTAACTCTTTCCCTATAAGTAAGCATTAGAGTAGTTTACAATCATTTAAAAGAATATTTAGGGAGATATCCCTCATAATACTAGAGATTAATCTCTCTTACAAGTTCTCAAAAACCTAAGAGATGACTCCATGTTACATCAAATTGAAGGAGCTGAGAAAAGAGTCCTAGGGTGCATAATTTGATGCCAATAGTTTTGGCATGCATAGTGGTATAATTGGTCTTATTTGTTTCCATGTCAAGGTGAATGTTGGCCTTGACAAGTCCAAGGTTGCATAAGTGTTCATAATCCAACATTTGGTGACTCTAAAAGGTGATAATTTCTAGTTATATATCATTTTATTCACATTATACTTCATGGTATTCAATAGATCATCTTCTAGTCAAGCCTTGAATTAAGTCCCATTACCTAAAAATCCTCTTAAATAATAACATCTTGAACCATTCTTAGAATTTATAGATCCAAAACAAGAAGGCTTTGAAGATGAAGAAGAAGAAGTTGAGGGAATAGAAGATCAAGTGGAAGAAGGGGAAGAAGAGATGGCTAGGCAATATGATTTCCCAACCTTCAACACCCAAAATCTAATTAAACTTCCTCCATATGACCCTATTCCTCCCAATGCTATAAAAAATATTCATATCTTCAATGAGGAATGCCATATTACCCCAACTGAGCACATTAGGGACATTTCAATTTTTTGTAATTTACATAATATCACCCAAGATAACATAGCCATTAGACTACTTGTCATGTCTTTAAGGGGTAAGGCACTTAATTGGTATATGACATTAGGATATGGTTAAATTACCAATTGTAATAACTTTAGGGAGTTATTAGTGAATAGGTTTGAGAACAAGAGTGACTAAACCTCACTAATCCATTAGCTGAATGTGATAAGAAGAGGTCCTAATGAGTCTATGGGAGATTTCAATAAAAGGTTTCAAAGGACATGGCATAAATTTCCACCTATCATGAGGCCTCCTCCAAGATTTGTATTCCCTACGTATCTCAAGGCTATTGGTACTGAGATAACAATAATGTTGTAGTTAATGGGAGGATTTACTCTACTAGATGTATATGAGGTAGTTATTGAAGCTGAGAATAGTCTGATACAAGTTATGAAATAACCTCGAAGAGTCTCTATGCCTTTATTGTCTCATAGTTTAGTTGAAAATCCATGTGTAGCACAATTTACCAATGCTAATGTCAAGCCTAGAACAACTCCCAAGAAGGTAGATAATGCCATAAATAAGGATGAGATGATTTGGTCTTTTCAAGCCCAACTTAAACAAGCACAAATGTATGTAAGTAATCCACCCAATCCTCAATACTATCCTCAAAAAGGCTATAGACCTCCACCCCAATATAATAACCAAGGAAGAGGCCAAGGTCAACAAGGTTTAAATAGGCCACCCAATGCCTATAATCCTACTTCTACTCCCTCCACAAGGGTTGTTGTTCCAATCCACACCAATCTAGTTCAAGGAGAGGAACATTTGGATCATTGGGGGTAATCTCAAGGTAATTTTATGCATAATGGTAGAGAAGGTAATCAATATTTAGTAGCTCAATAAGGAGATACTCTTTATGTTACAATATAATAAGAAAATCTTATGCAAAGGGATGTTTAAGGATAAGGTATTAGCCAGAGTACTAGTTTTATGAACTTCTAAGTAGAAGACAATAATGTGTTAAATCAAAACACATTAGTTGAAGCCAACACAAGGGATAAAAATAAGGATTTAGGAGATACTCCAGAAACACAAGTGACTCTAATTAGTGCCTCTCTAAGGCCACAAAGTGAAATTACCCATGTAATAGATCCTACTAGTCACACTACTCCTCAAAGTTAGCATGTGAGCAAGGCTACCAAATCTCCAATACAATAAGTTCAAGATCCCTCATTGCCTTCAATAATTCAAGACAAGGTGAATACTTCCTCTCTAAACATTATTGATTCTTTGAATAATACCAAGACAAACATTTCTCTTTGGTAAGTCTTGCATATGCCTGGTCAAAAAGAAATTCTACAAGAACAACTCTCAAACATTCATGTAGCCCCTCAAGTTCCAAGACACAATGGTGTAGCCCTTACCAAAACACCTAATTATGTTCTATAACCATCCACCAAATCTGAAAATCCTCCATCTTTCTATATCACATTCATTATGGGAGATAAATTGGTTCACAATTACATTGTAGATAATGGAACTAGTACCATGGTTATGCCTAAGGTGGTTGTTGACAAGTTGGGACTGAAGTATTAGCCTCATAGTAAGGTTTTATTATATCTTGATGGAACTCTAGCCAAGATGTTGTGGTTGGTTAAAGGTTTGAAAGTTCTCTTGCATGATTATCCAAGTTTCTCCATCCTACAAGATATTGCGGTGGTTGATCTTCTAGCTCATTTTTCTATTTACTTGTCAAGAGACGTCACAACTAATATTGGAGGGTACCTTGTAGTTGATTAGTATTTTCTAGATTTTAGAATAGGATATGGATCTAAAGTAAATATAATAACACAACTCTTGGAAAGGTTCCACATTAAACCATACGTGGAGATAAATTCAAATCAAAATTATGTAATTAGTGAGAAAGAAGAAGGTGCCATTGGTGGTGAAACATCCTTTCCCCTTGAAGGTACTTTTGACCTCTTTCTTGATGACTATGGAACTAAAACTTATGATCATAATCCATATTTATTATATAAATAAACTGAGTTGGGGCTATATTGTATGTATGAGAAGAACATTCATAAGCCATCACTCATTAGTGAGGATCATGAACTTGAAGGGATATGGTATATGTTTTTCGATGGCTCTAGAAGCAAGGTAGGGGTAGGAGCTAGTGTCATGTTGGTTTCTCCCTCAAAGAATGAATATTAATCTTCATATATATTCCATTTTAGTCATACTTTCAATGTAGTATAATATGAAGGCTTGGTTCATCGCCTCTAATGGGAAAAAAGAAAGGGGTTCAATAATTTGAAAGTCTATGGAGACAGTGAATTAATTATACATCAAGTGAGAAACCAAACTATATCCAAGAACCCTTTGCTTAAGTCCTAAAATCATAGGGTGTGGGATATAATTGAGGACTTTGATGCTTCCAATATCCAACCTATACCAAGAGATTAAAATAAACATGCTGATAGGTTGGCTATGATAGGAGTGAACTTTGGTATAGTTGTTGATGTAAGTAAAGAGAAGGACCAATATCACATCAAGGTCATTATGAGACCTTATATTATATATAATGAAGTGTATTGGAAAGTGTTTGAGAGTGATAAACACATTGTACACTTTATACAAAATGAAGCAGAATTTTCTTCAAATCACCAAAAGAAACTTCATAATCAATATGAAGAACAAGTTATATAGCTAAAGACAAATAAGATACTAAAGGGGTTAGTTACTTTAGAGAGTGTTTTCAATGAAGATGATAAAATAAGGAATTAAAGGGTAAATATGTCTAAAAATGAAGAAAACTATGAAATAATCTTGATATTCTATGATAAACTTCTAAAAATTGGTAAGATATGTTCTCTTTCTGAAAGGCAAACCTTCATTGAATTGTGTAAATAATTTAATGATATATTTACTTGTGAATACAAGGATTGGAAAGGGTTTGATACAAGTATATCTCATCACACCATTGATTTAGAACCTAGAGCTAAACTAGTTAGGGAAATGTAAAGGCCTATCAATCCCAAGATAGAGGAACTAATAAAAAAAGAGCTCACCAAATTGAATGAGTCTAGGATTATTTTTTCTATCAAGCATTCAACTTGGGTATCTAACATTTTACCTATTCAAAATAAGAGTGGAGATATTATATTTTGTGTGGAATTTAGGGATATCAATAGAGTTTCACTCAAAGACCATTATCCACTACCTTATATGGAGTAAATTTTTCAAGTGGTTTCCAGTTCTCAATGCTTTTCACTACTTGATGGCTATTCCAATTATAACCAAATATTGGTGAATGAGGATGATTAGTTCAAGACAACATTCACCACAAAATGGGGGACATTTTCATATATAAAGATGCCTTTTGGTTTATCTAATACTAGTGTTACCTTCTAAATAGCAATGGACATGGCCTTTAAAGGTTTGATCAGTGAGCTTTTGCTTATATACCTTGATGATATAACTATTTTTTCCAATGATGATAATGACTACATGAAACATGTAAGGCAAGTATTTGAGAAGTGTAGAGAGTTTGGAGTTTTTCTTAATCCAAAAACATGTATCTTTGTTGTTCATGAAGGCAAGTTATTGGGTCATATTGTGTCAAAAGAAAGCTTGTCTATTGACCCTAAAAGGATTGAAGAAATTATAGGCTTGTCTTTTCCTCTACACAAGAAAGGTTTTAAAAGTTTCTTGGGAAAAATAAACTTTGTAAGAAGGTTTATTCTAGGATTTTCTACTTTGGTGAATCCTATCATAGCCATGCTCAAGAAGAACCAATATTTATCTTGGACAAAGGAAGGTAAGAATTTTTTTGAGGAAATCAAACAATAAATTACCCTATCTCCTACTCTCTTGAACCTAAAATTTTCCAAGGATTTCATACTCTATACTTTTTCTAACCTTTACATAATCTTAGCTATGCTTATGAAAAATAATGATAAGGAAATTGAATAACCCATTTCATTCTTTAGTCAAGGATTGGAAGATTATGAGGTCAAGTACACATTTGTTGAGAAGTAAGCTCTAGATATGATAAGAGGTTTGAAAAAGTTTAGGCACATGGTTTCAAATAACAAGATACATGTATGGTCTCTCATCCTATCACCAAAGAGATCCTCCTAAGAAAAGACCTCAATGAGAAGATATTTGGGTGGATCACAAAGGTAATGGAGTATATGTTGATATCGAGGTAAAAAACATGGTAAGAGGAAAGGGGTTATGTGAACATCTAGATTTATATCTTCAAGGGCCAAGGGAAGAAGTCTTGGTCAATCAATCTCATCCATAACTAGCTGGTCACATACCAATTCAAAGTTGGACACAAGACATCATTGGTTTCCTCTAAAATGGTGAGTGTCCTAATGTAATGAAAAAGTCACAAGTAAGGTATTTTAGATTTCAAACCATTCCTTATTATCTTTTATATGGTAATCTCTTTCAGAAGGATGTGAATCATGTGCTACTAATGTGTGTTGAAAATGCTCAGTTTGGCATCTTGCAAGAAAAGTTTCATAATGGTATAGATGGAGGTTATTTATCCCAAAAAAAAATAGCTACAAAGATAATGATGGCTAGGTATTATTGGCCCAGCCTTTTCAAGGATTTCTACACTTGGGTTAGGAGGTGTCCTCAATGTGCCTTCTTTGTGGGAAAACAAAAACTTGCAGCCCTTCCATTGAATCCCATCTAAGTAGACCAGCCTTTTATGAAATGGGGACTTGATTTAATTGGTATGATCAACCCTCCATATAGTGATAGACATAAATGGATATTGACTAAAACATAATACTTTACAAGGTGGGTAGAGGTTGTAGCACTGAAAGAGACAACTGAAAATGCCATCTTAGAGTTCTATGAGAGCATCATAACAAGGTTTGGAGTTCCCTACACTATCATTTTTGATAATGCACTAGCTTTCATGAGTGCTAAAAATTTTAATTGGGAAAACAAAAATGGAGTTTACTTGAGAACTTCATCTAATTATTACCCCTGAGGTAATGGATTGGCTATATCAAATAATAAAAATTTTATCAAGATTATCAGGAAGACCTGGAAAATAATTAAAGGGCATGGCACATCAAGTTGAAAACAACCCTATGGGCTAATAGGATTACCCCTAAGAGGTAAATTGGAAATTCTCCCTTTGTGATTTTATATGGAAGGGAATCTATATTATCTATCTCTCAATAACTACCTACTATAGATTTTGCACAATAGCTAGAACTACTTGAGAATACTCCAATGCAAGTCAAATTGACTAAAATTATGTAAATATAAGAATTAAGAGATAATTCCAATATGAATATGGAATACCACCAAGTGCTCAAGAAGAATTATTTTCATAAGATAGAAAGTACTAGAGTGTTCAAATAAGGTGACATAGTTTTCAAATGGGATGAGGAAAGAGCTAAAACAAGTAGACACACCAAATTTTATGCTTTATGGAGTGGTCCTTACATCATTAGTAAGTGAAAGTAAAGAAAATCATTTTAGCTAACCAAGATGGATGGAGAAGAGTTGCATATCCTTGTGAATGGGATGCATCTAAATTTATACTATTAGGCCTTGTGAGGTTTGTTTTGTACATAGTAGCATAGGTGTGTGATTTTCTTTTTTGGTTGTGCTCCCTAAGTATTCTAGTTGAACACATGTGTGTTTCATTTAGGTATGTCTTATTGTGTGTGTTTTACTTTGGTTTGGTGTGTTTTTAAAAGGAATTTGAGTGTTATAAAGGTGTTATAGAGACTCCATCGCCCAATGGACAAAATAGGCTACTATTCTTAGGTATAGTAGGCATACTACCCTTACAAAATTAATAAGAATGTTAACTAAATTGGCTATCTAGTAAATTTGGATAAACCTATATAGAAAAAAATTATATTATAAGGTCGGTCATAAGTCATTTAGTGTTAATTCATGCTTGTAATAGTCTAACCATGGCTAATTTGGCCCCACGAGTCATTTGATGTCTTTTAAAGGAATTTTTAATATCCAAAATAGTGCATTTAATGTAGTATATGGATTTATTTGGAAATTTTCAAGATTAAAAATAAGATGTCACCTCAAATGTGTCAATTATAACTTATATTAACTATTTTGGCTAATAGATTGGTAGACTATTTAGAAAAGAAGCAGTTTTCTTGAAGAAATAAGAGGTTTCAAGCACTTGTACGACATATGAGGAAGAGTGGTGCATGTGGGAAGGTTAGAGTGTGACCCTTCAGATTATATAACCCATCCCTATGTTTCTCTATATTTTGAAACACCAAAAATTGCTGAAAAACTTTCCATCTCTCCATCTCTCTCTTAGAAAGCATTTTGAAGTTCATAGATTTGTATTTGGTACAATCAGTTGGAAGAGTTTCAAGTCAAGTACTTCTAGGCAAGGATAGTACATGAGCTAAAATTCATTTTCATAGTAATATTTCAAATATTGGTACGTTTATCTTTATAAACCATATCTTAGAAGTTAACCTCTCCATTCTTCTTATCATATCCAATACCTTACATGTTTCCTATTCTGCTGAGGTGGTCTGTATGATCTAATTGGTGGAATAAATTCATGAGGGTCAAAATATATTATTCACCATATCCAACCTTTCCCACAACCAATTGGCATGTGTGGAACACTATGAAATTTCCATGTTTCCCTTTGGATCTTCCAAGGAATGTTTTATGGTTTTGAGGATAAAGGTTATGTTTCCATGGTTTCAAGAGCTCATAAACCTTTGTGTTGATGTTTCATATCCTAATAGAGCTCTTGAAGTGTGGAGATAAACATGAAAACCATATTGGTATAGAAAAATTCATGGATAACTTTGATGTTTTGAAATCAATGTTGTTTGTTTCCTATTTTTTGGTTTCCATGCTACTATAGCAAGAGATATGAGACAATGAAACACTTGACCACAACAAAGATAGATGGTCAAGGCTTTTCTTTACCATAGTCATATCAAGGCTCTCTAAAGAGTTTGAAAAGAAAGATCAACATTACTCATGAAAGTTTTAAATCAATGTAAACATGAATGGTTATGTTTCCATTTTGGGGCAAAATAACCTTAGTTTCTTTAAAGTATGATTTCACCTCATTCAAAACCTTGTGAATTGATCCATTTAGAGGTCCCAACTACCTTCCAAATCTTGTGTTTCATTGAAAAAAGGTGATGTGTTTAATTGAGAAAGATTAAGAAGGATCTCTAATTAATATAAGTTTATTTTCAAGGTGGCATGTAGAAGGTAATTTCACATTAGAAGCTATAATAAGTTTAAATCTTAGATGGAGTCAATACACCTACATGTGGCCTACAAGGAGGATAAATTGGCAATGTGGATTAGTCTTTGTGAGGCTTGTGTAGATACATAGGGGTAATAATTTTAGTAATTTTGGATGTTTTCAAGTGTTCAATGAACACATAAACATGTATTTCCCAATATTATAACCCTCAACTACCTTGTGTAAATCACCATTCCATACAAGTGTTGTAGAAAGTCTATAGAAATAAAGAAGTAAAAAAAACACATGAAGAAGAGAGTGATGACTTGAATGGTACCTAAATAGTGTTATCTACCCCAAATGAGTTTATATATGCATTTAAGAGAACTCTAGTCTAGATGGTACATCTCATCTCAGCTAAAAGTATATCCCAAGTGTACGGAGGAGTGTAGAAAAGTTGTAATTGGCAAAAAAAGGTCACACTTTTATGAGGGTAATAAACTCTTAGAAGAAAAGGATGGATTATAAAGGGAAAATGAGTGTTTTTTGGCTAGGAGAGGTCCTTTAAAGGAACTAAAATGACTCGTACATGTAACAACAACCTATAGCCAACATTCAAAGTGTCAAGAACACACACATCTACAAGTGGGATGAAGACAATTAGAGGGTCAAGTTCCTCTACAAGGCCAAGTGAGAATCTCTAAGGCTTGAATATAATGTTTAGGAACCTAAGATAACATGAGGAGATATATAAAAAAATGCAAAACTATCAAATTTATGCACTTATGAGGTCAAAAAGGCCAATTTCACCCTCAACTTATAGGTTGTTACCTTCAGAAGTTAGTTTTGAGTTTCAAGCTATTTGGAGCGGTAAATGGAGGAGTTAGAAGCTAAAATTTTATAACTAGTACACTTTTAATTCCAATAATATGATAAAATTGTTGGTATGTCAATACTAATGGTGTAGATCCTCTTTATTTTGTCTTAGAGCAAGGGTAGTTTTCTTATGCATGAAGAGATAGTTTGAAGGAAAAGTGGTGAGATGGATGGACCAGAGGTCAAGAAAGCCCAAGTGATGATTGTAGGAAATATAGGACACCTAAAAAAAGATAAAACACCTTGATATAATATTTGAAAGCAACAATGATTCTCTAACCAAGAAGGGTTATAGTCATGAATGAGGGAAACCCTTAAGCCTAGAAGCCAAATTGATGGTCATGTGCATTTTTGACCTTATCCATGCATTCCACTTGACTATTTCATGATTTTAAGGGTATTTTATAGATGTTTAAGCTATCAAAAAATATATGAACTCCATCAATCTAGCTAAAGACTCCTATAACAAAACTATGGAGTCCATCAATATAAACCCTATTTTAGGACTTGATGGTGAAAATGAGCTTAAAAGTGCATCTATATGGATGAATTTTACCATGAGTGATGAATAAAATTTTTTTCCAACTCCATGAGGATCAGATCCATGGGATTAGATTGTATGTACCTTTAAAAAATAAGGTAAAATAGGTCTTATTTTGACCATTTTTTGTGTTGTGTAGGCATGATGAACTTCCAAGGGACAAAATCACTTTTAGAGGAGATATTAGGACTTCTTTTAAGTCCCAATGGTCATTATATCAAGTATCTCAACTCCTAAGTGTGCCTACTAGCTTTCTCACTCTAACCAGTCCATAATGAGAAAAGTGATCACATAGTGGAAAGAATGGAAATTCAAATTTGGAGATCTTTTAAGGTGTTTTGGATTGAGATGAGCATATGAGGTGTCTTAAAATGTGTCTTAAGACCCTTGGTATTTATCAGTTAGGGATAATAAGGAGATTCTAAGGCCAAGTGTCAAGAAAGGTCTAAAAAGGAGTGATCAAAGTAATAGATGATGATTCTTCTTGTGTAAGAGAATAAAAATGATTTGGAAAACTTTCAATGTAGGTAGAGGATTCCTTGTAAATTTCTTTTATCAGTGCAAAAGAGACACTTTCCCTTAGTTGGATTTGGAACACCCAATGAAGTCCAATGATGAAGGTTGTTTCATGGAAGCTACTTGAAGAGATGATACACTAATTTTGTAAGAGGATGATTATTTGGAATGGACATAACAAATTATTTTATAACTCCTATTACACTTCACCTACATAAATTGTAACTAGTTTCCACCTTTGGACACATGTCCTTGTGTCTTTTGGACTTATTTTTCCTCTCTCTCTTTCTAATTGCTATAATTATGAGACATTTTGGCCATTATAAACTAATACCACATCTGGTATGGTAAAACCCTATTAAAATAAAATTGTACTTTACTTTTAAACATTGAATTCAAGTCTAATTCTGAGTTGTGAACATCTTTATCTAAGTGTGAGAGAGATGAATAGTGAAATTAAGTGATAATATCATCCTTGATTCATATATCCTTAATTTTTAAGCAAGAGTTCTAATCTAATAGGTCATATGAATTGTAGTTAGGATACTAGGCTCCTCTTCAAGCAAGTTATTATCTTTATGGTGTGCAATCTACCCCTAGAATTTTTATCTTATTGATTGTCTCATGTATGTTGCATTCACATTGAATTACTTATGTTAGGATCCTTTAAGGCTTAGAGATGATTTTAGAAATCTTTGTTATTTAATATAAGTATGATAGTTTGTTGGATATCTCTTGGTGAATCACCACTTTAGTGTAGTTTTACTTCATGCAAACTTCTAACTCTTTCCCTATAAGAAAGAATTAGAGTAGTTCAAAAGCATTTTAAAGAATATCTAGGGAGCTATACCTCATAATACTAGAGATTATTATCTCTTACAAGTTCCCACAAAGTTTGGAGATGAATCCATGTTGAATCAAATTGTAAGAGTTGAGAAAAGAGTCCTAGGGTGCATAATTTGATGCCAATAGGTACTTTTGAGGCTTTTGTGTTATACTCTAATTTTCCAATGTTGTGATATTTTCATGTAATAGTTGATTTTGTATTTGTAAATCTGAAACTAAATTGCTCATACTTGTGATTTGATCCTTTAAAGTCTTACAAGTACAAATCTTAGTTTCTTCTAATTGGACATGTAAACACATATGCTAAAGAGGATTTGAAGAAGCTATAGGTTGAATATATGCATTAAGAACAATAGTATATGTTTCCTCACCTTTTGGATGGGTGGTAACATGGACTTGGTTAGAGGGAAATTAGTTATCACCCTCTTGAGGGATAGTAGGAGAAGGAAATTATTTCTCATGCATAAGATATGACATTGAAACTTTAAATATGGTTTTTAGCTTATGTAATGGATCCTCTAAGTATGTAAGGATTTTATATGCATCTAGATAGAAAACATATATTTGGAATTAAATGCCTAAAATTTGAGTTATAAGTTGTACAACAATATGTTTATAAAGAGAATTCCACATGAAAGATAACAAGATTGAGATAGAGAACATGGAATGGTTAAGTAATGCATAAAAGGATTTTATATATACTATGATATGTCTAATATGATTAGTAAGATGAAGTTATCCTATATGAGAAAATGGAAAGAAAAGGGTAGAAAACATGGAATGGTTCACTAATGTAGAAAAATCTTTTACATGTGTTATGATATGTCTAATATGTTTAGAAAAATAGAGTTGGAAATTATCCTATATGAGAGAGAGAGAGAGAGTATGCAAAAGAAATATTAGAATCTTGTGAAATTTTGTAATATCATCTCTTATTATTAAAATTAAGCATGAAAGTGAAAGAATTAATTTTTTATTAACATATGGTAGACTTCATCATTTAGGTACATGATAGGACCAAGTATGGTCTAGTTATTATTTGCTAAAAATGCAAGAAATATTTGAAAATAAGTGAGATCCATTTTTACAATCAGATTATAGATATAAGGTAATACCTCAAAGAAGAAATGGGACTTAGTATATGCAGTTAGGGTTTGAAATATGATTATTTTGAAATTTACTATGAAAATTAGATATTTAAAGTGATTTTATGAGTTAGATATGCAAATGAAAAATATAAAATTTATTGGAAAATTTGTGATTTAAAGAGACCTAGAAGATAAACTAGGGTTTGAAACAATAATGATTTTTAAAAATTACTATTTAATTTTGAAATTTGAAGTGTATTTATAATTTAAATAATCTAGTAAAAAATCAAAAAATTATTGGGAAAATATTGGGACCTCGTATGGGCAATTAGGGTTTGAAAGAAAATTATTTTAAAATTACTATGGAATTTTAAAATTTAATGTTAATTTATGATTTTATTATGTAGGTGAAAAATCAATAAAATATAGGAAAAAACTAGTAGGAAATTTACCCTAGGATTTTTAGGGTTTCTATGCACAAATGAAGTAGGTCATGTTCACCAAATGATTTAATAATTTTGGGAATATTGTTATATTATTCCTAATTTAATTAAAGGGTCTGAGTAGTAAAATCAATAAATAAATATGAAATAATTAATATACTAATTTGTGTAAATTATATTTCAATTTTGACCTTTCTAAAAATAGTAATAAGAGGGAGAAAAAAATACTTAACCAGAAACTAACTGATATGATTGAGATAGGGTCTGAGATTCACTATGCAGGACTAGGACACTCATAAACTAAGATCTAAAATTCCTAATATGAATGTATAAGAGAATTGGAAGTGGAAAAGGGTGGTACTAGTGCTATAATCCACTTCTACCACTATTATCTTGAGGTCTAAGCTTTTTAGGTTTTGTTTATCAGGTTTGTCTAACCTTGTTTGTGAAGTTTTGATAGCTAGAAGTTTGTAGAGATCCCTGTAGATCATATTTTTTCTTCAAACTCTATACTCCATTGTGATTTGACCAATTTTTAGAAAGAGGATGGGTGAATGTTTGTAATATTGACTGAACCTATATCCACACCCCTTATGTGGGCATTTTGCCTACATACCAATACTCCAAAGAGGGATCAAGCTATATATAGTTCTCTCACTTGATGTGATTTGTGAAATAATGTGTATGAATATGCAAAATTATAAAAATGGATGTGTTTGAGGTGGCTAGGGATTGGTGTGAGGATTTTGATAAGCTTGTAAGTGTATTGGTTGGCTATATGCAAAGAATAGGGAAGATTTCTTTAATAGTCTTGCTTGTAATCTTGCTTGCTTAGTGATATTTTCCAACCCTTTCCAAATGATCTTTAAATGTGATTTTATAGGTATCTATTGGTCATGGGTTAAATGTGCTCATATTAGGCTAAAAAAGATAAGAATGGGGAGCTAAAAGGAATTAACCATTGGGGCCAAAATTGGATAAAAGGATCAAAATTGGATATTAGTGGTATAGATGTTATTATCCAAGTGTGGAGATATTGTCTTGAGATAATGGGACTTGGGGAGATTGATTAGTCATGGAAAAAAGGGTTTGACTTAGCTAGGATCAAGTCTAAAAGGTTAAGAATGACTAGGAATCAGTGAAAAGATGCCTATGAGGGTCATGAGAGCAAGAAAGAGGGACCTATGGGTTAGGTCTCTATAACCATGCTCAAGTTACCAATTTTCACATTTTATATGACTAAAAGAGGATCACCAATCAAGAAATTGCCCCTTTGGCTCACTCTAAGAGTCATGTGACTGAGTATACACCTTTATTACATGATCTAACATGTATTTCACATCTTCAAGTCCATACACATCCATATCATCATAGCCATGCCTCTATAACCCATATCCATACTTAAGAACTAGTCCATCAAATAAACTTACTAGGCACCATACTAATTTGAAACCTTAAAGACTCCTTATGTAGATCAAAAATTATCTCCAAACATATAAGATATGATTCACAACATCTCCCATCATTCTCCTTTAACAAAGTCTTCTCAAACCATATAGGTCATTTTCCAAGACCAAACTAGCCTTCTTGATCACATAAGACATGAAGACAAAAGACATTAGTTATATTTAAATTCTCTCTCTATAAACTCATGAAGACTTAAAGACATTCTCTCCACTGTATATTCACTCTAAACTCACTCTCATTCTAAACAAATTATACCATGTTTAACCACTACCACACATATACTCATAAGCCTCAGCTACTCACTTCAATACCTTCTCACTAGTTTTATTCATGCAGAAACCTAAACTCAAACAAGATAAATCTCAATGATATAAATTAGGAACATTATTCAATAAACATTCTCTAAAGATAAAACTACTCTCAATAGGCTCATGATCTTGTCACACCATAACATTTGCCAAGACCTTATACAAAAATCAAATACTACTAAACCATGCTCAAGTCATCATAAACACTCACCATGTAACACCATAAGAACATCTATGGCACATAAATTATACTCACAAACCTTTGACATCAATGACAAAATCACTACCACAACACTAACAATAGTAACATACCTCAACATCCTTCAATATCCAAGTAGTCCCAAGAGAACAAAATCAACATGTTAATAGGTTGGGAGTAGTAGGTGATAATTTTGATATTCTAAATGATTTGAAGAGGCTTGAAATATAACCAAATGTCAAAGTGATAGTGAGACCATCAGTTCTAGATAATTAATCCCATTGGAAAGTCTTTGATAGTGACAAGTAGATTGCTTATTTTATGTAATAAGGGGTGGAATTATAATCAATAAACCAAAATAGAATTCATCAATAGTATGAGAACCAAATTATTTAACTAAAGTCAAATAAACTTCCTAAAGGATTAGCCACCCTTGAAGGTCTTTTCCATGAAGTATATCACATGAGGAAGGACAAGGAAGTTATGTCTATAGATGAATAAAACTATGAGAGAGTCCTCATCTTCAAGAACAAGCTTATCAAGCTTGTAAAGGTGAGCAATGAGATAGAAAAGTATGCATTTATTGATATTTGTAGGGAATACTTTGATATCTTCACTTAGGACTATAGTGATCTTAGATATTTTTACCCCAAGGTAGCCCAACACATCATAGAGTTAGAGGCCAATTCCAAACTTATTAGGAAAAAAATGTCTAATCAACCCAAATATTGAAGATCTAATGGGAAAAGAGTTAACCAAGTTTATTGATTCTAATATCATTTTTTCTATCAAGCACTCCTCCTGGGTAGCTAACCTGGTGCCTGTGAGAAATAAGAATGGTGATGTCCATTTATGTGTTGAATTCAGAGACTTGAATATTATCTCTTTGAAATACCATTATCCATTGCCATATATGGAGAAACTCCTTCAAGGGGTTACTAGTTTATAATGTTTATCTCTATTATATGTGTAATCAAGTTATAACTAGGTGGTATTCAGAGAGGAAGACCATTATAAGACTACCTTCACCACAATGTGAGGAACCTATGATTATAAGAATATTCCTTTTGGTATATCAAATTCTAGAGCTACTTTTCAAAGAGCCATGAACATGGATTTCCAAGGTTTACAAAATCATATGGTGTTTGTGTACCTAGATGACATAATGGTCTTCTTTAATAAGGATAGTGAATACTTGAACCACTTTAGGTTGATGTTTGAAAGGTGTAGATATTATGGGATCTCATTGAATCCTAATAATTATGTGTTTTTTGTCCATGAGGGAAAAATCTTGGGGCATATTATCTCAAAGAAGGAACTAGCCATTGATCCTAACATAATAAGTGAAATTTTGGCCTTGTCCTCACCCAAACATAAGAAGGGACTTCAAAGTTTCCTTCAAAATATAAAATCTGTATGAAGGTTCATACTTGGTTTTTCAAGCTTGGTTAAACCTATCACTTCTATGTTAAAGAATAATCAAGCATTCAATTAGACAAGAGAAGGTAAATAAAGATTTCAAGCTATCAAATAGGCCATTATTCAAGTACGTACGCTAATGAATACTATGTTCTAAATATATTTCACCTTGTATGACTCTTCCAACATTGATAACATATCATCTATGTTGATGCAAAATAATGTATAAGGGCTTAAATAACCAATTACACTTTTTAGCCAAGGGCTTGAATAACCAATTACATCTTTTAGCCAAGGGCTTGAAGGGTATCAATAAATGTACACTTTCATAGAGGAATAATTCCTTGAAGTTTTGATAAGTATAATTTTTTTTAGGCCTATGCTATCCAACAATAAAATATATCTTATGGTGCCTCATCCTAGAGTGATAGACTTCCTTATTAACAAGGACCTAAGTGAGAAGAGGATTCATTGGATTATAAGATTCATGGAATATGATGTAGAAATCAAAGTCATTAAGATATTAATAGGTAAAGGCTTATTTGAACACATGGTTTATAACCTTAATGAATAGAAAGAGGTTGTTTTGGTGACACAAGATAAGTTATAGAAAACTTCACCTCCACCTCACACTAGTTGGGTCCAAGACATGACAAATTTCTTGCTAATAAGTTAGTGTCCTCAAGGTATGGATAGGACAAAGAGAATACACATAATAATTCAATCCATACCATATGATTTTATTGATATGGTTTTATTTATAAAATCCCTTAATGGGGTGGTACTAAGATGCATATATGATGATCAAGTGACTAGACTCTTGGAGAAATTCCATGATGGACCTACAGGAGGTCATTTTCCCCCAAGAAATACAACTAAAAAAGTAACTATTACTGGTTATTATTGGCATAGTCTCTTCAAGGATGAATATTCATGGGTGAGGAAGTGCTAAAAGTGTGCTCTCTTTGTAGGCAAGGAAAGGTTGGCAACCCTTCCTCTTAATCCCATTCAGGTAGAGTAGACCTTCATGAATTGGGGCTTAGACTTTATAAGAATGATCAATATACCTTCTAGTAGATGAAACAAGTGTGTACTCACTTCCACTAATTACTTCACCAAATGGGTAAAGATAATTTCTCTAAAATAGGTCAATTAAATAATAGTATTGGACTTTTATGATAGTATAGTGACAAGGTTTGGTGTAGTACCAACCATCATTTCAGATAATGCCTTACCATTTCTTGGTATAAATATGAGTGAATGGGATATTAAATTTTTAATATAACTTATAATATCCTCAAATTACTACCCCCAAGGTAATGGACTTGTAGATTTTATGAAAAATAAATTGATTAGAATAATAAAGAGGACTATGGAGGAGAATTAGAGAGTGTGGAATTCAAAGATAAGGATATTCTTAAGGTTTTATAGAGTGACACCCAAGTTACCATTGGAAACTAATTATTTATCTTAGAATATTGGAGAGAATCCAAGTTTACCATCTCTTTTGAGTAACCTACCTTGGAACTATCCCATCAACTTGAGTTGATGGAGAGTAAACCTATGAGTGTGAGGATGGTAGAGCTCATGGAACTTGAAAAAATGAATGATATTTTAATGAAGACAATGGATTCACATCAAGATCAAATTAATAAATCATTTTAAAATATATTAATAGTAATAAACTTTAAACAGGGTGATATACTACTCAAATGGGATTCAAATAAGGACAAGCTAAGAAACCATACTAAGTTTGATAGCTTTTCGAGTGGACCTTATTTGATCAATGGATGTAAATAACATAACACCTTCTAGCTTAACAAGCTAAATGGAGAGGTATCACCCATCATAGTCAATGGGATTCATCTAAAGCCCTATTACTAAAATAAATTTATAGCCTTGTACATATTAGATTAGATTTTATTGTTTTCATCCAAGTGCATTGTGCACATTTAATTTTTGTTGTGTGTCTCCCTTACCTAAGTGATTTGAACACATTTTTGTTTTATCTTGTGTTTTTCCTTTATATTTTGAGAATTTTAATAATAATATTTTAATCCTTGTGATCAGTTGAGAACCAATTTGATAAAGGCTTTTGTGACCCCATAAGACCAATTGATAAACTAAGGCTATTATTCTTTTGCATGGACAAGCATGTGCTACGCCCCTAACTTATCACATGTATGAGGATAGTATTAGCCAAATTATGGCTTAATTATCCTTCTTTGATGTTATATTACATTTATATATGCTTTCTTTTGATTAGTAGGTCGGCCTATGAAGTAACCATGGCCTAGATAGACTATATATAGGAGATAGTGGGTAATCATTTATCATCATATTTGTGAATTTTGATCTTATTGAAGCTTGTGGAGGTTGCCCCCTTAAATTGGATTATCTATTATCATATATTTGGATATATTTCATTTATATTTGGATATAATTCTACTATTATACTTAATTATTGAAGTAATTTCATTACAAGTGGTATCAGAGCTGCGATTTGGGCAATCTTGTGGGTGAAACACTAAATTTTTAAATTTTGAGATATATAAAAATGTTGTGAATTTATTTGCAAATTTTTTATTGGAGGTGAAAAATAATCAAATTAAGCTTCCATTAAAATTTAAGCTCACTTAGATATGTTTTACAAAAGTTATCACTATTTTATTATTTTTCATAAAATTGCTCTATAGTGCGCAATTCAAAGATTTTTTTTTTATTTATTTCAATTTTTTGGAAAGATTAGAAAAATTTGTATATGTTTTGTTCTTTGTATATTTTTATTTAAGGCTGACATAATTCTAAAATCACTTGGTCAATGTTGGGTCAAAAGTGCCAATAAGGGTCGACATCGTAAAACCCTTTTATGGCAGGTCCACAAACTCAGGGCCAAGGAAAGGGTGTTGAAATTCTAGGTAAAAATCCTAAAAAGGATGAGATGGAGTCAGAAGGGGGATGTACTAGACCCTTTGTACTAGGGTTTTTTGACATAGATCACAAAGTGAGCCAGCTTGACTATAGTGTGCAAGGCATTCAGAGTGAGGTGCAAGACATACAATCTAATATGCAATCCATACAAGATAGTTTGGGAGATATCATGATGGATTTTAACATTAATCAGTCAAATCATCAAGCTAACTTTATTTCAAAAACCCACTAGGGTGGTTCTCTTAACCAGTCTACTTCAAATCTAACTCCATGGCCACAAAGGAACCTATTACCAAAGGTGGATATGTGCGAATTTGATGGAAAAGATACACTCAATTAGATCAACCAAATGGAGAGTTTTCTTGACCTACATCAAATTCCAAGTGGATAGAAGGTTTCCATGGCATCCTTGTATCTTGAAACTGATCAATTCATTTGGTATCGATGGTTGTGTGCTCAAAAGAAAAAGATGACTCAATGTCACCTAGTCAGTCTCTACAGAGGAGCTACAATTACACTATGGCAATAGTGTGACATAGAATTACTTTATCCAACTAGAAAAATTATGACAAACTGGCTCTGTCAAGGATTATATTCATCATTTTCAGAACCTATCCTTACATGTGGAGATAATTTCTGAAGCAAACTTGAATGACCTATTTTTGGGTGGACTCAAGGACCACATTAAACATGAGGTATGCATGTTTAATCCACTTAAGATTTATGATTCTATTATCATGGCATGTAGAGCTAAGGAAAAATTCATAGCCAACAAGAAGTAGATATTCACTCAATTCAAAGATTGTAGCATATTGTCACCAATATTTTCTCTACCTACTAGATTGACCCCTCAGCAAATTGAAGAAAAGCGTGCAAAAAGATTATGTTTCAGTTGTGACAGCAAGTGGAGTAAAGGACATAGATGTGATGAGAATAAGTTATTCTACATTGAGGGACCAAATGAAGATGAAGAAGCAGATGATGCCTCCAATGATGATGAGGGAAGATATAGAGGAGGTACCTAAAGATTCCCAACCTACAATCTCTTGTCATGCACTTGCAGGTATTAGCACTCCACAAACTCTAAGGGTGGTGGGTTTCCTCAAGAAACAGAAGGTGATAGTGTTGATTGATTCAAGGAGCACACATAACTTTATAAACCATAAGTTGGCCACTTGATTAAATTGTTTCATCTACCTAGCACCAAAATTTTAGGTCATGATTGCAGATGGTGGCATAATTAATTGTTTAGGCAAATGCCATAGTATTAAGCTTACTATGGGTGGTTACAATCTCAACTCTCCTATGTTTTCTATTCCCATGGGTAACACAAACATTATTTTGGGAGTCTAATGGCTCACAACCTTAGGTACCATTGAGATGAACATCCAATAACTATTCATGCACTTTCATTTTGAAGGTAAGAAAATTGAACTACATGGATTACATGCAAAATCTCCACAATTGATTAGTTCACATCAGATGACCAGGATGCTAAAAAAGGGAGTAGAGGGAATTATGGAAAAATTATGCTCCATAGAAGTTCAACCTACATAGGTATCTACACATCCTTCTCTATAGATAATTCTTAACGACCACTCATCTATTTTTGGGGCCATGCCAAAAGGACTACCACCAAAAAGAGAACATGATCATGCCATTCAACTAATTCTAGGTAGTCAACCACCAAATATCAGACCATATAGATATCCATATGCATAAAAGAGTGAAATTGAAAAGATGGTCCATGAGATGCTAGAGGTAGGGATCATCAAGCATAACCAAAGTGCATATTCATCACCAGTGGTCATGGTGTGGAAGAAGGATGACACATGGAGGATGTGCCCAAATTATAGGGAACTCAACAAGTACACCATCAAAGATAAGTTTCCTATTCCAATAATTGATGGTTTACTTGATGAGTTGCATGGTGTTAATTATTTCACAAAATTGGATCTTTGCTTGGGGTACCATCAAATTAGAATCAAGGATGAAGATGTTCATAAAACTACTTTTAGAACATATGAGGGCCATTACGAGTTTTTGGTAATGCCCTTTGGTCTTACAAATGCACCATCTACTTTTTAGAGCTTGATGAACACTATTTTTAGGCCTTTTTAAGGAATTTTTTGATAGTTTTGTTTGATGAAATATTGATTTATAGTCAGACATGGGAAGCACATCTACAACATGTGAAACAAGTGTTAATAGTTTTGGAAAAGCACCAACTTTATGCAAAGCCATCTAAATGTGCTTTTGGAGTACAGGAGGTAGAGTACCTTAGTCACATTGTTTCCCATGAAGGTGTTAAAGTTGATCCCAAGAAGATAAAAGCAAATTGAATGGCCCATGCCAAAAAATCTCAAAAACCTTTGAGGGTTCCTTGGACTAACAGGTTACTATAGAAGATTTGTGAAAGGTTATCGTAGCATAGTAGCTCCACTTACTACATTTCTAAAGAAGGATGATTTTCATTAGAATGATGATGCCACCAAAGCATTTGAGAAACTAAAATTAATTATGTGCACCACTCTAGTTTTGTCTACTCCAGACTTCTCACAGACATTCACTATTGAATGTGATGCTTCTAGGTCTAGATTAGGGGTAGTACTAATGTAGGGAGGAAGACCCATTGCATTTGAAAGTCATCAATTCAAAGGTAAGAATATACAAAAACCTATCTATGAGAAAGAAATGATGGCTATTCTTCATGCAATTAAACAATGGAGGCCTTATCTGATGGGTAGACACTTTAAGGTGAAAATGGATCATGATAGTCTCAAATACTTTTTGGAGCAAATATTATCATCTGAAGAACAACAAAAATGGGTAACCAAAATGTTAGGTTATGATTTTGAAATCATATACAAGAAGGGTAAAGATAATGTAGTAGCAGATGCACTATCCAGACGGGATGCATCCATAGAAGCATTACTTTGTGCAATGTCCATATTGCAAGAAGATTGGGTGGATGAAGCTAGGTTAGAATGGGAAAAAGACAAGGATACATAGGTTCTGATTTAGAATCTACAGCAAGGTAATTTATCCTCTGAAGGTAATGTCCTATGGTATAAGGGTATGTTATACTTGTGAAAAAATTCAAAGCTTAAGCATAAGATTCTTGCAGAGTTGCATGCATCTCCAATTGGGGGACACTTAGGGTTCTTGAAAAATTATCATAGAATTAAGAAAGAATTATTTTGGGAAGGACTCAAGGGAGATGTAAAAAATTTTGTGTAAGAATTCTTGATATGCCAATAGAATAATGGTGAAACAGTTAAGACCCCAGGTCTGTTACAACCGTTAGCAATTCCTAGTCAAAGGTGGGAGGAGGTTTTCATGGATTTCATCACTGGTTTGCCTTCTTCTAAAGGTAAGAATGTTATTTTGGTCATTGTGGATAGGCTTACAAAATATACCCATTTTTGTGCTCTCTTACACCCATTTTTATCAAGTACAGTAGTGGCTATTTTTATGGAAGCAGTTCTCAAATTACATGGAACCCCAAAAATAATTGTAAGTGATCATGATCCTATTTTCACTAGTAATTTATGCACTAAACTATTTTCTTGTTTGGGTACTCAGCTAGCTCATAGCTCATCTTACCACCCCCAATCTGATGGACAAACTAAAGTGGTCAACAAATTTTAAGAGGGGTATCTCCATTGTTTTGTATTAGATAAACAAGAACATTGGGTTAAATGGATACCACTTGCAGAATGGTGGTATAGCACATCTTTCCATACCTCTTCTAAAATGTCTCCATTTCCAGCACTATTTCATTACCATCCACCTTCCATCACTTCTTCATTAAAGGTACACACCAAGGTTCGAGATGTGGAAGAGCACATTCAACATCAACAAGAGGTTTTGGCTAGTTTGAGAGAGAATTTGGCCTTGGCACAAAATAGGATGAAGCAACAAGTAGATCAACACCATAGTGAGCAAAATTTTGAGGTGGTTGACTAGGTATTTGTTCATTTGTAGCCTTACAAGCAGATGTCCTTGAAGCAACAAAAAAAGGACAACAAACTTGCTCTTAAGTATTATGGCCCTTATCAGGTTCTACAAAAAATTGGAAGTGTGGCATACAAGCTTGAGTTACCTCATTCATCTCACATACACCCAGTATTTCATGTTTCCTATTTGAAGGTCATTGGATAGAAAGTTTCCACCCAGATAGAGCTCCTAGAACTAGATGAAGAAGGATGAGTCATTTTGGAACCAGAGAAGATCCTCCAAACACGTACTAAGAGGTTGAGAACTAGAGAGATTAGGGAATATTTAATCAAGTGGAAAAACTAGAGTAGTGAAGATGCAAGTTGGGAAGGTGAAGATTTTCTACAACAACATCCAGAGTTGTTCAACATTGAGGACAACATTGGTTTGAAGGGGAAGGGCGTGCTACGCCCCTAACCTATCACATGTATGAGGATAGTATTAGCTGACTTGTGGCTTACTTATCCTTCTTTGATGTTATATTACATTTATCTATGCTTTCTTTTGATTAGTAGGTCAGCCTATGGAGTAAACATGGCCTAGATAGACTATATATAGGAGATAGCGGGTAATCATTTATCATCATATTTGTGAATTTTTCTCTTATTGAAGCTTTTGGAGGTTTCCCCCTCGAAGCGGCTTATCTATTATCATATATTTGGATATATTTCAGTCATATTTGGATATAATTCTACTATTATACTTAATTATTGAAGTAATTTCATTATAGCATGCAATCCTAAGAGGTTGCCATAAATTTTGACCAAAATTGGTCTACATACAAAACTTTTACGTAGATAGATTATGCCACTTTCCTAGACCATTAAGTGACCTTTTTCCTTCATGACTAGTCTCTTTCTAGTCCCGACTTGATGATGTAGTATAGTATCCTAGAAGGTCTTGGTGTGGTGTTGGGAGCTATATAGAGTCTTGGTGTAGTTTATGATCCAAAGGTCAAGATATAATGAAAATTTCATTTCCCTACTTCATTTTCCTTTCACTCTTTTGAAACATTTTATCAATGTTTAAGGTAAATTTAGAGATTTTATGGAAAAGGCCTAAGATGGGTCTCTACAAGTGAAGGACATAGATGTTTTATAAGGTATTTGAGAATTAATTGGAAATAATGAGGTTTTTACAAATTTTAATATATTCTAATGGGCCAAAAATGATGTCTAATGAAGCCAATTGCCCAAAAGACCCTCAAAAGTGCATTAGATAACTTGAGGAGATTATAAATAGAAATTTTAAGTGTAGAAGTGACTTTTTGAATAATTAAAATTGGTTTTGAATTCCTTCCACCTATTTATGTTTTTTCTTTCCATTATTTTGACATGTTTAAAACCATTTCAAGTGATTTAGAGTGGAGGAAAGAAGTTTAGGTGCAAGAAGATGCAATTTTGGGCATTTTGGAATCTTGGTTGGACATGGTTTTGAGGGTTTTGATTGGTAAATAATATAATATATCATATTAAATAATAAATTGTGTCCCTAATATCACCTCTTATGCCTCTATAATCATATCCAAGCATAGGAATCAATAGAGGTAAGAAACATGTATTGGTTATAAACTAGGCCTAAAATAGGTTTTCTACCATTAATGGAGCTTAAATCACCTTATAAGGTTTATATAAGAAAGGAAATGTCACTTACATAATAAAAAATATTATCCAAGTGTTGTATTTATAAGGTATTCCTCTGGTTCTTCATGCTAAGGGAAAACCATTTTGGTGTAGTCTTGGATAACTCATCAAGAAGGGCAATTTTGGTCTTATACTCCTCTATCCTAGTAAATCCAATCTCATAGTTATATAAATAGGTAAATTTGTCTCCAAATAACCTTATACATTTTTTTTAAATTAAAATAAAATTCTCTATCCTGACACACTAAAATAAAATCCTGACTAGCTCTTTAGTGCCTTCAAAACCCAAGAGGCAAGTTTTACTTCGTTTTGGCCCTTTAGTGAAAAATTAACAATTAAATTAGATTAATGAGTGTTTAATAGGTCCTAAAAATTCACTTAAATCATTTTTATCCTTTGGCTTACATGTGTGACCCCTAAGAGGAAAAAAACCTTCATGGTGAAGTAACTTGCATACCAACAAGCAGTTTCTTGAGGTTTTCTAAGAGTTTTCCATACAAGAGAGATGGATAAAATTAGGCTAGATGAAAAAGGTTATAAATTATTATTTTTGAATGTTTATAATTTTTTTAATGTTCTTCATTGAGTGGATTGGGTATTTTGGACAAAGAAAATCATCATTTGGCCTAATTAGGCCTATTAGTCCTATTTAGGTTCTTAGGCTTGAATATAACACTTTATAGATAAATTGACAAATGAAAGAGGTTTCTAAGTATTGGGGAGGTATAATAACCATTTACATAATATATTTGACACTCATATGCCTTAAATAGACAAATTTTATTCTAGGCCTAAGAACACATACAACCTGCCCTCCAAGGTTATCATTATGATGGATTTATCTCCGCCTACAATAGTCAAGGCTTCACCTCAAGATGAAAAGGATATATAATGCACCATGGTAGTCATCTCAATGTAGGTTAAATGAAACTAGGCTAGAGGCTACTCAAGAAAATATAGGAACTAATGAAACCTAGTGCAATCTAGTTAGGAAGATCATGTTTAGAGGACACTCAACTTTGGAATTTCTATTATTAGCATAAACTAAGGTATTTTTGTGAAGATTAAGGTAACTCATGTTTCCATGTATCTTCTCCATTATATCAATATTATGGAAATTTTATTTCTCCACCAAAGTAACATAGATTAAGTAAGAGTGTTAGAGCTCTTGGCCCATTGTATATCATAATATCCACTTTTATAAGCATGTCTTAGTCTATACAAGCACACAACAAACCTTCATCTACATCCAAGGTCATAATACATTTGTAAATTCTATTGAGGTCAATTTGAATAAAGTCTATACATTGAGGATTATGAAGTAAAGATTGAACTCTTTATACGAAAAGAACATCATATTCATATTGGTGATCATATTTAAAGTATTCTAGCATCTAGTCCTATGCTCAATCCATACAAACACTAAATGTGTATTTATAGCCAAGAGTATCTGATAGTGGCATGAGGTCAAGGTGTGTTCTAAGGTAATAAGTAAAAGATAAAGTTTGGAGTTTGAGTAAAAGATTTAGTAAAAGCGATGATGAGAGATCTAATGGATGAGTCACTGCGACCCACCTTAAATCTCTAAGCAACTCATTATCAATTACAATCTCCATAAACACCTACAACCATCCTATAAAGGTAAAGCAGTGTCATAAAGTGGAGGTTGGTGTCCAAATAAAATAAGTTTTGGGTATTAAAGGGTCAAATAAGTGAATAAGTCTATGATATGATATTTTAAACTTGAATAAAATAATGGTGATTATATATTCACTCAAGTTCACTACCTGCACACATATTCCAATAAGGTACCTAGTCTTATAGGAAGCTATGCAAGCTTTCTTGGGGTTTGAGTTTTTGAAATAAGTCTAAAGGTCTCAAGAGTGTTTTAAATCAGTTATTAAAGTGAATGATGTAAGTTTAAGGTTTATTGGTATTTAATACACTTTATGTTTTCCATCAACTCATTGTGACAAGAAATTTCAATATACACTTATATCCACCTTAGGAAAGTGATACATTAGCATGATATTGAGGTTGGATACAACATAATTGATAGGATAATGTATTACATGAAGTCATTATTAAGGTAAAAATGACATCAAATTTCATAATAATAATATCATTTTGAAATAACCCTTACTAGCCAAAGCTCCATATAGTCATGAACACCTATAACCACCGAGTTTAGGCCTAGACAATAGTTTGAAGTGATCTTTGCTACAAGGTGTTTAGTAGGCCTATGAAATTATACTAGATGTTGTAAGGAAATAGGAAAATCACTTATTGAATATGTCAAGGATTTTTAAGAGGCTCAAAGACCTTACTATGATAAGAGTCATCTCTCTCAAAGCCCCATGACCCTAAATCCATGCCTAAAATAGGGCTTAGAGGACATATACATGGAAGAAAGACACCACATACCATGAAGATGATTTTAGGGGAGATAATAAATTTAAATACGCACAAAGATATGGTTTTTAGTTTATAAATGATGATATATGAAATTTTTTTCAATCCAAGTAAATTTTGATTAGAATATTCAATATATGCAATGCCTTTTAACCAAGATTAACCTTAAGATAATCTATAAATGATACTTAGTGTATGGATGATAGTGAGGAATAAGACAAGTGTTTTAAGGAATAATATATACATTTACAATGGCTTAAGGACCTCATTATAGAGTAAAGGAGTGGAATACATCTATTTTAACATAAATGTTACCTGTAAGGGTCTTCAAGTTTCAAGACAAACTAAAACCATGATAAAGTGATTATGAAGATTGACAAGGTATAAGTTGAAGACATGATTTCAAAGCATGAAGTGAATGAATCAAAGTGTGAAATAGGTTATTATGACATATAAAATAATATTTTTTTTAAGTAATTACCAATTATATCATTACCTATAGGATTTTGAAAATCTAAAGACAACTTATAGTCATGTTTGGTTTCTTGAAATTAGCCATGGTGATTGGGGGTAATTTGTCTAGCTGTCAATGAACATTTGGTCTTTTTTAAGAGTTAATATGGTCTTATTGACCTAATTATACTTAAATAATATAATTAACTATATTAATAAAACATTTATGACACCTGCATGAGTTTTAATCTTAAAAACATCACCTACATTTGTTTGATTATGATGTAAGGAGAGTTATTGGTGTAAGATACCTTAGCATAAATAAGTGAAATATCTAGGAAAAAATGGATGAAATTTGAGGTTTCATATTAATTTATCATGTATTAAAATTTATAATATTTTTATGTCACTCTCACATGAAGTCCAAGACTAGAAGTTATAGTTCATACACCTCACAATCTAGTAGACCAACTTGTGCAAACATGGAAACCATGATATGAAGAGATGGATGGTAGTATGCTTGGATATTGTAGGAATATTTTAAGATTTAGTTAGAGGTTAGAAGGTTGTATTAATAGTTTTTTTTAATAAATCAAATGGTTTTAGACAACACACACAGTCATATTATGAGGGCTAATTTAGATAAATTGAAGGGTTGAAGATGTTAGAGAGGTGATCTAACCTCACAAATTGGTAAAGAGGTTCATAATTAAATATGTTAAGTTGTAATTAAATATATTTTTAATATATAAAAAAGTATATGTGACCTATTTTTTCTTAGATTTGAGGGACTCTCCAAGTAAAACACAAACAACCATTGACAATTTTGGAGAAATTTGTTATTTTGGAGCATTTATAAGTGGAGTTAGGTCCTTATTTTTGGTAAAAATTATATTAATTACCATTTTAATATTATTATTAAATATTAAATTTTATGTCAAATTTAAATACTCACTATATTGTTGCATACCTCTTACAGTCATAAGCAGTCTTTCCCTCAGGCACCCACTAGCTAATTTTGAGAAATAACATCGACAAGCCTCTATATGTAAGATCCAACTTTTAAAATTGGTAAAATTTATGTTAATTAGTGGTTATAGATAAAATTGGTATTATTTGGGTCATATAAATAGTGGAATCATCCACTATTTTGTCACAGTCATGTGTTTATCTGTTGATAATCATCATTAGAGCTTAGAGGGGTTTTAAAGAGTTAAGTTTTGAAAGAGATTTTTAAACTTCATGAAAAGGTTTTAAATAAAATTGAGATGTTTAAATATATTTTAAGGTTTAATTATAGTTATAATATTAAGTTAAAGAAAAAAACCACCAAACCCAACCATAAGGGTTACATAGGCTTCATTGCCAAGAAACCCTAGGCTAGAGGGATCAATGCATACAAAGCAAGATGACATAATGATAAGGTTTAAGGAGATGGTACAGGTAAAATTAAGGTGTTTTAAATAAAAGATAATTATAGTAAATGGTAATTTAACTCTTAAGGACCAATTTGAACTACTACAGTCCACATACTCATTTTGACCCACCCTTTTAAATGCTCATATCTTTCACCACATAAGAAATTGGATGAAATGATTTTATAATGATTTTAGGACCATATTTAATTGAAAAAAATTAATTATTAAGGTTTTTTGATGAGCTTATGTTGATGAATTATCACTAATACTATAATCAAGTCTAGAATACAAGTAGAACCCCATAAATAAAATTATTTATGTATGATCTTTGAACACATTTTGAATGGGAACCCAAGATTATAATGAAATTTGAGGGGATATATGCAATAAATATTAATGGAAATAAGTTCTATTTTTGAGGTCTGTACCTTATGAATAATTGTTAGAAAGGTAAGCCTATCTGAGCTACCAAAAGAGCCTTTTTATGAGTTTTGAGTTTTTGAGCTCATAAGCCCATGAAATGACCTGAAATTACTTGGAAACCACATAGAGAATGTATATAACTCTCTCAATATCACGTTTGACCTATTTAAAGGAGAAAATATCATGTGTGGGTCCTTAGGAAGCCCATAATGGCCTAAAAATGCCCATTTTTGTAGGTCTTCAAAGTATGAAATTGTATAAATGCATGAAGAAAGCCTGATAGGAATTTAATAACAATTATATGTCACTTGGATACCCTAAAAAGGGTTTATATGGTGATTTGTTGAGCTAAATAGCCAAAAACCCATGTTTTCTAATGATTTGTAAATAATTAGAGGTTTAATGGAGATTTCCACCATTGTTGTAGGTATTGAAGGTAGTATAAACTTCATTTTATTCCTAATGGGAATGATATGGATTCTTAAAAGAGTTATATAGGCCCAAAAGTGGCTCTCATGGTGATAAATGGCCTTGAGAGTAAGCTCTAGGATAACTAGTTAAAGGTAGATTGAGCTTAAATACCTCCATCAATGGACTCTAGAGGATTTGTAGGTTCCATGGTTAATTTTATATTTTAGAAGATAAAATATGAGTTAGAAACAATTAAAGGATAAAAGGTTAGCCCTCAAAGTTATTCCAAACATCAAATGTCAAAATGACTAACCATGTTACCAAGTTGCCAACACAAGCCAAGTGGAGATGAGGTGTATAAGTCAAGTGGAGGAGTCTTGGGGAGTTGAGGAGCAAGATAGAGAATTCAATGAATATTATATATGTTTTGATACTTTTATCAATTTATTGGGGCATTATGTTATCTTCCTCAAATAAGGTTTGTCCTCTAGTGCCTTTTTAGGCCAATGGGAGAGCTTGAAGACATTTTTGACCTTTGAGGGTTAATTTTCTAGGTAAAGATCAGTGCCTAAGTGGTTTGAAAGTGAGTGAGACTCATATAACTTTTCCTCTTCTTTGTTGGAGCTCCATGGAGGGTGGTTCAGTTACATTTATTGATTTTTAAAAGCTTCCTTCTCCTCTCCCTTCCCTTTTCTCCTATATATCCCCTTTCTTCTCCATTGTACATATAGACTCTCATTTTACAAGGCAAAAACCTATCAATTTTTTTTATAATATCCTCTTGAATAAATAAGATAACTTATTTTACCTATCCCTTTGCCTACATCTAGTGTTATAGTTAGCTTGTGCATGATTACTTAGTGGAGGAGTGTCCTTCCTTGGTGATTGTCCTTCTTTCTTAACTTTTTATGAGTATTTAAATGTGTTTTATAGTCTAAACTTGTATTTTTTTTATCATTGATGAAGGTATAGTGTGAGTTTTGATATTCCTCTAAGCTTCACCTCTTGTTTATGGAACCTAGTTTGGAAATATTGATGTAAAATGACCAGTTTGAGAGATTGTGTGAGTGAGGGTTATCTTTGATATTCCTTAGTGTTAGTTTCAAGTAATTTGGAGTGTCTCTAAATATTGTGTATCACCCTTTATATGATTTTAGTTATCCCTTGAAGCTATTTTACCCAGTTTATAAATCAAAATTTGTAGTTTAGGTTATCTACCAAGAGGAACCAGCCTTCTCTAGAGGTTCAACCCCATCACAAGACCCATAGCCTAAGGTTGTTCCCATTTTGTAGCCAGGAGTGAGAGATCCTGAAGAACCCTCTTGCAAGGGTATAATTCTATGCTACAATATCTAGGTTTACTTTTAACCTTGGTTGAGTCTAGAGTAACCTTGGTCAAGTTTAGATTACTCTCGAGTTGAATAAAAGAAATTATTAAGGCATGACACCTCATAAAATATATTTATGATCCATGATAACTCATGAAAGATATTTATGAGGTTGTGACTCACTTTTTTCTTTGAATTTTAGGAATTAATAAAAGATATTAATTCCTTTGACTTTGACCTCATCTTTATTAAAAATTCCTTTTTTAGAAAATGTAATTCCCTAATTGAACTTGAAATTTTTACTTAAGAAGATAATCAATTTTTAATTTTTAATTAATCCTACTTAATGTTTTTAGAATTTATGATTTATTTTAATATTTTTCCTTAATAGATCAAAAGGCCAAAAATTTCAATTTTCTAGGTTAGAGTTTGACTGGTTTTAAATCTAAGCTAGGTCATTAGTGTATACAAGGTAAATACCCCAAATGAGCAATCCTTGACATGATTCTAGGAATTTAAATCCCCTGAGGAGATGAATTTGGGAAACCTAGTAACTTCTAGGCTAAATTATGTTTTTTAATAGAAATAAATTTAGTACTAATTTAGACTTGAAAGTAGAAAAAATGGGTATCTATAGTTTTTCCTTATTTGAGAAGGTATTTCAAGACACACACATAATAATATATTTTCAAAGAATGCAAAAGCCATTAAGATAAAAGGTTTAAGACCCAAAGGGTGGTCAAATATCTATGGATGACTCCTTGAGGGATAAGGTGGAATATAGAGTCATCAAATATTCCCTCAAAATTAATAAAATGACATGATCTATGGAAACATAGGATGAAACACTGATTTTCCCAAAGGTAGTTATAATCAGTTATGTAGGTTGAGACATTGATTTTCCTAATGTGGTTATGATTAGTGGCCATGTATATGCCTTTATAACATAGGTAGAGTGAAAACAATAATGATTTTCCTAAAGGTGGTTATAATAATTAGCATAAGTATTTGTGTGATTGAAAACCATATTTCCCCATGAAGGGAAAACAGATTGTTGAATCAGTTAGAAAAGGATTTATCATATCTAAGAAAATTGGTAAAGGGATTTTATGAGAGAAACACATAAAATGGATCTATGATGAGATAGAAAATAATAACAACATAATTATAGACTAAGTGTGAATATGAAGATGTATGTTTGAACTTATTTTTGGTATAGGTAGAAAAATAATGTTATTAAGCAGGTTTCATAAAAGTCCCAATAAGATAGTATGGTGATAAAATGAATAAGAAATAAGAAATGTTAGATCAAATAGGATGTAAAATATACCATAGAGGTGAAAAATAAGCCTCATAGAGAAAGTGAAAGGAATTTTAAGAATTAAGGGTAAAATTCAAAATTTTAAGCTATATATTCACCCCATGAGGTCAAAATGATTCATTTTCACTCTAGAACTTTGTGATATTTGATCTCTAGTTTTCACGGGAGTTATCAATGAGAAATGACATGAGAGGAGGATGACAACACATTAATGACTGAGTGGGGGAGCATGGGTGATCTACACATGATGGGCCTTTGGTAAATGACTTCACCCTAGCCATTTATTGCATTTAATGCTTATTCATTACTAGTTTTAGGATACAAACATGAAAATTCATTTTTGTAAGGGAAAATGATAAATTTTCATAGAAATTAGTGACTTCATATAAAGTCACTATTTATAAAAATGGTGATAATGCAAAAAAATAATGGAAAGTGTCAAAATGGATATTTCATCCATTTTTAAGCAAAGTTGCCATTTTAATAGAAAATAAAAATGGTGATTTTACCCAAAAATGGTAGAAAATGCCAAAATAATGACTCACCATTTGGTAAGAATGATGAATTCACCCTAAAAGGTGAAATAAATATATTAAGGGACTCAAAATGGGACAATATTATGGGAAAGAGGTGTAAATCAGTTTAATAGGGTAATCATAGTCTAGACTATTGCATATATGTATTTTGATTCTAATCTATTTGTGATTACAAGAGTGTATCATGGTATTAACAACATGGGAGCGGTGTTCCTATTATTTATAGATACTGTAGATTTGGACTATGTATATGGTTGCATTCTTACATTCCCTAGACTCATAAAATGTGGAAAAAATGCCTATGATTCATGCAAATCAATCATATCTGAGTGCCTTAGAAGAATGATGGAAATCTAAGACTTTGATTTTTCACCTACTAACTAGGGAGGCCACTGTTAGACTTGAAGATACCTAACATATCCTCAAGAAAATAATGAGAGGTCATAAGCTATTCTAGATAAATTTAACATAGTAGTAGGTGATGCTTGATGACTTGACTAAATTTGAAGATATTCCCATGGTGCATGAGAAGGTGAATAGTGACTTGTTAGAGACACATACAAATTTGTGATCAGATGACCTAGACCTTAGGGACCTATCTCCACCAATTTTGATTGATATAGAGGTTATTATTTTGATGGTTATTGTTAGTGGAATATTGCTTCCTAATAAGATAAATTAATTTTTTATATGGGTTTAGGAGGAATGATATGTATCATGATGGATAAGGTTACAATATTTTCATGGGAGCCAACATTTTTGGCCTAGTTATATAGGGATTTATATATAGTGGCCTATCAAGGAGGCCATAACATTGGATTTCCCACACTATTCATGGTTTAGGGATGAGATAACATCTATATAGAGCACTTAGTAGGCTAGATATGTGTTAGGGAATTATAGGATCCATTAGTATATAGCTAGCTGCAGACCAACATAAGACATAAATGACATCATGAGGAAATCTACATTTACCAATGAATATTTAATGAGATAACACCATAGTTCTTCATATGGTTACCTTATCATCTTTATTAGATCCAATGGCCTAAATATGTATGGTACACAACATTTATGGCATCTAGATGTTTTATTATAGGGAGGTAGTCACATATCATTGAGGAGTACTAAATTGATAGGGTGATTCGATAGTTTTAGATGGCACATGATGTTCCAAAGTATCCAATGTGGTTCTCATATGTATCTAGAGAGATCACTCATGCCACCACCATGATTTAGAATAGTATACGTGTAGCTAGTTATGAGAGTATTCCATAAGTGGCATGGGCTTATGTAAGGGGTCCAATAGATGCAAGTGTCACACTATAATATGTGTAATAGTGGGTACATGTGTATCCATAAATACATATTTTTCTAGGATATGAAGGTGGACAAGCACAAGGATAGGTTTTTATGGACATTCATGATGTAGAGGATGAGACTAGTAGTAGGGATAGTGATAGAGGTAGTAGATAGCATAGTAGTAGAGGAAAGGAGGATGATGATGGTGATGATGTATATGACAAATGGGATGATGAAGGGAAGGAAAACTAGACTATGATGGTGTTATATCCTATAATGATATGTTTGGTAGTTTCTTGTATTGATCTAGGATAGGAATGGTCCTTAGGTATAACGAGAGTAGGTAAGGATAGGGTGATGATAGAGGAGGAAATTATGGCATAGGGATGTGAGATATAAGGATTGGAGAGGAGGGTGGAAAATTTATATGATACATTAGATGTATGAGATGAGAACATGTCTACCCTTTTATCAATTATTACCAAATTATGCAATCAAAGATGCATTGCATCTATAAATCAATCCTAACTTGAAGAAGAGAGATCCTATTTACACTTTGGCTTGGGGATATATTAGATAATCAAGAACATGACCAATATTTGGATCTACTAGACTCAATTAGGTGATCTCTTAACATAAAAATAATACTAAAAAGGGTTTCAAAGCTTCCAATCAAGCATAATCATGAAATAACCCTAACTAAGCCCTATGTTTTCATATTCACTATACTAATAACAAGTAAAGTGAAGAAATATAATCTAGTGCTCACCAAAGCTTGTGGCACAATATGAGGGTTAGTAAATAAATGGAAATAAACATTCTTATGAGAATCTAAATTAAGATATGTATGAGTAAGACCCTAATACATGGAGTAGAAGAGTAATATTATTTGAAAGCCATTAATTATGCTACTTTTATCTACTAAAGAGAGAAGCAACATTAGAGAATACTTATCTAAAATATGAACTCATTGAGACTCAATCTCTCCCTTTGCTAATGGGGCTTCAAAATAGGTATTTTTTGTTTGTAAGGATTACTACAAAAATCTAAAGCATCTAAGAAATCTCCACAAGATTAAAGCCTCTAATTAGAAACCCTAACCTAAGACTCTTCAAGGAAAATTATGAAAGAGAATATTGTAAAGAAGCACAAGTGAATAATAACTCTTGATGTCTCTCTAAGAATGGAAAATTTATCATGTATATATAGGCATATTTAACTCTAGACCCTTCCAAAAGTTTTGACTTATAGGGTCGACCTAGTCGACCTAGTACTGATATTGATATAAACTCACTAGGTTATGGGCTAGGTCAACTAAGAGATAACCTAAACCATAAATTATTTTCACCAATAAGATTAAAAGCTCAACCCATTTGACCTAGTAATGTAAACTATTGAAAGGGGTTTTAGCTGAGGAAAATGGGTACAAAAGTTTGTAAAATATTGGATGTGTGTGCAAAATAGGATTAGTAGCTTTGGGAATGGTTTTTAGGATCTTGTTGGATTAGTAATGAGTGGGAATAAGGGAAAACAATATTATGAAGCATAAATGGTCTACCTCTTTCTTGATACACCCCTTAGGGCATGCACTTAGAGAGATTTAGACTCCATAGTTTCTTATAAGATAAAAATCATCAGTTATTGATAAAAGTTTGAAAATATTATGTATACATATACCCTACTAAAAGTTCATTATGTGTCACTTAGGTCCAATAGTGGAAGGTTATTCAATAAATAATATAGTAACACACAACACTAAAGTTAAAATAATATGGAGTATTTTAAAGCAAAAATAACTAAAATTAAATGACAAAAGGGAAATAACTAAAAAATTAAATGTGATGCATAACTTAACTTACGTTTATCACTAAATGGTCATCTATTATGTTTGTATTTTTTATTCTAGATGGCATTAAATATTTATTTCAACAAACCCAAGAATAAAAAACTAAAGAGAGAAAAAAACAAATGTAGAAAAGCCAAGAAAACTAGTACTATGTGGATGAGATGTACTTAGAAATTTGGCAAGTTGGGGTGATAGGTGATATGTTAGACCAAATGACCAATTCAAAATTTAGAGTAAATTAGATAACTATAAATCCAAGTCCACTAAAGACCAAAAAACTCAAAAAACAAAAAAACCTTAAGTAAGAAAGGAGAACTCACTAAATCAAACCAAGGATACATGTCAAAAGGATGGCAATAAAAAATCAATGTAAAAGCAGTAACAATCCTTAGTTAAACAAACATGGGAAAGAAAGAATGGTAAAACAACATTGATGAGTGAGAATTAACAATCCTTAATAATTAATGGAAAAAGGTGAATAAAATGGAAAACAACATTGGTGAGTGAGAATTAATAAGCTAACCTCACTCAATAATGCAAGAAGGACATGAATGTAGAAATAGACTCAAGTGTCCACAAAAAAGGGTGGTACAAAAATGATGAATGGTAAAAAGAAAGAAAATTAAGTCTATAAATTTATATCCATGGTGTAAATAAATTAATCCATAGTTTCTACAACATGTTGTTTTGTTCTAAGGATAGATAAAATTGAAACAAAGTAGTTATAACATGTTTTTAAGATGTGAAGAAGGAAGTAGAGAAGAGGGAAAACATATTTATAACCAAAATTTGTTTGTAAAAAGGGGAAATCAAATGGGTGGAGGGGATAATTAAGGAAAATCCAAGGTATATAAAATATTTATCGAAGTCAAGACACTCAAATTAGGTTTGTGAAAACAATAGGACCATCAACTTTAAGGAACCTAAAAAACTTATTTTAGTCACACAAGTCTTAGGTCAAAAAATGGAGTATGTAGATCATTCCATGAAGTCTATATGCATAAAAATTGAAATTTACCTACCTTTTCATAATGTGTTTTTCATTCCTTAGGACCCCTTACATATTCATCAATTTACTATAGAGATTGGGTACTTGCATGAGAAAGTATGTAACACCATAAGTTTTTTAGAATTATCCTATTCCAATCTACTAGCCTATTATCTCCCAATGGACCTCAGCTCTATTGTGAGGCCAATTATGGAATTTGAGCTTTGATTAGGGATAGGATATGTGTTTGTAATCACATATTTTTTATGAATTTGAATTATGATATTTTTATGTTGCCTTTTATTATCACTACCTTTTGTTTCAAGTGGTTTGGCTTTTAGCTTTCTTGATGGATTTTTCTATTCTTCCTCCACATGGATTTGAAAAACCAAACATGGGTGCTAAATATTACTTTTATTTGAATACTTTGGACTTGGTTTATAAGAGAGATAAATTTAAAGAACATGGTGTTCAAGATTCTCATAAATCTAGGTGAAATAAAAGTGTTATCTTAACATCGACCTTGTTTTATTCAATGTGGGGTGAAATGATAGGAAATCAAGAGGAATGAAACATGAAAAAAATTTAATTACTTTAAATTGAACAAAATGTGACAAAGGGTGAAAAAGGAAAGATAAAATCATATAAAAGTGTGATTCCTTATCATAAAAATGAGGGAAATGGAGGAAAACATGCTAACATAAATTGTTGTGAAATTTTCATCTATCAAAGAAATAAAAAGATAAATCTAAGAACAAATATTAGGAACTTGTAGCCATTACAAAAATAAATTATAGAAAGAGAATTATAATATGGTGATTTTATGATGAAGGCTAGGTCCAATCCATGGTTTTACACTATAACTCATAAAAGATAAACCCATGAGGGTGCCAAAAAGTATTGGAAAAAGAAATGGGATAAGAAATAAATGGTGTTTGTGAGGGAGGACAAGTCCTATCCATTGTCTTACACTATAACTCATGAAGATAACCCCATGAGGGGTTCCAAAATGTGTGTAAAAATTATGAAAACATAGAGGATTAATGTACATAAGGAATACCAGGTCCTATCCATGGTTTTAAAATGCAACTCATGAGAAACATAGAAATTAAAAGACCAAAGGAAGGACTAAGGTTTGTGGAAGAGAGGACTATTGTAGAGAGTCAAACCTAGGTGAGGATCCTACAAAAAGTGTTAGATAGATAGCATATAGAAAGCATACAAATAACTGAAGGATTAGGCAAAATATTTATTGAAGAAATACATGTTAGTGGGCTATTTGAAAATATGACCTTCATTAGTTTGAAGATACCAGGATCTTGGACCAAGGATATCTTTAACTATATAAGGACCCCACCAATTTTGGGAGTATTTACCTTATTTGTCATGAGTGAAGTTAATTTAAGGACAAGATCACCAATATTAAATGTGTAAATTTTAACACATTTATTATGTTATTTAGTAATACAGGCCTTGTATTGGTGATTATGTTGTAAATAAGAAAGAAAATGTTCATCAAGGAGATAAAGGGCATGCAAGTGATCTTCACGTAATTATTCATCATGTATGATACCATGAAGAGAGATATATATATAGAGAGGGAAGATCAACTTCTAATGGAAGGACTAATTCAAAACCAAAGATGAGAGATAATGGCATTGCCCCAATGGCAGTATGTATGCTAGTTTGATAGGCCCAAAGAGAAGGATATATATGAATTTATCAATCCATGCATGTTTCATGCATTGCCTTTTAGATAATTTTATTGAAATTTTACTAGTGGCCATAGCTTGGCCATTAAATTATGGATTATAGGGTGTGGAAAATTTATGATTGATTTTAAATTTATTAAAGAGATGTTTAACATCCTTACTTTTCAAATTACCACCATTATCTAAAATGATAGTATGAGGAACACCAAAATGACAAATGATTTCATTAAATATAAATCTATAGATGGTGGTTCTAGTGACATTAACAAGAGGAATAGCTTCAACCCACTTGGTGAAATATTTGATAGATAAGATTATAAATGCATGGCCATCTTGAGATCGAGGTAATTTGCCAATGAGATCTAATCCCCAAATGGAAAATAGATAGGAATATTTAATAGTTTGAATCTTGATAGGAGGTGAATGAATTAAATAATCATAAAAATAGCAAGGAGTACACTCTTTAGCAAATTTGATGGAATCCTTTTCAAGAGTAGGCCAAAATTATCCCATATGTAAGAATGTATAGGTTGTAGTATGTGATTTACAATGGCCACTACAAATGCCTCTATGTGCTTGTTAAAGAAGAAGAGGGACCTCATATTTCATAACATAATAGATCAAGGTACCTATAGAATTATGATAGTAGAGGATGCTATATCAAAATAAATACCTAAAATCTTATTTATGAATGTGAATATTTCATGGGAATTAAGGTTGGGAGGATAATTTTGATGTTCCATAAATTTAATGATGTCTTTATACCACATGATTTTTCAAATGGTGATTGCCTCAATGTTGTAGATAAGAAAATATTGTGGTTGAATAGAGGATGAACATTTTTTTATTTGTATAATAAAAGTGGGATAAAAAATAACTTGGTGCAGATGAAAAAGAGATGCTGAAGAAGCAAGGGAATCAATAATAGAAGTTTGATCTTGAGGGATAGGCTCTATGGTGAGAGAAATGAAATATTTGGCAAGAGTAGTTGTAATTTGATAATAAATAATGATATTATCTCTTTTTCATTGGTAATCACCATTGACTTAGCATAAAATGAGCTAAGAATCACCTAAGACATGTAGTATTGGATATCTAAATCAAGAGAAACTCTCATGGCTAAGATTAGAGTTTTTTACTTTGCCATATTATTAGTGATATCAATGAATGTTAAGAAAAATGTTAAATGGATAATTTTTCTAAGAGTAATTGTAATAATGAAACCTATCCTAGATCCTTGAAGGCATTTAACACCATAAAATTGAAGCGTGCAAGTATCCTCATGTAAGTCAACATTAATTTTAGGAAGTTATTTAAAAACTACTTTTGGTTTAGTAGTATCGAGGAGGATAATAGATTAATCTAGATTACTTGATTCAAGATTAAAAGTGAAATTGTGGAATTCATCTTTAAGAGAAATGGATTTATTGAGACCTTTAATATAGATAATATTGTCATCAAGAAGACTATCTTGAAGGTGATCGATAGCTAGCACAGGAGCTATGGTAAGTTGATCGACTATGATTTGTTCTTTGATAGATTTTTGAGTGATGATTTAGAGATCAAATTACATAATGAAGACCATCCCTTTACCAATTTTATCTTAAATAAGAAAATATGTGGAGAAGAAGTGATGAAGGGGATCATAATGAATGATAACGTAAGTGGTATGATAAAGCATGTAATGCCAAATAATTTTAGCTATAAAATATATGGTGAGGAAATAAAGTTTGACATTTGTGTAACATTTCTCATAATTGATGAGGCCTTGGTTAATACAGTAAATGGAATACTCTCTTATAGTATCATATTTTTGGGAAAGTATTACACCAATTGATATGGGTGTGGAAGAAGTGTATAAAATAAAAGGTCAATTGTTGGAAGGAAGACAAAGAGTAGGTGGGTAAAGAAATTATTATTTCATGTTATCAAATAATTTTTGACAAGGATCCATACATTCTAAAGGATTACCTTTATTAAGAAGAAAATTGATGGAGTGGATATGGTAAGCAATTTCATGGATGAATCATCTAATCTACTCAAGTTTGTTGAGATAAGTCTGAATACCTATAATGGATTGATGAATGGGAATGTTGATGATATCACTAATCTTAGTAGGGTAAATATTGATGCCATGGAGAGAGACTAATAATCCTAATAGTTTTATAGATGTGATACAAAAGACACATTTATAAGTATTTAATATAACTTTATATTTAAGAAGATAGTTAAAGATGATGGCAAGATCAAAAGGATGAGTCTTGAAAATTTCAAACTTAGTAATGAGGTGATTCACATAGGTTTATATAATTTTATGGATAATATCATGAAAGATATGAGTCATTACTCATTAATAAGTGGATCTAGCATTTTAAAGGATGAAGGGAATTTTAACATAGAAATAGGTGCCCCATTCCTTGATGAAAGTGGTCTTATGTTGGTCTTTGAGGGCTATTTGAATTTGATTATAGCTTGAAAAGACATTTGTAAGAGATAAAATTTCATAAAGAGTGGTGGAATCTAAAATGGCATCTATTGAACATAAAGGTAAATTATCCTTGTGACAAACAATATTAATTTTATGAAAATCAATGCAAATGTGAATGACCACAGTGACCTTTTTGTTAATGCTAACTATGTTATAAATCCATTTAGAGTAGTCCACTAGTTTGATAAATTTAGCATTAAGAAGTTTGATAATTTATTTTTCCCATAAGTTGGAAAATTTGGGTGGAAATTTTTTATTCTTTTGATACATAAGTTTGGCATAAGGATAAGTGATGATGTTGTGCACCAAAATGATAGGATAAATACTAGGCATGTCCTTGTAAGACTAGGTAAAAATTTCATGATATTTATGAAAAATAAGCTAAAGTTATCATGCTCAATAGGTAAGAGTTCACAAGATAATGTGATTTTCCAAGGGCATGATCAAATACTGTATTCAATGTGAGTAGTTACTTTAATAAGCATAACATTTCCATCTTAGAAGTGGTATGGTAATTTGGTAAAGAATAAATTGGATTATCATTAGGATCAATGTTAGTGATGAAGTTGTGGAAACAAGGGGATTTATTTACAAAATTCCCAAGTTTATGATATTGCTAAGGAAGTTGACATTTTTGGGTATGGAGTAATTTAAGAATAGATTCATCACTAGGAAAATGGGAAGAGGACCATAATACTCAACATGTAATTTAAGAATATTAATTTTATTACCATGAAAATCATATTCAGAATATATTTGATGGACATCAGTGGCCTTGGCATATAGTGTAATCTTAGGATTAAGACAAGTAGATGGATCAAATGGAATTAGTGTGTTATTAGTTTATTTGATAGGGGAAGAATATGATATATTGATGGGATCTATACATGGTATAAAATATGCTAAAATATCTAGAGGTTTATCAGGTATGATTTATTCTACCACCCAAGGATTATCAAGTAGTGGAGAATTAGCAGAAGGCACATGAACTTGAAAATATAACTTGTGATCTATGGAAATGATATGAACATCTTGGTTAAAGGCATGTATTTGAGCTAAAGTTTTCTCATAATTTTGAACATCCAAGTCTCAAGATTGATATTGGGTCATGATGTAGTTATCATCATAGGTTGTATAAATTGTACATGCTTGAGTTTCAAGGGGGAGTTTGAGAAGGTGAAATACAAATGTTATTTAATTTGCAAGGAGACATGATGAGAGGATCTTGGAATAATTTGGCCACTCCATAATAATTTAAAGTGAAGGCATCTTCTGGTTAATAAGGCTCCTAAGCATTATATGGAGATGAAAATCAATGATCTCATCAATCAGAGGAATAGTATGATCATGAGGTAATAAAGAAAGAGGGAGCCACTTTGAGATATAAGGAGGTATCTTGGTAGTGTCACAAGTATGTTTCAAGTCATTAGGTTCATCATTATCTGAATCAATAAGAGTGGCTTATAAGTCTAGATTGATTTTGATGAACTTAGGTAAGGGAACACTATTGATGGTAGGAATGGTGGGGATGCGATACTAATATTTTAGATTAGGAAGTTGAATAATCCAAGGTTTGGGATTAGCCTCTTTTTTATATCATTTTCCATTATGTAATAATCTTATGCATTGACTACTAGAAAAATCAATGGTCCTCATTTTATGAGTCCAAAGGTGACCAAAGAGTATGTTATAAGATAAGGACAAATAAAGGACCATAAGTTTAGTTTGAATGATCTTACGTCTGATTATTAAGGGAAACCAAATATAGCCAAGTGGCTTTTGATTAGTTTTACCAAATCCATGATAGGTAAGGTTGGTTTTCTTGAGGTGATCCTTGTTATAACTAAGTTGTTGGATGATCCACAAACATGTCACATTAATACTTGAGCCTTCATCAACTATAAATTTATAGATAAGGGTAGTATTAATGGTTATTTAAATGAATAGTGGTGTATCATTAACATGAAAAAAGATTTCACCATTAATCATGTCTTCTTCAAGAAATTTAATACAATGCTTAGAAGAAGGATAATTGGTTTCAATGGTATATACGTTGGTAGGTCAAGGTTAAATTGAAGGTGGTCCTTCATCTATAGAAGATGGATCTTTGATTTCATAGAATTTTTGCATAAAAAACCTACGATTATAAGGATAAGTATGAACTAACTCCATAAGTGGGATTTTTCAAGGCATGGAGTTAATTTCTTCAAGAAATTTCCAATGAGATTTAGAAGAAGAACTAGTGTGAGTTTTAGAAGGTAAGGTATATTTTGAAGGAATAGAAGTTGTTGGGGTTTCAAAGGGAGGAGGTGGCTTCTCATGGGCTTCTGAAGCTAGATTTGTGGTTTTAGTATCTTTAATAAGTTGATCTTCCAAATATGGTTTCTTAGGTTTTGTGATAGGATCTTTGTGATTTGGTTTGTGATGATAATTAACATTAGTGGTGTTAACATATTGAAAATTGTTTTACTATTGGATAAAGTTAGAATTAATGGTACAAACATATTTCATATTTTTTTTATTACAGTTATGGAAAAATACTTTTGGTTATTGGAAGAAGCTTTAGAAACTTTTCATGTTTGAGAAGGAGTATTATAATCTTGATGATCGAGGTTGTTCATGGATTCATGATTAAAAGAATCACCAATAATGTAGGAGACACAAAATTTAGTAATCCCTCTACAAGATTTATGTGAATGACCAACGTTGGCATGGAATCCAAAAAATTGATTAGTGTCATACCACTTAGGAGGATTATTGGGATAAGTAAAGGGTTTAGATGGAAGTAAGAATTGTTTCATTTATTGCATAGTTAGCAGTTTATGAGAAGATGAAGGAATGTTAGTTCTGGAAACTCTTGGACTGGTTTGTGGAGTATTTATAGTGATATATTTAGTATAAGTTTGAAAATATCCTTTAATTAATTTGGGATTAGGTTCTAATTACTTCATGATAAAGTCTTGACGTTTAGCTTGGTTAAGAGCTTCATTAAGTATTTGAGGAACAAAAGTTTGAACCTTAGATTGAAAAGGAGTTAAAGTAGTGACATAGTTTAAACAAATTTTCATTAATAATGTTATGATCATATTTATGGGCCAAATATTTCCATATTTTGATAAAATTATGAGTTGATTTGATGAGAGATTGCTTAGCATTGATGAAATGACTAAGATAATTTTTGGGAAGATCATTATGTTGAAACTCTTTAACTAAAAGATTAACTAAATCCTCAATTTTCCAAATGGAATGTTGGGGAAGTTGGTTTTACCATTACAATACATCACTAGTGAAGGTTTTAACTAGAAGTTTAGTTGTGCTGAAAGTATTAGTTTGGATCCACTCTTTGTAAAGATTGCTAAAGGCTTTGAGAAAAGAAGCAGGGTCTTTAGTCCCATCATACTTTTTAGTTGGAAATATGTTACCAATATCAATAAACATGATGAAAGGGGTTGATGGCTCATTTTGGATAGTTTTAATCATTCTTTATTCATAATAGATTAAGGAATAACATTTCCTATGGCATTTCTAAGAGGTGGAGGAATAAAATTGGTATTGGCTTGAAGATGGATAGTCGAAGGTTGATTAGCTATGCATATAAAATGATGTTGTAGTTGCATCATTTGAGAGTTGTTATAAGTTTTCATTATGTTCATTTGTTGTATGAATTGACCAATAAGTTGAGTCATATGAATTAGTGGGTTTGTGTTTATAGGAGCACTATGTGAACTAGTATTAGGGGGAGGGTTATTAGAAGATGGATTATTACTAGGATTATTGGTTAAAATCGTGTCCATTTCGCCCACATTATGTTAAAGGGTTTGAATATGAGAATTGTATTGATAGGTATAAAATTGATCAGATCCACCTATTTCATCTTGAGGTGTGATTTGTTCCATGTTACAAGCCACAAAAGGAGGGAAAGAGGTGCTCCAAGAGTGATAGTTTTCTTGGGATGAAAAAAGAGGGAGAAATTAAAATACCATATAGTATCTAAATAGATTCAATTTTTCCAAGAAGATTATGATAGGGGACCTCATGATGAATTTAAAAAAAATAATAAAATGTTAAGGAAAATAAAGAACTAAGTCAGATAGATAGTATATATAGTAAGAGTATAGATTCAATTGAGTTGACCTAGTACTACAAACTAAGGAAAAAAATCTTGATAAGAGTATAGAGTTGACTAGGTCAAACTAGTACTATTATCTAACTGGTAAAATAGGTATAGGGTTAATTGGGTTGACATAGTATTGTAGGTAGAGATAAAATAATCTGTAAGGGACTATGTCAAAATAGAATTATAGTGTACTAAAAATAATAAAACATACTGTAATTTACTTTGAAGTAAGAAATTAAAGGAAACACACAAGTAATTGGCTCAATGAGAATGGTATAATTTAGGTACACATCAAAAAATCTTGAACCAATGCTAGCTAATAAAAGTTTTCTAAATACAACTATAATGAGTAAAGAGTAAGGAGTCAATTTAAAAGTAAATGTTAACTAAGTGGTCATCCTGAATGTTGTTAGATTATTATAAAGTGTTAATTTAAGTGTGATAGGTAAGTTGGCTAAAATTAAGGGACTAGAAATCAATCTATGGATGGTTTTAGGACATTTAGGTTGAAAGGGATTTGTGTTGGCAATGGTATTAGATTTGTATTGGGGCCCAACCCCTCACTTCACATTCCTATAGTGATAAGGGTGTCGAGTGATTTGCTAATATATACCATTAACCACATGTTTATACTTGTCTAGAAAACCAAGTCAGCTTCCACCTTACTAATGAAATCTAAGTACGTAGGCCTTGGGTAGACAAATGTTTAAATGCATTTTGAGATTATGTGATTTGGTAGTGTGTGTAAGAAAAAGAAAAATAATAAAACTAAATGGTATATTGAAAAACCACATAATTAGATTATGTGATCTATTCTAAGCATGCAAACAATTGAAATCAAAGGTGTGAAGTAATTACTAGCATATCGATATTAATTTCTAATTTGAAACATATTACAGTGTCAATTTAGATGATAGTGGATGTAGACATTATAGAATAAAGTCAACAGTGTCATTACTACACTACTAAAGCAAAGGTCTTTAAGAACTATGTTAATAGAATCAACCTAATATTTTAGATAGAAGACAAAATATAGAAGTAGGTCAACCTAGTTTGATGTAAAAGGGTAATTTTAAATATAACAAACTTTACAAAATAGAACTATAAGGAATAACTAAAATAAAAGATGAAGAGATAAAGGAACCTTGGTGGGTTGGAAGATGCAGAGGAATGTGAGATTATTGTTGAAGTTATTTGAATTTTACTTGCAAATTCTACCAATTGTGTCAACTAGGTCAGCCTACTTCTATAATTACTTGTTTGTTAAAACTTGTCAAGATGACTATATTAGCCTAGTCAACCTAGTATGTTTTTTGGAAGCTATCTGGAATAAGATACTAGTCTAGTTGACCTAGTATGTTTTTTGGAGATGAATAAGAGTATTATGTCAAAATTTTCAACCCATTAGCCTATCTAGAAGTGAAAACCTATATTGTGTCAACCTATTCAATCTAGTAACCTGTGTCTAACGAAGACTTGCATATAAATAATAGAGTCATTTTGATGTGACTGTGTGTTATACATGCACACATAAGTTAGAAACTATATCATCCCTATTGACCTAGTATCATAAATAAATAATAATAATAAATAAACTATATAAAATTAAAAATATGAAATAAAAAATGTAAGGGTTAGATTTACATCAGGTTCACCAGAATGTATGTAATAAAAAATGCATCAATCTATAAACCAATCCTAACTTAGATAAGATATATCCTACTTACACTTTCGATTGGGGATGCATTAGATAATTAGGAACATGACTGATATGTGGAACCACTAGACCCAATTAGGGGATCTCTTATATCAAAAATTATACTAGAGAGGGTTTCAAATCCTCCAATGAAGCACAATCATGCAATAATGCTAAACAAGCACTATGTTCTCATATTCACTATTATAATAACAAGTATAGGAAATAAACATAATATAGTACTCACCAAATCATGTGTCACAATATGAGGTTTAATAAACAAATGGAAATAAACATGCATAAAAGAATCTCAATTAAGCTATGTATGAGTAAGAACCTAATACATGGAGAATAAGAGTAATATTATTTGAAATACATTACTTATGCTACTTCTATCTACTAAAGAGATGAGAAAAGTGGAATACTTACCTAAAATATGAAGCCATCGAGACTCGATATCTCCCTTGGCCAAAGGGTATTTTCAAGAGGGCATCTAAGACTTATCCACATGACTAGATTATCTAAGTTGAAACTCTAAGCTAAGACTCCTCAAGTAGAATGGTGGAAAAGCATATTTTAAATAAGTACAAGTGAATAATAACTCTTGATGTCCATCTAAAAATGGTGAAATGATCTTGTATATATAGGTGGATTTAACCCTGAGCTCTTTTGAATGTTTTGGCCAATAGGGTTAACCCGATCACCTAGTACTAATATTGAAAAACACTCATTAGGTTATGGGCTAGGTTACCTAAGAGCTTACCTAGACTCTAAATGAGTTTTACCAAAAAGAGTACAAGGTCAACCCAGTCAACATAGTAGTATAAACTATAGAAAAGGGTTTTCAAGTGCGGAAAATGGGTACAAAAGGTGGTAAAATACTAGAAGAGTGTGCAACATAGGAGTAATAGCTTATGGAATGGTTTTTAAGAGCTAATTGGATTGGTAATAAGTGGAAATAAGGGACAAAAATCATGTGAAGCACTAATTTTCTACCCACCCCTTTCCCAATGCACCCCTTAAGATATGCACTTAGAGAGAGTGAGAGTCAATGGGTTCTTATCTTAAAAACATAATATTTTAAAATTTTATCAATTATTGATGCTTTCTATCTTCCAAGAACCCATCAAGTCTCAATCTCTCTAAATTCATACCCTAAGAGGTATAACATTAAAGGAATGGGTAGACCATTGGTGCTTCATAATATTATTGTCCTTTATTGCCACTTGTTACCAATCCAAATAGCTCCTAAAAACATCCCATAAGATATTACTCCTATTTTTCACACTCTTATAGTCTTTAACCATCTTCTATACCTCTTTTCCTAATGTAAAACCCCTTTCAACAATTTACATGACTAGGTTGATTAGGTCGACCCTATACTCTTATGGGTGAAATTCATTTAGGCTCTAGGTTGACTCTTGGACAATCTAGCCCATGACCTAGTGAATTTTTGTCCATAATAGTACTAGGTCAACTTGGTTGACCTTGTTAGCTAAAACTTTTATATCAGATTAGGGTTAAATATACCTATATATACAAGATCATTTCATCATTATTAGAGATACATCAAAAGTTATTATTCATGTGTGCTTCTTTACAATTTTCTCTTCCATCATTCTACTTGAGGAGTCTTAGCTTAGGGTTTCTACTTGGATAATATAGTCTGGTGGAGAAGTTTTAGATGCTTTGGCCTTTCTTAGTGATCCTTAAAAACCAAAAAAAGCTCTTGAAAAGCTCCTTTGGCTAAGGGAGAGATTGAGTCTCGATGGGTTCATCTTTTAGGTAAGTATTCTCTAACCTTCCTCCTCTCTTTAGTAGATATAAGTAATATCTTTCAAATAATAATACTCTTTTCCTCCATGTATTAAGGGTCTTACTCATACATAGATTAATTAAGATTCTCTTATGCATGTTTATTTCCATTGCTTTACTAACCCCCATATTGTGACACAAGATTTGGTGAGCACTAGATTAGATTTTTTTTGTTTTATTTGTTATTAGTATACTAAATATGAAAACATGAGTCTTAGTTAGGATTATTACATGATTGTGCTTGAATGGAAGATTTGGGACCCTACCTAATATTAATGTTGTGATAAGATATCCTCAAATTAGATCTATTATATCCATATGTTGGTCATGTTCTCAATTATCTAATGTATCCCTAATTAGAAGTGTAAGTATGATATATCTTCTCTAATTTGGGATTGATTTATAGACACGATGAATTTTTTATTGCATATATTTTGGTGAACCCAATGTGAATGTAACCCTTATCATTTTTATTCCACATTTTTCATTATTTTATCATTTTATTTATTATTTTTATATATTTGTGATACTAGGTTGATAGGGAGGGTATAATTTATAGATTTTGTGCATAGGTTTAACAGAAAGTCACATCAAAATAACTCTATTCTTTCTATGTAGGTCTTCATCAAATACAAGTTAATAGATCAAATAAGTTAATACAGTATAGGTTTTCAATTCGAAATAGGATACTAGGTTAAACAAGTTGATATAATATTCTTATAGACTTCCATAACATATACTAGGCTGACCAGGCTGATATAATATTATTATATAGACTTCTAAAAAATATACTAGGTTGACCAGGCTGGTATAATATTCCAGACAACTTCAAGAAAACATACTAGGTTGACCAAGCTATTATATTCATCTTCACATGCCTCAAAAAATAGGGAACTTCATAACTAGGTCAAACCAGTTGACACAATTGGAAGAATTTGTAAGTAACATTCAAGGCACTTCAACAATAATATCACATTCCTCTACATCTTCCAACCCACCAAGGTTCCTTTCTCTCTTTATCTATCATTTCAATTATTTTTTATATCCTATTTGTACATAGTTTGTAGTCTTTAAAATTTCCCTTATACAATAAATTAGGTCGAGCTGTTTGACTTAGTTTTGTATTGTATTGTCTATTTGAAAGACTAGGTCTACACTATCAACATAGTTATTAAAATACCCTTTCTTCATTAGTATAGTATCATCACTATTGACTATATTATGTAATGTTTACATACATTGTCATCTAAACTAACACTGTACTATGTTTCAAAATTGGAAATTAACATCTATATGCTAGTAATTACTTCATAATTTCAATTTTAGTTGTTTGTATGGTTATAATAGGTCACATAGTCTAATTATGTGGTTTTTCAATATACCATTTAGTTAAACTATTTTTCTCTTTGTTTAACACACTACCAAATCACATAAATTCAAAATACATTTAAACAATTGTCTATCAAAGGCCTACCTACTTGGATTTCATCACCAAAGGGGAAGCTAACTTGGTTTTTTGGCCAAGTATAAACATGTGGTTAATAGTATATATTGGCAAAGCACATGACACCATTATCATTATAGGATTATGAAATGAAGGGGTAAGCCCCAATATCAAGCCAACATTATTGCCAAAACAAATCCCTTTTAGCCTAAACATCTTAAAACCATCCATAGATTTCTCTCTAGTTCCCTAATTTTAGAAAAATTCCCTATCACACTTAAAATAAAACTTTATAATAATCTAAGAACATTTAGGATGACCACTTAGTTTAGCATTTACTTTTTAGTTGACTAATTGATCTTTGCTCATTGTATGCTATATTGAAAAAATTTACATTAGCCAGTGTTGGTGCAAGGTTTTGTGTTGTGCCTCTCAATTGGATCATTCTCATTAACCTAATTGATTGTGTATTTACTTTCATTTCTTACTTCAAAGTATAGTGAAATATTTTCCCTATTTTTAGTACACTATCAATCTATTTGACATAGTCTCTTACAGACTATCTGTTTCCCTACCTGTAGTACTAAATTGACTTACTCAACTATATATCTCTTTTTACGAGTCAAATTATATTATTAGGTTATCCCAATCAACACTATACTCTTATTAAACTTTATTTTCACCAGTTTGCATTAATAGGTTAGCTTAGTCGACTCTATACTCTTACTATTATCCTATATTCTAACTTAATTATTTATTTTTTAGACTTAGTTATTTGTCTTTACCTCTCATTATTCTTGCTTAAAATCCTTTTTATTTTGTCAAACATCATGAAATTCCCTATTACAATCATCTTGGACAACCTGTATCCATTTAGACACTATATGTGGTGTTCTTTTCTTCTTATCTTTTATTTTATTTTCTTCCTCTTTTTAGTTATTGGGGCATCTTATGATGCCCATACACACATTAATCTAGATTTTAGGTCATATTTATATGCCCACCCACATATCATTTTAGACTCTAGGACATCTTGTGATGCCCATCCCTACATCCACTTCCCCTTTGGGGTATCTTGTGATGCCCACTCTAATTCTTCATTACATGCTACCAAACTAATTCAACTTCAAGAAAGCTATCAAAACACATAGGCTTATCTCTCTCATGATCATCCTTTATATATTTTTTAATGTCTATTATTTCCCTTATTTACATTATTTTTATATGTTATCTAACACTTTTTTTAAGATACATACATATGTCACACCCACTACAACATTTCTCTACTTTTATAAACCTTAGTCCTTCATTTTTGGTCTTTTAGTTTCCACTTTTATCAAGAGTTTCATTGTTAAACCATAGATAGTGCCTAGTATTCCTCATGATTTATTTTATCCTCTTTATTGTCATACATTTTTACACACTTTTTTCATCCTTTGGATTTTTATTTTTGAGTTATAGTGTAAGATCATGGATAGTCCCTGACCTTCCTCATAAATACCATTATTTTTCTTATTTCATTTATTTTTTGAGTATTTTTTTGGTAACTCCATGGGTTTATATTTTATGAATTTTAGTGTAATACTATGGATAGGACTTGGACTTCCTCATAAAATCACCATCTTATCATTCCTTTCATAGAATGTGTTTTGCAATGGTTATGAGTTCGTGATCCTTTGTTCTTAGATTTAGATTTTAATTCATTTGGGAGATGGAATTTTCACAAAAATCTATGTTCACATGTTTTCTTCCATTTCCCTCATTATTATGATAAGTAATCACACTTTACTATCATTATATCCATTTTCACCCTTTATCACATTTTTTATGATTTAAAGTGATTCAAATTATTTTAGGTTTCATTCCCCTTTATTTCCTTTCCTTTCACTCCACATTGGATAAAATAAGGTCATAGTAAATATAACACTTTTATTTCACCTATATTTAAGAGACTCTTAGACACCATGCTCTCTAAGTTTCTCTATCTTAGAAACAAAGCCTCTAGTATTCAAATGAAAGTCATATTTAACACCCATGTTTGGTTTTACAAATCCATATGGAGGAGGAATAAAAAAATCCATCAAGAAAGTTAAAATCTAAAAAATTTGAAACAAAAGGCAATGATATACAAAAGACAACATACAAATCTCAAAATTAAGAATAACACCAAATGACATGATTACAAACACATCTCCTATCTCCAATTGAATCTAAAACTCATTACTTGGCCTCACAATAGAGATGAGGTCCATTGGGGTGTGGTAGGATAGTAGATTATAATAAGAGAATGTAAAAAACTCAATGGTTCTACCTAATTTCTCATGCAAGTACCCATTCTTCATAATAGACTGATGGCTCTATAAGGGGTCTTGAAGAATAGGGAACACATTGTAGGAAGGTAGGTCTATTTTAATTTTCATGTATATAACCTTGATGGGATTATATACATACTTTATTTGTTGACCTAAGTCTTGTGTGGATAAGAGAAGTTATTTAGAGTCATTAAGGTTGAAATTCCTCTTATTTTGATAAACCTAATTTGAGTGTCTTGACTTTGATAAAGAGTTCCTCTACCTTAATTTTTCCTTCATTCTCCCCTCCACCAATTTAATTTTCCCCTTGATAGGTAACTTATGATTTTAAATCTATTTCCCCTATTTTATACTTCTTATTCATATTTTAAAAACATTCTAGCACTAATTTATTTTAATTTTATCTATCATCAAAGTAAAACATTACGTTTGAGTGACTAGGATTTATTTTATTTACACCATGGCTCTACATTTCTAGAGTGCCTTGATTTATTTTTACCCTTTTTTATTATTATATTTTTTATGGATACCCGAGTCCATTTCTACTTTCATGTACTTTTTCCATTGTTGAATGAGGTTGGCTTGTTTCTTCTCACTCAACAATGTTGTTTTCCCCTTTTATGCAACCTTTTCCATTGATGATTGAGTAAGAATTATTATTGCTCGTTCATCAATGTTGTTTTACCATTTTTGCTTTCCCATATTTGCTTAAGGATTGTTACTACTTTTATATTGATTTTTTATTGCCATGTTTTTGACATGTATCCTTGGTTTGACTTTATGAGTTTGCCTTTCTTATTTAAGGTTTACTTCTTTGAGTCTTTCAGTCTTTAGTAGCCTTGGATTTTTAGTTCCCTAATTTAATCTAAATTTTAACTAGGGAATTTGGTCTAACATATCACTTGTCACCCTAGTTTGCTAAATTTTTAAGTATGTCTCATCCATATAGCACCATTTATCTTGCCTTTCTTGCATTTTTTCTATTCTTTAATTTTGTATTATTGGGTTTGTTAAAATAAGTCTTTTTACCCTACATAATAAAAAACACAAACATAACAAAAAAACTCCAATGATAAAGGTAATTCAAGGTATGCATCACATTTAATTTTTGATTATTTCCCTTTCATTCATTTACTTTTAGTTATTTTTACTTTAAAACATTGTAACTTTTTTTATCCTTACCATTGTGTGTTATTATGTTTCTTTCTCGAAGCACCATCCCCTATTATACCTGAGTGACACATGATGAGATTTGAGTGGGGCATATATATACACATAATATTTTTAAACTTTATCAATTAATGATGTTTTCTATCTTATAGGAACATGTTGAGTCTTAATATATTTGAGTGCATGGCCTAAGGGGTGCATCGTGAAAGGGGTGGGAAGACCATTAGTGATTCATAGGATTGTGGTCCCTTATTTATGCTTGTTACCAATCCAACCAACTCTTAAAAACATCCCCTAATCTATTACTCCTCTTTTTCACATTCCTCCAATCTTTAGCCATCTTTTATACCTCTTTTCCTAACTTATAACCCCTTTTGATAGTTTGCATGACTAGGTCAACTGGGTCGACCCTATACTCTTATGGGTGAAATTCATTTAGGGTTGAGGTCAACTCTTGGCTGGCCTAACCCATGACCTAGTGAACTTTTGTCCATAACAGTACTAGGTTGACCAAGTCAATCCCATTGATTGAATATTTTAGAAGGGCTTAGGGTTAAATATACCTATATATAACAAATAATTTACTCATTATTTAAAGAGACATCAATAGTTATTATTCACTTACACTTATTTACATTTTGCTCTTTTATAATTCTACTTGAAGAATCTTGGCTTAGGGTTTTTACTTGAAGAATCTAGTCTTGTGGAGAAGTCTTGGATGTTTTGGCCTTTGTTAGTGATCCTTTCAAATTAAAAGAACCTATTTTTAAGACCCTTTGCCCAAGGGAGAGATTGAGTATTAATGGGTTCATCATTTAGGTAAGTGTTCTCTAACTTTTCTCCTCTCCTTAGTAGATAGAATTAGCATAAGTAATGGCTTTCAAATAATATTACTCTTCTTCTACATGTATTAAGGTCCTTACTTATTCATAGCTTAATTGATATTATATTATGCATGTTTATTTCCATTTATTTACTCACCCCCATATTGTGCCACAGACTTTGGTGAGCACTAGATTAGATTTATTTACTTTACCTATTATTAGTATAGTGAATATGAAAACATAGGGCTTACTTAAGGTTATTGCATGATTATGTTTCATTGGAAGCTTCAAAACCCTCCCTAGTATTGTTGTTATGATAATATATACCATAATTGGGTCTAGTAGATCCACACATTTGTCATGTTCATGATTATCTAATGTATCCCCAATCGAAAGTATAAGTATGATCTATCTACTCTGAGTTAGGATTGATTTATAAACATGATGTATTTTAGATTGCATACACCTGAAAGATAAAAATCATCATCAATTGATAAAATTTTGAAAATATTATGTGTATACAACCAGGATAAAAGTAAAGGTGTCATAAATGGATTAAGTTTAGGCATAGATATAGGCATAATAGGACTAGACTATATCAGATAGAGATTAAGCGTTAGTAGATGTATAGAGGCTCTAACATGAGCAAGATGAGGCTCAAAGAGTTATAACATAAACATTATTTTCATAGATGATACTTGTGAATATTTATTATAAGGATGAGGCATCATATTATCATGGGGAATATGAGAATCAGTCCCCCAAAATAAGTAAATAGTTACATTTAAGGTATGGGATGCATAGAAGGATGGTAGAAGATCAGGTCAATCTAAGACTATGACACATGGTATAATATCCTCATGTTAGTCTATGTGGCATCCAAGACCAGCTAAATCATGAGGAACACTAGAGACACCTCTTGCTATAGGGCCTAAGGACACATAGAGTCATTGTTGATTTGTTATATCTCATTGGCATATTGTTGTATTTTTGATGTCATGATATGTGTATATTCTCAATGTATATTACATTATTTTGGGATAAATTAACGTTAATATTAGGTCTTTAAAGGTCTTTGTACATAGACTATTATTCTTTTATATATGTGATGCTCATGTTTATTAACATGTTGATCTCATGATTAACATTATTGATGTTTATTTTCATTTAAACATGTATGATATTTCATTTTATATGTTGTCATGTATATGAGATGATACATTATTTTATCTTCTTATGTAGTATGAAATATATATATATATATATATATAATTCATATTACATAAGAAGATAAAATACACACACACACACACATATACATATACATATACATATACATATACATATACATATACATACATATATATACATACATATATATATACGTATATATGTATATATATATGTATACACACACACACACACACACATATATATATATGTATGTATATATATATATTATATATATGTATATATGTATGTATGTATATATATATATATATATAATTTAGATATGCACATATATATTATCACATAATATAATCATATTGATTTGATTATTCATTGGTTTGGATTCTGTTTGGGGTTTGGTTAGTTATGGACTACGAGAATTACTTCCCATTGCATTGATTGATAGATCCATTGGTTTGATGTTTATTTTAGATTGTGATATTATGCATAATAGGTATGAATAGCTATAATAACAATATATATCATAAGCATGGAAAAATTAGGTTAAATATAAATATAAAAAACCTATGGATAAGAAATGAATAATAAAATCCCAAGTGTAAATATAAGGCAAATAAACTAAGTGTAAGACTACATCCAACCATTCACAACCTAATTTCAAGATATGGATAATCAAGATGTCAATGTAAATAAAATGTAATAGACCTATAGAAATTCAGAAAGGCATAGAAAGGTAACAAGCAGCCCAAAAAAATAAAGAAACTAACCAAACAAACTATAATATCCCCTGTTTCCCTTGAAATCTGAAACTGAATATTATTGAATTGCTTATCTTTATTCATGCAAAATATCTCCAAATAGATAAATAAATTACAATATAATCTCTTATTTATTCAATCAGATGATTACAATAGATGTCCTCTATCATGCATATAAAATAATATTCAAATATGGTCTTAATAACCTGAGTATTCTGCAAACTAGGAATAAAACTTGAATCTGGTATGTCTCAGCCTACTGTGTAAAAACACAATCACTGATGTTGGTTATACTGCCACCATCAGTTTCTTGGTGTCATTATTCTACCAATGCTGGTGAGAGGGTCAGCTGATGTTAGTCACTATCAGTCTCTGCCTATCGATGTCGGTCTTTACACTTTTTGCTGATGCATACGGATTTGCATGGATCTGTACGGACTTCATACAGCCACCAATATAGCACACCCTATTTGCTGGACCCCTAATCTCAAGATATATGGCTCTGATATAGAAGATCTTTATCTGTGCAATATCTAAATCAAAACCCTGAATCGAAAACCTAATAAAATAAATCTCTGTAAATACCTATGATAACTTTTGTGTGAAGTTATCTCTCAACCTGGTAATAAATCAACTGATATCTCACAACTTCTAAATCACACACACTGAAGAGGGCACGTTCTTCAATTTAAATAGAATATTGGAACCCTTGGCTCAGTCTTCTCAAGAAAATCCTTAGCAAAATTTGTCTTCAAAACAATAATCCATAATCATTCATAATAATTCCAACTCCCTCCCATGAGAAACCCTTATACCCTCAAAAAGATGTGATTTCCCTAATTAGGGTTTCTTAAATTAGAATTAGGGTTTCCTAAATTAGAATTAGGGTTTCTTAAATAAAAAATAGGCCAAATTATTAATATTTGATTAAATCAATCAAATATTAATATCTCCCTCAATACATTTTAGATCCTCAAACTATCTGAAGTTGGTGAATTAGGGAGTGATTCTGCACATGACCATACCATAACAAGGATGCTCCATTGAGTGCCAAAAATCCCTATATAATAGGAGCTTAGGCAAATGTGTCTAAAAGAGCCCAAACAAAAGCCAACTGGACAAATTTTGCTAATCGAAGCTAAGCCAAGCTTCTCCATGACCCTCTATCCATCCTATCAGCCTACGAGGGTCACATAATAGGCTAACCATCAACTCTGAACATGTCAACTAAAAAGGGGACATGACAATCCACCCCTCCTAAAATTACTTGCCCTCAAGCAATCACTAAATGATAAACCAATCAATCCACCTGGATCCCATATGTAATCATGATCTATGCTACTGACAATCATCATAAGCTCCTACAATATCCTCTAAAAATTGTGAACAATACCAACTGACTATATGCAATTGTCTCTTGTACCCACTACAATCACTGAATCTAGAGTGTGAATGGTAGACATACTCATATCAACATGTGACTCAACTGTAGAAGAAAGCTAAGTCCCTACCACATGTGTTACCTCTTGAACTGTACTCACCTCAAGACAAGGCTCATCCACATGTCTCTCCTGTATTGGTGCCAATGTGCACTCAGCAGCGCACTCTCCCATATCATGTGGTATGATTCTCTCCATCCAATGAAAAAACATATGTTTGAAGTTGCTGCCCCATATTGCCTTAAGAATATGTGTCTTCCCACCAACATCAAAATGAACCTCCATGTCCTTGAGACAAAGAGTGACTTCCTCAAATGAATGAAGCCACTTTATACCCAAGACTAAGTCTATATTCCCCATGTTTACCACATAATAATCATCCTTAAACTCATAGTTATTCAAGCACAATGGGAGGTCTCTAATCATCTACTCACACCTAAGAGTGTGACCATCAACCACCTTAACTCTAATGCCTTCAAAATCTTTGGTAGTGAGTCCACGCTTCTCCACAAATCTAGCATCTATAAAATTATGTGTGGCTCCTGTATCAAGAAGGGTGATGACCCTCTATCCTACCAATACTCCACAGAGTCTGAATGAATCATCTGACTGAATGCTGGATAGGCATGCATCCTATATATGAAGCTCTAAATCTACCTCTACCTTAGGCTCTAAAGCCTCTACCTTTGCCCCCTCAGAACTATCCTGCTATTGAAAATCCTTTGAATCTGAATCCTCATAATAAGCCCACATCACTCGATTGGCCTTGCCCTTAGGCCTCAAAGGACAATCGTGATTGGCATCATAAGGACCTTTGCAATAGAATCAAAGCTTCTTCCTATGTAGATCGTTAAGAGCCTCTCGATCCAAAGGTGGTGTTGCTAGATTTTCCTTTGAATCATTCTTGACACCTATTTTTTCTTTATTGAAATCTAATCCCTCTCTATCTTCGTTGGAGCACTTATGGTCCTTGGGTGAAGAAGTACCTCTGGAGTTAAATTTATTAGATGGGACTGCCATCTCCATACTACGTGCCTTCTTCATAGCTACCTATAATAAAGGAGGATCAAAGCCTTTGATCCAATCTCTCAATGGTTCTGTCAATCCCTCCATGAAGAGAACTACCAATCTATGCTCTGAAATGTCAGGAACCATAACTGATAACTTCTAGAAGTCACTAATGTAAGTCTCTAGACTGCCACTCTAGCGCAACTGTGCCAACTCTCAAAAATAGGATTCCAGATCCCTTCTATCAAAATGCTCCATGAGTCTATCCAAAAAATCTTGATAAGATGTGATCCAATCATGATGGAGTGTCACCATCCCATGGTGCCACCAATCGTGAACTACTCCCTCAAGATGTAGTGTCAGATATCTGAAAGCATCTCCCTTAGCCATCGAATGTAATGTGAGAAATGTATCTAGCTTACTAATCTATGCTTGTGATGTGACCTTGCCACTACCGTCAAACATTGCTAGTGTGAGCCTGCTCGTAGCATGCTTTAGATCATTATTCTGGTGTCTAGGTCTCTTGTCTTGTCTAACCAATTTGTAGTGCTCTCTCCTCTGATTAACAAAATGATCAAAGGACATCTTCTCCCAAACTTGAGGAGCTACAAATAGGGAATCTTTTGCCTCCTCCTCTGCTGGAGCCTCTAGTTCCTCCTAAACAAACGTAGGATGTGTAGGTCTATTAGCTATCCTAGAATGGGTCAACTATGGTCTCTGATTAATAGTAGCACTCTTGTTATCACCTTGTTCCCCATTCTATCTATCAGGTGGGTTCATCTTCCTTACCATAGTAGTAAGTGCCTGTAGTGCCTATGTCATCTCATAGTAGACTTCTCTAGTACCCTGATCATCATTATGTCAGTGGCCCTTGAGTGGGCTACCCTCACATCTGTCACTCATGATAATCGGCTACTATTTTAACACATAGGTACCTTTAAGCAAGGCTCTACTGTGTGTGTTATACCTGTGTGGTCCCAACTCTTGTGGCTGCATAAGATTATCAAACCCTTAGGATGGTAGGATTTATATCTGATACCACTGTAATATCCCCAACCAATAGGGACTATAGAAAGACAAAAGCTTTGATACCACTGTAATATCCCCTATTTCCCTTAAAATCTAAAACTGAATATTATTGAATTGCTTATCTTTATTCATATAAAATATCTCCAAATAGATAAATAAATCATAGTATAATCTCTTATTTATTCACTCAAATGATTACAATAGATGTCCTTTGTCATGCATATAAAAGAATAGTCAAATACGGTCTTAATAACTTGAGTATTCTGCAAACTAGGAATAAAACCTGAATCTGGTACATCTCGGCATGTTATGTAAAAACACAGTTGCCAATGTCAGTTATACTACCACCATCGATTTCTTGGTGTCATTATTCTACCAACATCAGTGAGAGGGTCAGCCGATGTCGGTCACTATTGGTCTCTACCTGCCGATGTCGGTCTTTGCACTTTTTATTGATGCGTATAGATTTGCACAAATCTGTACGGACTTCATACGGTCACCAATATAGCACACCCTATTTGCTGGACCCCTCATCTCAAGATATATGGATCTAATATAGAATATCTTTATCTATGCAATATCTAAATCAAAACCCTGAATCAAAAACCTAATAAAATAAATCTATGTAAATACCTGTGATAACTTTTGTGTGAAGTTATCTCTCAACTTGGCAATAAATCAGCTGATATCTCACAGCCTCTGAATTACACACACTGAAGAGGGCACATTATTCAATGTAGATAGAATACTGGAACCCTTGGCTTAGTCTTCTCAAGAAAATCCTTAGCAAAATTTGTCTTCAAAACAATAATCCATAATCATTCATAATAATTCCAACTCCCTCCCATGAGAAACCCTTATACCCTCAAAAAGATGTGCTTTCCCTAATTAGGGTTTCTTAAATTAGAATTAGGGTTTCCTAAATTAGAATTAGGGTTTCTTAAATTAAAAAAAAGGCCAAATAATTAATATTTGATTAAATCAATCAAATATTAATATCTTCCTCAATACATGTCAGATCCTCGAACCATCTAAAGTTGGTGAATTAGGGAGTGATTCCGCACATGACCATACCATAACAGGGATGCTCTGTTGAGTGCTAGAAATCCCTATATAATAGGAGCTCAAGCAAACATGTCCAAAAGATCCTGAATAAAAGCCAACTAGACAAATTCTGCTAATCGAAGCCAAGCCAAGCTCCTCTATGACCCTCTATCCATCCTATCAGCCTACGAGGGTCGCATAATAGGCTAACCATCAACTCTGAACATGTTAACTAAAAAGGGGACATGACACAAACAATAAACTAACTAAATAAACAAAATAACTATCTAAATAAATAAATGAAAAACCAAAAAAGACAAATGAAGAAATGAAGAAAGAAAATTAAAAAATAAATAAAATAAAAAACAAACAAAATAAAAAACAAACAAATAAAATAATAAATAAATAAAATAAACAAATAACACAATAAATAAACAAATAAATCTAGTTAAATCAACCAACTAAAGTAAAATAAAAAACTAAAACACATGCAATAAACAATTAAGTTTAAGCAATATAAATAGATAACTAGAGTTAATAAAAATGAATAAAGAAACTAAATTAAGGCAATAAAGAATTTAATAAAAAAATAGTTCCAAGACACACAAAGTTAAATAAAACAAACTAAACTAAAATTAAGAATATTTTACAAATAAGCTATAAATAATGTTAGAAATAAATAGAATATAAGAAAATAGTGAATTAGTGAAATTGTTCATACATGTGTAATAGAGATGTTACACTTGGATAGAAGGTTGAACCTAGGCTAGGTAACAATGACGTAGGTAAAATAACACAATAAAAAATGGCACAATATTTCCCCTAGGCTATAGAAAACAATTATAAATGGGTATTATGGTAAAAGGTTTCACCTGTGCTATAGGGAGCAATAACAAAGTTAAGATGGTAAATATTTCCCCTAGGCTATAGGGAATAATGGCAAAAAAACAAATAATAAGAATAGAATAAATAGGAAGGGGTATAAGAAATGACTCTAGATACATTAGGCTAGTAGATGATATTGACAGAGTCTTATGGATACAAGGTTCAATGTGTACTTCAGGTCAAATGTAGTTCTCCTAAGATTTGTGATAGAAGAAAATTGAAGATAATGAAAAGATGAATATTATAGAGGAATATAGAAAATGTATTGCAAACTGAAGAGTGTTTAGTGAAAGGAGGGGGGTGATGCTCATAATCATGAAATTGTCAGACATATAAAATTTATGCAAACATGAGAGCATGGTTTAGGATAAAACCACACCAAAAGATAATATATATGAGCATCCACTGTTGAACTAAATTGGTAATTCATAGTGTTCACTACATATATGGATTTAGATGAAAATGAGCTCAAAAAAAGGTGAGATATTTGGTTGAGGTTTCTCATAAAATGGTGACTTCATTAACTAAGGGTTCTCATAAAATTATGAGACAATTTGAAAATCCAAATTTTCATTAGTGCATCAAGTTTAAATGCACAATGCTCACAAAAGTGATTTGTAAAATAATGAGAGTGTTGGTTAAGGTTGGTAAGAGAATAATAAGGATGTGGAAATTAAAGGACTAGTGATTACTTATGAAATATCTATAAAACCACAATATATAGGGAAAATTCAATAAAAGGATGTTCCAAAAGGAAACAAAGTGATGAGTAAGTGGTGGTAGAGTGACCAAACTAACTTTAGATATCCCATGCATCCAAGTGATGCCTAAATGCTTTGTGTGGACCTCAAGATAATGTAGTTCTCCAAAAAAATGTGGGGAAAATGGAAAACTAGTCTATTAATGAATCTATACAGGTAAGATAGTCCATCCCAAAAAAAATTTAAGGCATTATATATTACATGGAGAGTCTAATCTAGTTTTTATGATTTTGTGATTTTTATGATTTTCCTAGATTTTTTCAAATGTTTAGAGGTTTTAGAATGTTTTTGTAAATTTATATGAATCTAAACTCAATGGATAATTATGAGACATAGATTGGGATAACTCAAAAAAAGGAGAGACAATGGATTAGGGTGATCTCAAAAAGGAGAGAGAATTCAAACTTAAATTAATCACAAAATAATGAAAGCATTCAAAGTGGCTAATCTAACCTTAGATAATATTAAGTGCTTCTTATATAGTTTAATTAGACCTCAAGGCACTATAGTTTCCCATACATTGAAGCATATAATGAACTAACAATAATTTCATGAATAGGCAAATGGCAAGGTATGGCATAGTGATGTGGCATTTCATGGTAAATGGGTTTTTCCTAGGCGATAAGAAACAATCGCAAGGATCAATGATACTAATTTTCCTAAAGGTAGTTATAATTAGTAGCACAAGTAATTAAATTGAATTTAACAACAAATGAAGGATGTAATTGATATGACCACTATCATATTACTTCCATATACTACCATTGAATTAATGCCTTCAAAAATTTGAATCTAAATCAACTATTGGAATTGCATCTAAAATCAACCATTGAAAGCGTCTAAAGTACAAATGAATCATAAACACTACCAAAAATTATAGGGTATATGTGAAAATAACCAAAAGTCAATAGGCTAAGGTATGGTGGTAAAAGGGTATAGGTACAATATGAATGATGGATATATTATGGAATAGCTTAAATAATACTTATAGACAATAGTTCAAGTCCCTCAAGCATAAAAATGTTTGAGGTGTATTATGTTCATCAGTTCATCAAATTAATCTCCTTGTGTAGGGGTGAGTCTGTATTCTCAAAAACCATAATTATAAATAACCACATAAGGCCCTAACCAATTAGGTTGAAACTTTCCCTTATTTTTAGTCTTGGCATTGATGTTTTTATAGTTTTATTTAAATACAAGATCACCAAGCTCAAATTATCTATGATTTATGTAATTATTGTATTAGACACATAATCTATTATAGTATGATTTAAGATTATTTAAGGCAACCATTCATTTTCCATATAGTAAATCTATCTCTTGAAAATGAGCTACTATGTAGTCCTCGTAATTAATGATGTGCTACAGTGAAATGCAAAGAGAAGACAATCAACCTCGATAGGAAGAATGGATTCAATGCCATAAATAAAGGAATATGGGGTAGATCGTATTGGAGTATGAAAGTGGTAAGATAGGCTTAGAAGGAATTAAATAGCTACAATTTTTAATAATTACCATCATTGACAATATTATTGAGGATATTCATAATGGTTTTGTTATATGCCTTAGCTTTGTCACTGCCTTGTGAGTAATAGGTAGTGAAAAAGTGTTGTTTGATATAGTATTGGGAAAAAAGGTTTTTTACATCTTTACTTTTAAATAAACCTCCATTATTAGATATAATATCTAAGGGGATACCATAGTGTAAAATGAGATGGTTAATGATGAATTTGGAAATCTACTTACTAGTCACATAAGTGAGGGGAATGGCTTCCACCCACTTAGTGAAATATTTTATAGAAATAAGGAAATGTTTATGGCCATTTGAGGATGCAATATTTATCTTGACTATGAGTTAGAGTCCCAAATTAATAATGGACATGGTGTTATCACTAGTTTAATCATTTTGGTTAGAGAATGGATCAAATTATCATACTTTTGACACTTCATAAGGATGGACAATAATAACTAGTATGAAGTAATTTATTGGCAAGGATGGCCCCACTAGTGTGGGGCCCACACACTCCTTCATGAAGTTCCCTTAACTCTACTCCAAAATTTTCCAAAGATAAACCACAAGGTAGGGTTCCATCATAGCTTCTATGATATATGGTAGGTCTAAGTCAAGTATAACGAGAGGCTTTATGGGTGAAGGCTTTTTGTCTTTTGTGGGAAAGGTCTAAGAGAATGATTTGGTCATGGAGGTAATTATATATGTTATAATACCAAGTATATTTTGGAACAAAAATATCACAAACCATCTCTACTTGTTCATGTACCAATTCTAGGACATGTTCTAAACTAAATTGATAGTTTCTAGATCTATCCATAGTCTAAATAATAGAACCAATTGTAGCCATGTAATCAACTATTTTGTTAAAGGCCCTAGGTATCTATTTAAATTTAAGATTGGAAATTTGTTTCTTAAGAGTGTCAAACATACATTTATAAGGTGCCAAATTCTTTTCCTTTATCTAGTATTTATCTATAACTTGATTGATTATAATTTATGAATCACCATGCACCAAAAAATGTTGGATATTTGATTGCACTACTTGGAAAAGCCTTTTTATGATTACTTCATATTTTTCCATATTAGTACATGGAAAACTAATGTGAAAGGAATTAAGAATAATATCCCCTTATGTGTGATAAACAATATACTGATGCCTCATCCATGTGATGTGAAGGACCCTTCAAAGTACATTGTCCATTATTCTTCTTAAAGAGGTATTTTTTGTGGTCATTATGGCTTCATCTAGAAACACAAATATAAGAGGTTGAGTATTAGGAAGAGGATTTTATGTAATTTTATCTTCAATTACCTATCTCTTAATGGATATTCAATTGATATAATCAATCTAAAATTCTCTTAATAACATGATCCACTTTGCCATAAAACCCTATAAAATTGTTTTAGATAGTAGATACTTAAGCGAATATACTTTGGAAATGATAATAGTCTTATTATTTAACATGTAATGATGTAATGTTTTAGATATGAAAACCATAACTAAATAGGAAGTTATTGATCAATGTATACTTATTTTCATATGCAACCAATGTTTAGCTTAGGTAGTATTGGCTAGATTTGTCCCACATAAGAATCTTTTCGCTAGAAATGATTTGAATAGATGAGTAGAGTTCTAGATCTAATGAGTGGACCAAAATTAGGGGAAGAATATCTCATATTACCTATAATGATTTTGAAACACTTTAATCAAGCTTAAAGTGTGGTTCATTGACCTTTGATAAGTAGGTTTGGAAACAAGTCTAAGATTACAAAGTGAAAAAGACTAACATGTTCTCATGGTGTTTCAAGCATTCAGGGAAATGAATCAGGTTTCAAATAGTCTTAAAAGTTAATTTGAGCCTTGAAATTTTCCACAATAGTTTCTACAAAAAATACAAAAGAACCATCCCATCATCACATGTCATTCAATAATGAATAGATTGGTTTGATTGTATATTTTATAAGTGTGCTTAAAAAGCCAACCAAAATTGAAAATTTTTATGGATAAAATGTTTTGCATGCCAAGTGCATCCTCTACAAATTTGGTGTCTTGACGAGCTTTTTATCTCAAGATATGTGCCTTTAAAGTGGTGTTTTGATGATCTTGCTATCTCAAGATATAATCCTTTAAAGTTATAATTACAAAGTGAAACGTACATGCAGACGTCAAGTTTAAGTTGTGGAAAATAGACATTTGAATTCTAACTAAAAATCCAATGGTGCACATTGAATTGTGCATCAAAGTTCCAATGGTGCATGGTGACTAATAAAGCTAGTGGGTCTAAGTTCATCAATGGTGAAAATTCATTTATACAAATTAGATCAATGATGAACATGTGTGTATTTGATCATGTAACCAAGATTAATGGTGAGTAATGGGTCAAAAGGTTAGTGAATTATTAAGACAAATGGATGGGTGATAAGTGTCTCAACTATGTTAAACTGGTAGAAGATCTATGTTTCACATTTATTCATACCAAATAATTTCAATCATGTGCATTTAATTAAGCAGAATAAAATTAACATCACACATTCACCAAGAAGATTGAGTTCGATGGTCGATATCAAAAGTTAAAGACTAAAGATTCCAAGAAGAATTCAAATATGATCCAAGTTAAACCATGACAAATATTTTAAAGGATGCCAATAAATCTTAGTCAAGACCTCTGTTGAAGTATCCAAAGCATGTAGACTCAATTTTTTTGTGTTTTAAATGTCACGTATAATAATTCCTTAGATTCCACAAGTTTTAGAAGTAAAATAGGTCTATTTAGACCTAATATAGTTTAAGAATGATGTTATATAGTTTTTAAGCTATTCATTGACATATAAACTATAGAAAAACCTATAACTGGATTGGTTTTCAATCTATAGTAAAAACCTATGATCGAATATTGCAATAAGGAGGAAGATATTTGATTATGGATAAATATTTCACTTATCGACATAATCATGGCTATGATAAATAGATACTTATCACCTCCCAAAGAAGACATGGCATGGCTCCATTAGTTTTATGGGTATAAGGATTTTATCCTTATTTTATACATTATAAAACTATGCTAGATTTTGAAATGCCTTGGGATACCTTAGGGGCCACCTAACCCTTCTCAACCCATTAACCATCCTATCAAACCTTGGGTCTTACTAGATACTAATCTAACTAAACTTAATAAATTATTAACAAACATTAAACCACCCCTTTTAAATAACCTTGACCCTTTTCCTCTATACACTTGACCACTGATGGTCATCTTAACCATTGATGATTACCCTGACCATTGATGGTTAGGTTCTCAACCTTCTAACACATCACCATTTATGTATGAGATAATGATGCACAATTAAATATGTTACCTTATGTGGTGATAATGAACTATGAAGCATAAAAATCAATAGCCAACCTACTAGGGAACATTCTATCCTCCATCTCTCTTTTCTATAAAAGGAGGGGAGTGGGAGGTAAAATAGATCATCATAAACATTATTCCACATGTGCATTCAAGCTTCTAGCTAGCCACCTAGTCTTCTTCCAATTATTTATAAATAGTAGTAGAGATCCAAACCTATACTGAAATTTCTCTTGAGGAAAATGTACTATTACTCTATCAAAATTGATCTATCCATCAACCATTAACCACTTAGTAAGCAATAGGTATATTTATACTTCAACATTATTATTTTGGTTTTTAACTTCCAAACCCCCTCTAACCTTTTTATACCTATATTATAATCTCATATTCTTGACTAGATCCTTAATAGACCCTTATCAAACCTTTGGCCTAACCAACAAATATTTTTTGAACACTTTCATAAATCCATAGGTAACCACTGATAGTTTACATAACCATTGATGATCATCCCCAATCATCAATAATTAGCCCAATCATCGATGGTCAGCCCAACCATCGATGGTTAGAACCATTGATAGTCATTATGGCATGAAATAAAAACAATTTATTTATAACCCCTTACCCACAATAAAATCTAACTTTCTATGTTACTACCTATTCATAGACCCCTACTTGATTGTTTGTACATGACTTAATCTATCTTAGCACTAGTATTGACCTATTTTTGCTATATTTAGTCATTTTTTCTATCAAGCATTCAACTACTTGTATTTCATTTTAGTTACTTTTTGTTATTTGATGTAAGTGTTTTTATTTTATCATTTCCAACTTAATTATTATCGAAATTGGATTGACAGCCTTCTAGCAAGCTCACACTTTTTGGATCTAGCTCATGCTAGGTAGTCCACCTAACTATTTTACTAACCACCCCTTTTGTTAGTGATTTATTATCTATAGGTTATAACTTAAGAGATAAAAAGGATTTATATGCATTCATCTATATCATGCACACATTAAAAACATTTTATTTCTACCCTACCCTTATTACTAGTTTCTTATCTTCTTCCAAAATTAAGAAATGAGTAGAAATTAAGAGAAACACTTATAAAAAATCCAAGTGGAAGGTGGCATAGAAGTTCATGGATCAAATTAGGGGATTAAAGGAAGAAACTAGAGCATTTAATGGATTTTCAAGGTCTCTAAATATTTTTTCTTCATAAAAGGATCATGACTCATCATCATAGACACATTCTTGTCTTCTAGTATATTACTCAACCAATGAGAAGATTCATAAGCTATTGGGACAAATAAAGGATAGTTTGTTTATGATGTATTAATATTGATTTTATCAAAAGGTGGTGGCATATTAATTAATAATATAGGATAATGTTCTCGCTCTCTCCTTCCTCTTTCTCTATATCTTTAATTTTGGGACACATTTGTAATCTAGATCTTAGTTTTTATAAGAAAAGACTATCTCTTTTGATAAGAAATTCTCTGTCAATTTTGAAGAGTAGAGACTCTCATTAGATAAGGCTAGACCCTATCAAAATTTGTATTAAATACATCTTGAATAAATAAATACTTCCTTTACCTATTTATCCTCTCTAAATTATATGTAGCAAAGATTGTGCAAGATGGTATTGTGTATGAGAATCTTCCATGCCCATTGTCCTTCTTTATTTCTCATTTCTAGGTGTCTTCAAGTTAGTTTTAAGTATAAGTTAGTTTTATTTCTATCATTGATGTAAGCTCTCAGTGAGTCTTATAACTTCTCTTTACCTTCATTCATTCCTTCCTAAACCTAGTTTATGAAATAGTAATGCAGCTAGCTAGTTTTATGAGATTGTGTGAGCCAACATTATCTTATGCTTCTTCAGTGTTTATTTCATGCTTTTGTGAGTTCTCATTTAAATTTGGTGAATCACCTAATTAAATTTATTAATATCCCTTTCTCACTTTTTAACCCTTTTCTTAGTGCAAACATTAGTATAGGTGATCCATCAAGAGGAAGATGGCCTTCTCTAGAGGTTAAACCCCGCCATAGGTGACCCACACCATGGCATTGTTCCCATAGTGTAAAGAGAACCTGAAAAACCCTCTCCAAGGGTGTAAATTAATGCTAAAATAATTTTTGGCACACCCAGTGTGACATAATTCAAATAAGATTGGTCAAATTTAGATGCTAGTTTGGTCAATATAAAGTAGTTATAGCTTCCAAACAATAGCATCTAGCAACTCCAAAAGATGATCCAATATTTTTTTAGTACAGTAGTGACTACATCTCATGCTAAAGGTAACTACAAAGGTCAACTTCTAGAGGTATTACCTTTGAATTAATTGAATTGCCTTTAAACTCGATAAAGACATTAAGATTTTCTAATACACACTCGTATAAAGGAAAATTTATTAATAATTAAATTATAAGGCATACTCCTAAAATAAAATCTTTGTTAAACCCTTTCACCACCATGATAGCCCCTAGAGATTTTCCTTTTATGGATTTTAATGGCCAAATTCCTCTAGACCTTCCTCAATATGATCATATTCTAGTAGCATCTCTTAAAAGTGTTCCTTATTTTATTGGAGATGAAGCTACAATCCATTCCAAACACCTCAAAGATATAGCCAAATTTTTCAACAAAATGAGGAAAATGTGGCAATTAGGTTATTAGCCATATCTTTCAAAGGTAAAGCCTTAGATTGGTATAAAAGCCTTGCTTCTAATTATATTACATCATGGGACCAATTAGGAGATGCATTATGTAAAATATTTGAATAAAAAAGTGACCATCTATCACTTGTAGATCAGTTGACCATAATTAAAAGAGTCCCCCATGAAGTCATGTAGGAATTCAATACAAGGTTCCAAAAGACTTGGGATAGAATCCTAGTCTTTGTTAGACCTACCCCTAACTTGGACTTTATTTTCTATTTTAATTCCATAAATAATGACATTACAGTAATGATCTAGTCTATGGGAGGGAATACATTTCCAAATGCATATGAGGTGGCAATCAAGGCAACAAATTATCTAGTCCAAACTAGCAAGCTTACACCTAGACCACCAATGCCTTGGTTATTTGAGATCATACCACCCCCTATTTTTATTCTTCCCCTTTCTCTCATTCCTCTTATGTCTACAATTATTCTTATACCCTCACCTGATTAAGAAAAGGCTTCCACTAGTCAATCTAGTGATTCTCAAGAATAAAAGAACTTTCAAGAGCTTAAGAGCATGTTCTAATATTTTGGAAATGAAATAGTGAACTTTAAGATCTATAAAACTTTAATTATGCCTTAACAAGACTCATATCAACCTCAATAGTGAGCTTATCAAATAAATAGGCAACCCTACAAAGGAAACTTCCAAGGCCAAGGCCAAGGTCAAAGATGAGGACAAGGACAACCTAAAAATGTTGGGGAAAAGAACTATAATCCAAATATTACAAATACTTCCAACACTCTATTCCCTATTCAAAACAATATTGCTCAAGAAGATAAGGGTAACATGCCTTAGAATTACTATTTTAGGAAATCCATTGTTCTAACCACTAATTTCACACAAGCTTTCAATGATCCATGGTAATAGGCTACCAATTATGAGTAAAATCAAGCTCTTATGGCTCATAACATAGAGGTACCCATGATGACAAAACTAGAATTGCCTCAACAAGGTCAAAGAACTAATAAAGGACCAAGCTATTTGGGTGCTATAATGGTGAATTATGAGCAAAAAGAGTGTTATGCACTCAATCAACAAGCTAGTTCTAGCTACGCATACATTTAAGTGGTAGCAAATTCATAATTCAAAAGAAGGAACATAGATGGTAACCAAGAAATAGTCAAGGAGCCTCCTACTATTACTTATTTAATATCAAATCCAAAACAACTTGATATTATTCCAATAGCTCTAATTAGCCAAAATTAGAGGAATACCTTTATTCCCCAAAACTCACAATCTCAAGGTGCAGTTGTAGCTCCCAAAGCATAACCAAAAGTTGGTGGTTCACCCTTCAACATTATGGAACAAATGAAAATATCCAATGTGAGTGTGACAATGTGGTATATTCTCTCTATGCCTAATGAGGTAGATATCCTACAAGAAGGGTTTTCAAAAATCAAGGTTCCTGAGAAGGAACCAATCAAGGAGAATGTGGTTCTCACCAATGCAACCAAAGGACCCAGTGAAGGGTAACTAGGTAAGGTGGTCAAACCTCCTCCCTCATAAATTATATCAATCATTGGTTTTTATTTAGTGCATAATTACTTGGTAGATAGTGGGGATAATACCTAAGTGATGTCAAAGTCCATAGCTAATCAGCTTGATCTAAAATATGAACCCCAATCTAAAGAAATTCTAATACTTGATGGTTCTTCTCCCAAGCAATCTAATGTTTATCATAGTGTCTTAGTGGTTTAAGATGTTTTTATCTTAAATGTACCTCCTCATTTTTCCCTATGCCTATATATGGAATTCACTAAAAATATTGGAGATTATCTTGTAGTATATTGGTCATACATGGCATTCATAGCAATATATTAGACCAAGGTATCTATTAAGTCATATCCCATTACATAATTTGACATAGAGCCTTATGGGTTAGACAACATAAACCTCAATTAGACTATTCTTGATGAGGATAAACATATGGTTGGTCAAGAATTAAACACTCGCCCTGAGGATATATGAGACATGTTCTTGGATGAGCTATGGAATGAAGGAGTTGAAGAGAGGGACATGGGTGTATAATTATTACATAAAGAGAATCATTCCATGTTATCCCTCATTAGACCTAAATAAAATCATAGTGGCTTATGAAATTTTTTCTTTGATGGTTCAAGGAGCAAACATGGAGTGGGTGCAAGTGAAATTCTAGTATCCCCCTCAAATGACAAGTTTTTCTCTTCTTACAAGTTCCAATTCACTTGTTATTTTAATGTAATAGAATATGAGGGTCTTATTCATTACCTTCAAAGGGATAGTAAGAGAGGGATCAAGTATTTATAGGTTTATGGGGATAGGGAGATGATAGTAGAGGCCAGAATATCACCAAGAATCCCTTGATGAATTCTTACAAACATAGAGTGTTAGACCTAATTGAGGATTTTAAGGTCTTTAACATCCAAGCAATACCAAGAATATAGAATGGACATATTAACAGGTTGGTAGCTATATGATCTCCATTTGATATCCAAAATGAGTTTAAAAATACCAAGGTATAGCCAAATGTTAAAGTGGTGGTAAGACAATCAATGCCAAAAACAAAGATCATTGACAAGTCTTTGATAATGATAAACAAATTAATTTTTTATTATAGCAATAAGTAGAGTTCCACTCCATAAAATAAGAAAATTTTCAACATCAATATGAGGAGTAAATAGTTCAATTAATATCTAACAATCTTCCTAAAGGTCTTATCACCTTTGAAGGTCTTTTACATGAGGGAGATCATGTGAGAAAATGCAAGGTAATGATGCCAACAAGTGAAGATAACTATGAAAGAGTCCTTATCTTTAAATACAAGCTCCTTAAGCTTACAAAGGTAAGCACTAAATTTTAGAATCATGCTTTCATATAGCTTTGTAAATAGTATGCAAACAACTTTTCTTGGGAATATAGTGACCTTAAAGGCTTTGATCCCAAGCTCAACCAACATACTATATAATTGGAGGTTAATACCAAGTTTTTAAGGTAGAAATAGAGGCCTATAGATCCCAAAATTGAAGATCTTAAGAGGAAATAATTTACGAAACTTCCAAGATCATCTTTCCCATTAAGCATTCGTCATGGGTAGACAATTTGGTACCTATGAGGAAGAAGAGTGGGGAAATCAGATTGTGTTTTAACTTTAGGTATTTGAATAGGGTCTCTTTGAAGGATCATTACCCCTTACCATCCACATACAAACTCCTTTAGATAGTTGCTAGTTCATAATGTTTTGCTCTTTTAGATGGGTATTCAAGTTACAACCAAGTGCTAGTAAGAGAGGAAGATCAATATAAGACTGCCTTCACCATAGAGTGGGGAACATATGATTACCAAAAGATGCCTTTTGGATTGTCAAATGCTGGGGCCACTTTCAAAAGATTCATAAACATGGATTTCCAAGGGTTTATAAATCAAATGGTACTAGTTTACTTGGATGACATCATAGTTTTCTTCAAGAAGGTTAGTGAACACATGGATCATCTAAGGTTGATCTTCCAAATATGTAGAGAGTATGGGATCTCTTTAAATCCCAAAAAATGTGTGTTTGTTATTCATGAAGTCAAACTTTAGGGTCACATTATCTCAAATAAAGGGTTATCCATTGATCTTGAGAGAATAAGTGTCATCCTGGTCTTATCTTTACCCAAGCACAAGAAAGGAATCTAGAGATTCCTTGGGAAGATAAACTTTTTGAGAAGGTTTATACCTATTTTTTAAAACTTGGTCAAACCCATCACCACTATGCTAAAGAATATCCAAGTGTTTCCTTGGCTAAATGAAGGTAAAACAACATTTGAGGCCATCAAGAAAACCATTGTCCAAACACCCTCATTCATGAATCCTAATTTATCAAAGAATTTCATATTGTACACATTTGCCAATATTGACAACATATTAGCTATGATAATGAAAAAGAATGGTAAAGGACTTGATTAGCCAATTACCTTTTTTAGTCAAGGACTAAAGGTATATGAGGTGAGGTAAACTTGTATTTAAAATTAGGTTCTTGCAACCTTGAGAAGAATCAACAATTTTAGGCAAATGATTTCTAATAGCAAGGTTAATCTTATGGTGTCTCATCCTAGAGTTAGAGACTTCCTCCTTAACGAAGACTTAAATGAGAAAAGAGTTGGTTGGATTACCAAGGTCATGGAATATGATGTGGAGATCAAAGTCAACAAGATTTTAAGAGGTAAATATTTGTGTGAGCATATGGTAGATAATATTCAAAAAGATAAAAAAGTTGTTTTGGTGACATAAGATAACTCACAAGCAGATGCATCTCCACTTCATAAAATCTATTTCTAAGACATAACACATTTCTCAATGATTAGAAAAAGCCCTCAAGGTTTTAATAGAGTAAAAATAAGGTATTTTAAGCTTAAATACATGCCATATGTATTAGTTTATGGTGTTCTTTTAATACGAGACCTCAATGTGGTACTTCTTAGGTGCATTGATGACCATCAAGTGCCAAAGCTCTTGGAGTAGTTTGATGATGGACCTCCAGGAGGCCACTTTGATCCAAGAAAAATAATAATAAAGATGATGAGATCAAGTTATTACTATACCAACCTCTTTAAAGATGCCTATGCATGGGTTAAAAAATTCTAGAAGTGTTTTCTATTTGTAGGCAAACAAATATTAGCAACTCTCCCACTCAACCCAATTCAGGTGGAGACATCCTTCATGCAATCAAGTTTTAACTTCATTAGAATGATAAATCCACCTTATAGTAGAGGACACAAATGGGTACTCACTTAAAATAAATACATCACCAAGTGGGTGGAAGTAATTTCCTTGAAATAAGATAATTAAATAGTAGTATTGGACTTTAATGATAATATAGTAACTAGATTTGGTGTCCTAGGTACTATTATTTTAGATATGCATTAGCATTTATTGGTAAGAAGATAAGTGAGGGTACTTAATCTAGGCATATACCTTAGTACATCTTCCAAATATTACCACTAAGGTAATGGACTAGAAGAGTTCATAAACAAGAACTTGCTAAGGATTATAAAGAGAACTATGGAGAAAAATCAAAGGGTTTGGCATACAAAGCTAAGGAAAGCCTTATGGGCTAATAGAGTGGCTCCCAGATCTAACATTGAAAATTCTCCATATTCCCTTGTATATAGAAGGGAAGCCAAATTTCCCATTTCTCTTGAATTTCCCACCATAGAGTTAGTCCATAAACTTTATTTGATGGAGATTTAGCCTATAAATGTAAGGATGTTAGAGCTCATGAAGCATGAATAAATCAAGGACCTTGTGATGAAGATATTAGAGTCACATCAAGATCAAGTCAAGAAATCCTTTGACAAGAGATCCACAACAAGGGACTTAAAGAAAGGGAACCTTGTCCTAAAATGAGACTCAAATAAGGCCAAGACAAGAAACCACACCATGTTTGATAGCTTGTGGAGTGGTCCTTGTTTGATCCATAGATGAGAACAATATAACACTTTTTAGCTTTCCAAACTGGATAGAGAGGTATTACCCATACCAATCAATGGCATTCATTTAAAGCCTTGTTATTAGAAGAGTTTAAAATTGTTGCATGATATTATAACATATTAAAGTAGTTTTTTATGCTCTCCTTTAAGTGTCTTATGCACATTTCCTTTCAGTTGTGTGTTTCCCTTTCAATAAGTACCTTGGGCATAGTTGTTATTTTGATTCCTTTTTCTCTTTATTATTTCAAAAGGAAGTCTTCTAGAAAGGGTTAACCTTGAGTCAATTTCATGATTAGTTGAGAGAAACTACTATGAATCTATGTACCCAATAGATAAATTCAAGGATACTAGTATTTTGTATAGCAAGCATGCAACCCTAAGATGTCACCAAAAATGTTGGCCAAATTTGGCCAACATAAGAATCTTTTGCCTAGAAATGATTTGAATAGATGAGCAAAGTTTTAAATGGAATGATTGGACCAAAATTAGAGGAACCTTGATTTTATATTACCTAAAATGTTTTTTAAACACTTTAATCAATCTTAAAGTGTGGTTCATTGAACTTTGAGAAGTAGGCTTGGAAATAGGTCTAGGATTGCAAAGTGAAAAATACTAGTAAGTTATCATGGTATTTCAAGAATTTTGGGGCATGAATTAGGTTTCACAAAGTCTTAAAAATTAATTCAAGCCTTGAAATTTTCCATAATATTTTATAGCACAAATCCAAAAGAACTAGTTCATCATCGCATGTCATTCAAGAATGAACAGATTGGTTTGATTGTATATTTTATAATTATACTTAAAAATCTATTTAAAATTTAAAATTTGCATAGAAAAAATTTTTTGCATGAAAAGAGAATCCTCAAGGTATAAGATAAAATTTGGTGTCTTGATGAGATTTTTATCTTATGATATAAGACTTTAAATTTAGACTTGCAGAGTGAAATGTGCATGCAGACATCAATTTTAAGCTATGGAAAATAGCTATTTAAATTCAAACTAAAGATCTAATGGTACACATTTGATCATGCATCAAAGATCCAATGGTGTGTGGTAACTAATGAAGATAGTTGGCTCAAGTTAATCAATGGTGTGCACTCATTCATATAAAGCATATCAATTGTAAGAGGGAGATCAATGATGTCAGTGGGTCCTGAAGATTTTATTGTGTACCCAAGATCAATAGTGAGAAATGGGTCAAATTTTAGTGAATATCAAAGAAAAATACATGGGTGAAAAGTTTCTAAACCATCTTAAATTATTATAAGATGTATGGATCATGTTCATTCATACCAAAGAAGATCAATAGTATGCATTTAATTAAGTAGAACAAGATTAATAACATGCATTCACCAAGCAGATTGAGATCAATAGTCAATATCAAAAGTTGAAGATAGGATATTCAAATCAAAATTTTAATATGATCTAGGTTGAACTAGGGTAAATATTTCAAAGGATTCTATTGAAGCTTAGTTGAGACCTTTGTTTAAAGATTCAGATCATGTAGAATCAGATTTATTATGTTTTCAACATTGCATGCAATAAGTCCTTGGCTTCAATAAGTTTTAAAATAAAAATAGGTCTATTTATACGTAATATAGTTCAATAATGATGTTATGTAGTATGTAATCTATTCACTGACATATAAACTATAGGAAAATAAATAATTAGATTGGTTTTCAATATATATTTAAAACATATGCTCAAATATTGTAATAAGGAGACATATATGTGATTATGGAGAAATTTCTCATCTATCGACATAGTCATAGCTCTAAAAAATAGGTACCTTTATCTACCCAAATATACATAGCATGGCTCTATCTTGTTTATGGGTATAAGGATTTTGTACTTATAATGAAGCCAATTAGAAGGTGGCATATAAGTTCATAGAACATAATGGGGGATTAGAGGAAGTAGTTGGAACATTTAATGGATTTTCAAGGTATCTAAGGATTTATGTTTCATAACAAGATCATGACTCATTATCTTAGACACATTCTTGTCCTCTAGTATATTACTCAACCATTGAGAAGATTTCGAGGCTATTAGGACAAATAAAGGAAATTTTATCTATGACATATTAATATTGATTTGATAAATGGGTGGTTAAAGCTATATTAATGATCTAGGATATATTTCTCACTCTCTAATTCCCCTTTGTCTATATCTTTCATTTTGGGAGACATTTTTAATCTATCTCTCAATTTTTATAAGAAAGGACTCTCTTCCTTTTGATAGGAAATTCTCTCTCAATTCTAAAGAGTAGAGACTCTCATTTGATTAGGATAAGCCCTATCATAATTTGTATAAAATAATTTTGAATAAATAAATACCTTATTTACCTATCTCTCCTCTCTAAATTATGTATAACAAAGCTTGTGCATGATGGCATTATGAAGGATAATCTTCCATGTCCATTGTCCTTCTTTCTTGCTCATTTATACATGTCTTCAAGTTAGTTGTAGGTCTAATTTAGTGTTATTTCTATCATTGATGCAATATATATGTGAGTCTTAGAACTCCTCTTTTCCTTCATTCATTGTTTCTTGATCCTAGTTTATGAAATACTTATTCAACTAGCTAGTTTTGTGAGATTGTGTGAGCTAGCATTATGTTATGCTTATTTAGTGTTTATTTCATACCCATGTGAGTTTTGATTTATAATTTATACATCACTTTGTTAACTTTATTAGGATCACTTTCCTTGTTTATAACCCTTTTCTTAGTGTAAAAATTAGTATAGGTGATCCATCAAGAGGAATTTGCCTTCTTTAGATATTAAACCCCACCATTGGTGACCCAAAGCTTGGGGTTATTCCCATAGTGTAGCTTAATTAGAGAGATATTGAATAACCCTCTCCAAGGGTTAAAATTGATAATACAACAATTATTATATGGTATATTCTTTTCCCTATTCATTTTTTTATGCCAAAAAGTTCCCCCAAGGAATTTCCAATGGTTGGCATGTAAAGTAGCAATGGCTTGTTTAGTGGAGGTGGTAGTAAACTAGGTAAATTGACATATTATTATTTGATATGGTAAAATTATTTATATAAATCTTAATTCCATGATAAAGTGGTGACCTTCTTCAATAAGTGATTAAAATGATGGCATCTATCATCTAGATATAAAATGAAGCATCTAATTGATTGTATCTTGCCTTACAAAGTATGGATATGCTTCAAAATAGATGGTGATGTTATCTCAATAATGGATAGAAATTTATTAGGATCAACTTCAATGACTTGATTAGAGATAATAAAGCCTAAAAATTTACCATAAATTACACCAAATACACACTTTTTAGGGTTGAGCCTATCTTTGTACTCTTAAAATCTCTCAAAAATTCTTTGAATTATGACTAGATGGTTAGCTTGGGTATTTGATTTTCCCTAGATATAATTGGCATATCCTTCTATAATGTCATTCATCATATAATTAGAAATTACCATCATGGATCATTGATATGTTTCTCCTACATTCTTTACTCCAAATGACATCAATTGATAACAAACATTCCCCATAGAGTGGGGAATGTTGTCTTGTGTTAGTATTCTAGTGCTATCATGATTTGGTTATATCTTGAAAAACCATCCATAAAATAAATAATTTAATATAAAACCATGGAGTCAAAAATCATGTCAATTTTTGGCAGATGAAATTCATCCTTTGGGTAGGATTTATTAATATCCCAATAATCAGTGCATAGTCTAATACCCTTTGGCTTCTTGCTTACTAATACAATATTATAAATCCATTCTGAATAATCAATAGGTAAAATGTATCTTGAGTTTAATACTTTATTTAACTCTTTCTTGACTAATAAAAAATATAAAGATTCATTTTTCTTAACTTGTATTTAATTGGTTTGGCATCAAGATGTATAATAAGGCGTACAACCAAGATGGTGTCCAAACCTGGCATATCAAAGTAGTCCCATACAAATATATCAATAAATTCCCTTATAAGGGTTTAAATACTTTACATTCCTCCTCACTGAGGGACACACCTAACTTAATCCATTTGGGTCCTCTAGAGTCCCAATGTTAACCTAAAAATTGTCCTCCATAAGAAGTGTATAACCATATTATAAATATTTTAAAAAGATGTAAACTAGTTGGAAACATTATAGTCTTATGATTGGATTAGATCATATAATTATCCCAAATAGGATGAATCATAATCACCAAAAGGTGGTAAAGGACATAAAAAAGATACCTATGGGCACTACTTTGTTATATACTCAAAATCTTTTCACTCTTCACTAATAATTTTAGATCCATAGATAAACCTTGGAATAGTAGTCTCTTGCACTTCATGTGAAGAGGGGTGAACATCCCCATCTAATGGACCTTGAAATAGTTTTTCACCAAGAGGCATGCCTTTTTATTTATTATTTCCCTAATCTATAAGCACCTTAAAGTGGTTTTCACTTTTAGACCTAAATTATTGATTTTATTTTTGTTTTTGGCCAAGGATGTTCACCTGCTCTCTAAATAGGCATCATGATCCAATTTGATATATAAACCTTGTTTTTGATCTCATATAAAAATATGATCCCTCAAAACCAAAAATACATAAATGGCCTCATCGTTCTTGATTTAATCGAGTGGCATTATTGAATTTCATTGGTCTTAGTCTAATAGTTGGGGATGATAAACATTAAGTAGAAAAGGGTGAAAAAATATTAATGGTACATAAAACATAAGGTTTAAACAAATTAGTGTTGGTAAGTTCATCATATATGCTATAATCAGACCTTACATCATTTCTAGCATTTTCTTCACTAGTTGATGTTTTAGGAACTTGAATAAGGTATACGAGGTCAACCCTAGGTAGCTTAAATCCAATACCATGAATTCATTTATATTTGGTCATGAAAATTGGATTAAGTGTTCCTTTCTAATTTATCCCTAGGATTATAGATTCATAGTCTTTATTATCCATAATTTGGTTAAGGAAAGGATACTTGGAACTTTGGTAACAATCAATTAGATTATCATTATAAATCCATGAATCATCTTCAGCCAAAGAGTTTTATTCTATCATAGAGGCTAGTTTAAAAATAATGGGTTTAGTGAGATGATATTTTTCCTTAGCATGCCATTTCATATGAACATTATTGGCTCTGTGTCTCCCATAGGCTTTTGGGATCTTAGGAAATTTGGCTATGTGAAAGGATTCATGAGTTCTTTACTTTCCTATATGTTTGTCAAATATGTAAAAATGGTTGGTTATCTTTGGTGGAGGTGTAGATGAATATTTAGATAGGATCTTAGGGTCAATGTAATTGGATTTGGGATATCATTCAATGGTTTTTCTTTATCAACATTTTATCACCAATTTTAAGCAAAGGACTCAGGCCAAATTGGTATTCATAACTCTTGTAATCCATATCAAGATGTTTGTAAAATTTGAAAGGATGGATATTAGTTGGCATGGTTACTTCCATCCTTGACTGGATAAATTTAATACATTGATGTAGTATGGAAGGTATGGCTTTGAATTATTAGATTTATATTCATCCCAAGAGCAAGTTGTATGATAAATCCAAGTCAATAACATGGTAAAGGGTGTTATGGGTCAAGGGTTCAATGACCATTGGTAAATTGATGGTTGCTTGTGATTCCCATTCCTCATTATCATACGCTTTGATGATAATGGAATATGGTTGAATATTGGTCAATGTGTATCTAAGATGGTTCACCAACTTTAAAGGCATAATGTTTAGGCTTGAAGCATTATATACAAAGACAAATTTAATCATATGTATAATTATAATGACCTTGATGTAAAAATGGTTGTTATGAAATGGGCCTAGGGATGACAAATTTGTTTGATTAAAGGTAAGTCATTAGACATGGGCCAAATGTCCTACCATAGATTAAAATTTATTAGGTGTAACATAATTAGTTATAAAGGTTTGATTTAGGTACTTGTTATGTATACTCATGTGAATGCTATATATGTGCAACAAATGCATGATGGATATTTGTATAAGAGTCTTTTCTATTTGTTCCATAATGTCATAGGTTTTCTCTTTAGTATTTATAATTGGCTTGTTCTTGACTGGTATGGAGTTTTTAATGGGTTCATTCATGGAATTAGACTGTGGGTCTCTTATAGTAACCTTATCTCATTAAGATATGATTGCATAATATCAATCAACTACTAGTCCTCTATAACTAGATGAAGAGGTAAAAGGGGATGGAATGTTAATTTCTGGGTTGTGTTGAGCTTGGTTGCAAACATAGTCTAATAAGAATTACAAGCATTGAGAGATTGGTAGGCATTATTAGGAACTAGTTTAGGTTGATTGGAATTCATTCAATGGTTGATGGTAATGGCAGAAATATTACCACCTAAAACATGTCCTACAACATTTTTCTAAGTATATGCAAGGGCATGAAGGCCTCCTTGGTTTGATTGATTAGTTTTACCTTGGTTCTAATCATTTAGTTGTTGTTGTTAACCTTATTACTATTGTGATGGTGTTCTTTGTCAATTTTGTTGGTGTTATTGGTTTTGTTAATTTTGGTTATTATGTTGAATAAAGGGGTTTTTATAAATACCCAAGTTTCAATTAGATATAGAGTCATGGCTATCCCACTATATCTCTTTATTATCAACAATGTTCTCAATCAAGTGTCTATGTTGTATGAAACATCATTTAGAGTGTCCCTTACCTCGATGGTACTAAAAAAACATGTGCTCTTTATACCAGTTGAGAAAAGTAATTCCTTTAGGAAAAGGCTTTGCACATTCTAACTAATCATATTGTCTTGAACCAACTTGAAAATATGAATTCAATGGGTTCTCCTAGGTCACTGAATGCTCTAGCTATGAGTGGTCTTCTCCTTAGAGGAGGTGTTTCTAATTTTGACATATTTTATAGAAGGTTTTGTGAAGGTATAAGCTAACTGAATGGAGGTGGTGGTTGTTGAATGGGTAGAGGTAAATGAACATATTGTTTTTATACCATTTTGACATGTCATGATTTAGTGACACCATTAATAATAACATTCTTATTATGACTGTAGGCTTTTGTTCTTTTTGAAGTATTGGCCAGAGCTAGCATTAAAGCTAGTATTTTGATGGGGTTTTGGTTCTAGTTATGGCTTTGGTTATGTTGTTGGCCTTAATGTTGGTTTTGTCTCTAGTTATAATGGAAGAAGATAATTTGATAATCCCTTTATTTATGAGGGACTTTTCAATTTGTATCTATTTATCAATAACCTCTTAAAAAGTATGAACACATTATAGCTTGATATGATAAGATATATCACTATGTAGACTCCAGATAAATATTGTGGCCACTTTTTTGTTTATTAAATTATGAGTGAACTAGCTAACAAGTGCCCTCCACCATTGTAAATAACTAACAAAGTTTTCACTATTTCTCTACTTTTCTTAACCCAAATCTACCAAAATAATATCATGTTTGATATTATATGATAAATGATATACAAACTTATTTTAAAGGTCATCAAATTTGGGTAAACAATTCATTGGTAGTTTAAGAAGCCATTCCAAGGCTTGTCTATTTGAACTTCTTAGAAAGAGGAGAAGAAAATATATATCATTATAGGTCATTGGTTGGGAAGCGACAAAGAATTATTTTAAATCCTCTTTTGGGTCACTTTTGTTATTATATTTATAAAATTTATTTGGTTTATAACCTTGATGTAATCCATATTAAATAGACATGAGCATATCTCATCTAATTTAAATTTATTTGTTCACTTCCCAGTTTGAATGGCTTGAATCACATTATTCATTGGTTGCATCTCTTAGGCTAGGAATTGGATGGCATGGACTATTGTAGTTGGGGTTGAGTAGTCAAAGATATATTACCTCAACTAAGGTATGAAGGAATTACATATTGGGGAATGTTTATTTTATTGGTTGAACAACTATGAATATTTATTCATGCATTAAGAATATATTATTGGTATGGAATACATTGTTGTTGATAAATATTTTGGCTATGGTTGTAAACATGGCTTTGATTCAAAAATTATGGTTTTAGTAGAGGCATTTGGTTAAGCGGAATGTAATGGTATTTTTAGGATTAGGTGGGAATTTACTATCTACTCATTGAACACTACTATATAAAAGGGTACCTATTTATAGATAAATCCCTATTGTTGAAGGTTTTGTAAGTTAAATCCCTATTATATGTGACGTACCCATTACATAAAAGGCAATTATTACCTAACTATTACCTATTGTACATTATAACCTTGTTTTTGGGTAAACACCTATTGTTTATTGGGCACTTTTTTAAGGTTTCATATTTGTTGTTGACCAAATATCACTCTTAGTTAACCAATAGAAACACATTTTTAAGTGGGTAATGTTTGTAACATTTTTGTTATATTGGTATGCGCTTGTGTCGGAAGAACATTATTTTCCACCTATTGATATGGTGTAGTGTTTATCACTTGTTGAGGTGTAATTTTGGTCTATTTTTGGCTACTTCCCCCTGCTACATCTTTGAGGAAGTTGGTGGTTGAGGAGTGGAAGTTTCTTGTTGCATTTGGGAATTAGGTGTACCTTATCCCTATTATTTGTTGAGCATCACTCTTAGTTGACCAATAGAAACACATTTTTAATTAGGCAATGTTTGTAACATTTTTGTTATATTGGTATGTGCTTATGTTGGAAGAACATTAGTTTCCACCTATTGATATGGTGTAGTGTTTATCACTTATTGAGGTGTAATGTTGGTCTATTTTTGGCTACTCTCCCCCTGTTACATCTTTGAGGAAGTTGGTGGTTGAGGAGTGGAAGTTGCTTGTTGCATTTGGGAATTAGGTGTACCTCATCTCTATTATTAAAATCCACTCAAGGTATTAGTAAGAGGAACCTATTATGTGCTACTTTGAGGTATACTAGACCCACTTTGGTTCACATTAGAATGCACTTACATGTTATTTACTATGTTTTGTGTGAGGTCTTTTGTAGGAGATGTAGTTTATTCTATCATAATTAGGATATTGTATATGTCTCCTAATAATGTGCTTTTGATAAAGGGGTCTATATTTTGATGTATATATCTTGAAAAATCCATTTATTCTCTAGTTAATGGAAGTAACTCTATTTTTGGTGTGTTTGAAATGACCATGGCATTGAAATTTTGATCTAAGTTAACGTATGTTTGATATGTTTATTTTACCTATTCTAATTGGTCATTGATTGGATCCATTTATTTTTTAAGTACATGTAGGACTTGTTTAGTTATTGTTACTAAATCCTGATTATAACTAGTTTAATCCTATTTAAAACTTTGGACATGAGACACATTTTTAGGTGTTTTAATCAAACTAGACATACTTTCATGTGGGAAGTATGTCAAAAATTTGGATCCTACTTCTACTACCCTAAATAGAATTTCATCTTTGTTTTTGATCAAGTGACGATAAAAAAAGTATGGGTCATAACTTTTTGGCATGGTTACATAGTAGGGTTGTTGTTGTTGTTGTCTTTGTTTAATGATAGTTGTCGTTTGAGCATATTTTGTCATTTTTTATTCTCTTGTCCTAGATAAGAAGTTACATTAAATGTGTATTACACTAATGCATCCTACCATTATTATAAATATAGGGTATAATCAGAAAGATATGTATCCATATCATATGCTACATCATCATCATAAGGTTCTTGAACAAATGGGTTAGTAGTAACAAAGTTATCATAATTTGGATTATACACGGTCCCATAATGTGTAGAGTGAGGCATGTTCACATTTATGACTAGGTATCTAGAAAAAGGTCTAATGTGATAAACAAATGAGGTCTAAGGAGAATAAACTTGAGTTATTTAAAATAAGTCAAAGGTAAAATGTTTAATCTCAGTTTAAGGCAAAGGTAGAATGAAAAATTGAAATCTATCTTTTGTAAAGAATTTAAGAAAGTTAAAATGATCATGATATAGGTATAAAAATGAAAATAAAGATGGTAGTAATTTTTTCAGGCATTACAAATCTAGACTTATAAACTAGGTCAAAGGTGTGAAAAAAACAATGCTAGGTCTTTGGTCAAAAGCATAAAGCTAGACTTAGAAACAAGCATATATAAATAAGAACTTGAAATCAACCTAATATAAAGTAATTGGACTAGAAAAAGTTATTAATTGGCTCAAAATAATCAGTAATTAGATTATAAAAACTCAGAAATTATCTCACAAAAGAATCAATAATTATTCTAGAAAATACTTTTAGAAAATGAAACTAAAACATTTTTGGACTCGATACAAAGAAATATAAACAAGTAACATGAAAATAAAACACCCATAAGTCCAGGGAAAGGTTTTTAAAACAAATGAGAAATCAGTCCAAGTTATAGAATCTAAATTCAAAAAGGTAAACCACCTAAGCCCAAATTAAACAAGGCTTTTGCGTAAACATAATTAGCTTAGGATCTAAATTTTTAATGATTGAATTTAAAATTTCATATAAAAGACTCATATTTTATAAAGTAAATAAGCTAGACTTAAATGGGAATCATAACCAAACATTTTTTGAAATAAAAGGTATGAATTGTTTTGAACATGGTTTCAAACAAGGTAAGTGTTTTAGAATAAAAGCAGTAGCATAACAATGCTCCATTGAATACGGGGTAAAAAAGATGGTTTTAAAAAACACCAAGGCAAATGTTTGAAACAAAATTGGTAGAAAAACACCTCTTAGTTAAAATTAGTGTGTAATAAATGAATATTTTGACTTATTGTAGCTTTGGTACACAAAAAAATTTAGACTTAAAAACACATGATAGTAAAAGAAAACATAAAAACTACTTAAGTACATGTCCTATCCCTAAAATTGACAAGGTGTGTGTAGCATTTGCCAAAGTTTCCACCAATATACCAATGCTCAAAAGGAATTAAGTGTTAATACAAAAATTTAGGAATGCATGTAGGTATATTTTTAATCCCCCCTCTATATCTCAATCATTGGTAGATGACACAAACTTAGAGTGCAAAAATCTAAACATTTGGAAATATATTCCATGGTAAAGTGGGGTTGATCTAAAATGTATAATTTTCAAAATGATCTAAATGGTCCTAAGTGTGGCTAACATAAATTTGCATCAAATTTCTTGGATTCAAACTTTCTAAATTCATATTAAAAGGTCTTGTACATTTCAAAATGAATTCATCCATTTATTACTTAGTGAAGTCTAATGTTCAGCATTAATAAATCTAGGTCTTTTAAGAATGATCAGGCTAGTTGCTTAGCCACTATTCAATTCTAATATCAAGTGATTAAGTTATATACCCCACCATGGATTGGGTTTTTTATGATGATGGGAAATGAAACCCAAGTCAACATACCCTTAAATAAATTATGAGGGGATGAACTCCCTCCCACAAGACAATGTGGAAAATTAAACAAATGAAAAAATTAGAACTTTAAGGTTGTTTATGGGTCACCCAAATCACTCATATCTTGGGGAGAGAATACACATTTTTTCCTCCATTCTAGACTTAGCCAAACAAGGTAAAAAACATGGCACTTTTGATCACCCAAGTTCCCTAAAGGGGATGGGGGACAACATACGTGCAAAGTTCATTTTTCCAAAAAGTAGTTTAACCTAAGAAATTGAAACTAATTAAAAAATAATAAAAAATTAAAAATTAAAATCTCTTAGGATCTTAAATCTAAGGTGGTTGTTCAATTTATAAGAACCAAATAATATGTGAATGAAATTTTGGTCACTTGGCTTTATTGTTTACTCTTGTAAACTTGAAAGACAAAAAGAAAAGTTTATTAGGTAGATTTTAAGCATTAAAACATATGTGTGAATGAAATTTTGAAGTGTTTAGACCTCCATTTATTCACATAATTTCCTATAAAAACATCGAGGGGTTCAATTTTTTATGTAAAATATCTAATCAAAAAACAACTTTGACTTTCAAAATCTTAGGTTTTATTTACATAGAGTGAAGTCACCAATTTACCAATATAATTAAGACTCTAACTTCTAAACAGAGTTCATTAGTTTCCTATGGAACTAGAATAGAGAGAAAAAAATATCTAGTAAAGTCACAATTATTCAAGTGTGAAATCATTGTTTATGTTAGTCAATCACTTATTAGGATTAAAAACAAAGAAAAATAATTGAAATCATGAGTAAAATTACTTATATAAGGCACCAAAATGTAGGATCGAAGTCACTATTTTCATTTTTCAAAGTCACCAATTACACAAAGGATGATTTAACACAAGTCAATCTCACCAGTTTTTAAAAACAAACATAAGACAAAACATAGGATAAAATAGGCTAAGTTGCCAATTAAAATGTCAAAGTCTCTGATTAGTAACTAAATAAAATAATGTGAAATTTTATCATAAAACTAAATTACTGATGATTTGAGTGATATTTTTAATAATTTTAAATGTTATGTTATTAATCTAATTTTCACCCCTAGGAAGGTTGTTCAATCTCTCATAGCTAGATGACAACATGTAATCACTTCTCAGCTATCGGTGGACTAATTGGTGAAGTGAATTTATAGATTAAGATAGATCCATTGATGCTTCATCCAATACTACAAGTAAACAAATAAAACTATAAATAAAATGGATATAATAATATTGAAATCAAAAGACACATGGAGGTGATGCACCAAATGTAGTTTCCTCTACTTGCTAATGCTTGCACTATGAAAAAACAAGATTACAATATAATTTCACAACTTCAATAAAACTCCTCACATGCAAGTGTTTCTATATGAAGTATATGGATAGTATAATATCCAAGGTTATTAATAAATAGGCCTAAAAAAAGACACTAATGACATTTCAACACTTGAACTTAGTAAACCATTTGATACAATTCATAAGACCTAAGGAAATATGTCTAACTCGCATATAGACATGAATAGAAAAAGACAAATGTAAGGAAGTAGTACAACCATCACTAACATTAATCAATGATTCATCTCAAATTAACTAAATTCAATACTAAGAAACTCTAACTTAACTTGAATTTTATTTTAAATGTAATAACAATTATTAAATATGGTAGGGATTCTCCATATATATTTAGAGGTTACATTTAGTTCTTTTTCTATTTTAATTTATTAAATAATAGAAGGAAGAGAGAGATAATATAGGTGTCTATATTCCATAATCATTATACATCTATCATAAGATAAATTTCACACACGAAGTGGAAGAGAGAAGGCAAGGAGTTTCTGATTCTCTAATCCATGTGTCAACTCAAAAGGCAGAATTTTTTGAAAGTTGGTGAAGAGATGAAGAAGAGACACTCAATGTGCATATTAAACTAATTCATCTTCTTATATAGGTAGTTATCAACTATTTGTGGCAATTTTATCCTTGTCTTGACACCTTGTGGCTTATTAGTTTCTCCCAAACTAATAATGTAAGCTGACAAGTCATCATGAAGGAGTTTGATGATCAAATGAGGATTTTAATGAAGAATGACATGTAAGTCCATCTTGGTAGACTTGATACTTATTTAATATAAATCCCTTATTATAGAGTTATACATTTACTACTTTGAGGGAAGTTACAAGTTTTCTTATTGAAACTTGGCATAGTTGAGAACCTTCTATGAGAACCTTACCCTTTGTAATGTTTATTCATATTGTGAGATTTGAATTTGAACTTCTTACCTACTCCCCTATTGAATTTGGCTATTTGTATTTGATCACTTAAAAAAAGTCTAGTTTATGTTTTGAAGGGTCTACACCATAGATTTTTTCTTCAAGTAAGTGTTTTAGTATGATATGGAGTTTGTTTAAACATTTGAGATCAACTTATAGCTATTATTTTCATGCTTTTGTGACAAGAAGATATAAAAATACCTTAATTCCATACAAAATTCAGTTATCCTTGAGGGATAATGGGTTATTATCTCTATCTCATCATCCATCAAACCTTCTATAGATATTATTAGGTGCTTACTAAGATGTTCTAAAGATCTTTTGATTTTTAAGACCTTTAAAAAGGTCTGTACTTTACCTTCTTGATGTCATATTGGTCAAATTTATTTATTTAGGCCTTGATGGACTTGAAACATATGTTATCACTATGGGGACTTCTTATATGTCTTATGAATGATCATAACACCTTTTCCTTTGGATCAAAGAACCTATAAAAATCGTTAGGAGGAATTATTGACTATAAAATTCCACAAATAGGTCTAAGAAGGAGCTTTCTAGGCCATTCATCCATACATTTCCTTCCACACATGCAAAGTTTCTACTACATCATATGCATAGGAGAGTTATAGGGACCACTTAATTAGTTTTGAATCCATCTCAATTTATTTTTGTCACTTTGAAGCTTATCTTCTTCATCAGGTCTTTAGAGGGATTTTAACAAGGTTTTATGGTCTTATCTTGTTAAGTATTGTTCATAAATAAGACATTGTTGATCTCCAAACCAATGACACTAGTTTTTATTAGAGATATTGTTAGCAACCCAAGTTTTACCCTTTGAAGGAGATAGTTCAATTGCGCTTCAAACTTGTACTAACATGGGATTGTCTTAAAGGTTGTGGGTGACCTATAGTTAAACTAAACCTCTAGATTATGGGTATAGCTCCCTAGATATATCAACTTAAACTCTTCTTCTATGATTTATTTATATTTAGATGAAAAGATATTAGGTGAAAACATAAAAGGAAAACCTATTCTAGGGGTGGTGATGCACCACTCTTCATGTATCCTCTCTTGATTAATCTTTAAACACACTTGTGAAACTAATGGAAGATAAGTAACTAACCAAACTCCTTGACACAGTCCTAAACATGAGTATTTCATATGGATTTTAGGTGGAAGGTCTATAACTTGAATGGAAAAAATGAAGGTCTATATAAGACACTATCAATCAACTCACTCTTCAACATAAATACCACCTATCAACACTTCACATGTCCTATATAGGGTGACAACATAACAATAGGTCAAAGAGAGGACCTAAAAAATAATATGAACTTCATACATTTTTGTAAATAAAAAATAATAACACACACTAATGCTAATGAATAAGTCTGCAATAGTCTTATCTCTATTAATTCAAGATGTAAGATATAATTTTGGTAGAGCTTTGCTACAACCAATCAAGGAATGAGAAAAATGAACACAATCCATAAATATATAAATTTGTGCACAATATAAAAAAGGAATCTTCGCATAGAAGTGGCCATGAAGAGGCCATAGTTATCATGTAGTAGTTACAACAATTTCCCTCACTCTCCTATGCTTTGCTTGAGTGGATATATGCATTGAATGATGTTTTTATAGCATTGATGTCTAATATTAGTAATTTTTGACCCATAAATAGTCCATTCACACCATATTTAACTAGTTTAATCTCCCTTAATCAATTACCAACATTGAAATAGGTTTAATTGGGCCTTTTCCATAAGGCATTAAGTGGCTACCCATACTTGTAGATTGACCATATTCAAGAAACTGCCTAAATTCTTCATAATTCTCATGATCATGGGGATTTATCACTTCAAAAAAAAGTTAAATATGTTATATGATGGTAAATTAACTCTATGATGTCCTTATTCACACGTTATCACCTTCATATTTTTTATTAAGTAGGCCTTATTAGGTAGTAGACCAATCTCTTATCCATTCACTATTTAAATGATCATGAGAGTTACACCAAACCATAAAAATATTTGACTAGGCTTGAATCATACCTAAAAAATCATTATAAATTATGAATTATATCCTCCAAACATCTCACACTTTTTAAACTTACCCTTATTTCATGATTGGGCCATCTTGACTAGCTTCTACAGACTGGCTAATTGGTGAAGGTTGGTAGAGGTACTCCCAGGTATGTATGTGAACACTTCATATTTTTAGAAGGTGAAAAAATCCATAAACCATCACCCTTAATGATTGGTAACCTATGACCAAATATTTCACTTCATATCTTACTCAAAACCTTTAAAACATGTAGTTTTTAGAGGTTTCTATATAGACCAATACCCTATCAAGAGTCTCCTCTAAGTGGGCAATATGATATAGGTGTTCATCAAGTGGTTACCATGCATTTATATGCATAGTTTTTCCTAAATATCTCTAGCTATGTCCTTATTAGGTTTTTAGGGAGGTTTAATAGTGTTTAGGACTCTTAACTATGGTTCATATAGGTTAGGGCCTTGACTTATGAACCAATTTTACTAAACTCTTATAGACAAATTACCTCACCTCTCTTGAAGTTCTTAAACTCCCATGCAGATGTTTTGTAGAGTTGTGAGCATGTGAAGTTACCTCTCAGGTGAGAATAGTGTATTTTGAGTAATCTTTAGGTGTCTTTAGGCGATAATGACCAGTTATGGCACCTCCCTTGTAGCTTAAAGTGATATACACCTCTCAAACAACTTGATTATCTCCCCCATGAAGGTTTGAAGTGTACTCTAATCTAATTTTGGCCTCTACTCTATCTCTTAAGTGGTAGTGTCTCAATGAGGGTGCTAAATCAATGAGCATAAGTGTATGGTTTTTGAGTCTTGGTCATAATATGAGGATATGAGACACCTATGCACTATTCTCATCATGGAAATAATCCTTAAGAGTCCTTATAGTAAATGTGTTGATATCAAAAATACATTTACCTATTGTTGTATGCAATAGTGTCTCTCACTTAGACACTCAAGTCTATCTACAAGGGTAACTAGTTGTAAATGTTTTTGTAGGTGGCCATTGTGAGATCTTTTAGGAATTCTAGGACCCTCTCTTATTTCAGAAACCCATGGACTATGTAAACCCTTTTCAATCCCTTGATTACAAGCTCAAACTAGTTTTCTCATGGGCTTGTCCATATAATATGACCCATAAATGTGACAATTAATAGATTATTTTAATGATAATAAAAACTTAGGAGACTTTTAAGACCATTTCATTGCTAAAATACTCCATATAATTGCATTTGGAAGCATAATTCTATCATTGGATACCATCTAGGGTTTAGGAAGAGTTTTAAAGGTCCATCATTCTAATGATGGTTCATAAAATAAGGACCTCCAAAAAAAATATTTTCATGAATAATTAGTCCATTGACCCCTTCATATTCCCTAAACAACTTAGGATCCCATGCAAAGTGTGTGTGTAGATATGAGTGATGGAAGGTGTGTCTTGAGCTTTCTACTAAATAATTTGAGCAAGTTAAATTCTTGATGTTCATTTATAAAATTGGGCCCATCAATACTTTTTATTATTTTATGTATTATGAGTCCATATGGGTACTTAAGTCTCCTTAAGATCCCTAGGTCTGGGTCCCTATGTGGTGAAGGGTATGAGTGCTTAAAGATGTAACTTCACATCCTTGTTTAAGAAAATGGAGCTCGAGGAAGGTTAAAGAAATTATGAGATAATTCATTGAAATCCCATAACTCAAATATGTTATCCAAAATTTAAACATCTTCCCACATATACCACATTTCATTTAACTTGCTTGTATGTTTGGATATGTTATGAGGTGGTGGTAGGGTCTTGAGACCTATGTGAGCTTTTAGGTCTTATAGGACCGGACTAGGTGTTGAAACTCTTAGCTCTCCTATGGATTCATATGTAGATATCATGTGACACAATAAATATTTTAATCCAACCTCTACCTCATTCTCATGTTTGCATCTACTCAAACTTTTTGTCAATCCTTCTCCTTCCAATAGACTACCTTGATCAAGACTACCTAGTGTATAGGATAATATTAGCTAATGTTTGTGCCCAAAGTAACATATTTTTTATCTTATAAGAGTGTAATAATAATAAATACATCATGTTTAAATGTTGGTTATATCCTTCAGGCTCATGTACTTTAACCTTGATAACACATCTAAATACATAGTCATATATAGCCTTATGTGTGTTTGGTCTTCAACCCTGACCAGACAACTTACATACTCAGGAGAATTATTATGTAGGTAATTAAGGTGTTTGATGTGTATTTATCCAAAAAATACTCTCCTTTATATATTATGGATATTTCAACTCTCATTGGTCTGACACCTTCACATCATAGACAATCTTGACTAATTGTGTGAGCTTTACATAGCCCAAAATGCATTCCTACATGTTCCTCTACCTTTGGTGAGGTGACCACCATGATTTATCCTTATTCCCACTTTTAACCTTACCCAATTATGTGAAAATACTATATCATACTTATGCTAAGGGTAAAACCTATCAATACTACTATGATTATTGTATGAACCATGTATACTTACTGACAAGGAGTCTGTGTAATAAGTCTATGAGGGAGGAGAGTGGTTTTTAACTACTTGAGACCTTTGTAACTCTTTAAAATTCCCATTCACCTCCTTGAGACGTTAACCTACTTGTTCATATTCACTTCCTATGCTCAAGGATGATCTATATATGGTGACTTTGGAGAGATTTATCAAGGTGGTTTCATGTGATTTCTGATAGGTGAATGTTTTCTTCTTTAATAGGGTTTATGAATATGTGGCACATTATTCATGACCTAGTGGTTCTTGAAAATATAATGAGTATGTAGGTATTGATCCTGGACTTGGGTATTGGGTGGATAAGCTATGGGTGATGATAGTGGGGTTATATGGAGTTTGAAAATGAAGTACATGGCTTATAATAGAGGTGGAATGGCACTATGAAGGTTATCAAATGGTAGAGGTTCTTTTGTGACTTGAAATGAATTTTGAAAACACACCCAAGATATTCTAAAATAAACTTAGACACCCCTATGCATAAAATTAACATAACATAACACTTTGGATGCAATGAAAAGGCATACACTATAAAAAAATAAACCTAAGACTTTATTAAAAAAACCTTAACCTTAACTAAACAACCTTAACTCTTACTAAAAGAGTTGTGAAGGTGTTTGACAATATATTGGTAGTTTCTAATCCTATGGGGGTTAAGGTCAAGCTTGAGAACTTGGTGATAAGGATATATAGGCGTGAATTCAACATTCCATGATATGTTTTATTTAATTTTAACAACCTAAAATCCATCATCAGATAGTATAGTACCTTTATATGCAATGAAACTCAGACATGAAGACCATATTACTTATAAGCACCATTTTTGAAGGTTAGAGACCATCTAATCATTAAAATTGGATTAAAAATACATGAGTTTCCTAAAGACACCATGATTAGACATCCTAACACCATTCACCTTTAGATGTATACATTAGCTACTCCTCTTCATCAATGAAACCTACCTACATTCTATAAAACATTAACAATTTGGATATTTCGCACCTCCATATGCCCACATGTGTGAACCAAATGCTGAAGATGCCATGAAAAGTCTATACAAGACTTGAGGAACTAGGCATAATCACCATTTTGATCAAATAGACTACAAATTCCATGAAACCATCCTCCTTTTGCCCTATGTAGATGAGGGTGGTAACTTAATCATTTTACTTATTAATGAATGTTAATAAATCTTAAGGGACTAAACCTAAAATTAATTCCCATGATTCGAAGGTAGACAAGTTTAATTTCTCTAGACAAGAGCTTGTAATCTCTTTCTCTCTCCTTTGTATAGACTTATCATAAACTAGAAGTCATCTACAAGCCTAACAATGAGCTCGATGGGGAATATGAATCAGTTTTGGGATCATCAATAACTAAAAAAAATTTATTTATTCCACACATTTTAGTAGTGAACTCCCTTTATAGACCCCTAACTCCAACTGAGTCAATCTATACTTTACAGATTTGTAACACTTAGAATACTTAGGAAACCTACAAATTCGCTATGTTTTCTCATTTTTTAGACCATAAGACATTATTAATAGGTAGGAGGATGGAAAATAGGAGGAAAGTGATGTATGATAACTCATGGTATTAATTTATGAGTTGAAGAGGCATATTTTGGCATATGTGGGGCCCAATTAGTGGTAATTAAGTGTTGATTTCTGTGAAAAGGGGATCAATAACATATGAAACACTTTGGGTATGGTCTAATGGGATTCAAGAAGGCCATTGAAGGTGTGAATAGTGGATTTAGTGGAATTTTAGGGTAAAATGGAATCACAATAAGATTGCATATCTCCCTTTTAGTTCATATATATGACCTTAAGGGTGGATATAAAATGAATACCATTTAAACACATATAAAAAGACCTTAGAACCTATTCAATACATCAATTAGGTTCCCATTCTCCTAGATAAAAAATATAAAACTTAGATCAATGCATACCTTGCATAATTTGAATGTATTATAAAGGTTCATGATGATCAATTAGATGCATCATCCAATCATCTCCACCATGGCACTTTTGAACTATTGAGAGCACTTCAAAGCTTGTTATGGGCCTTCACATATGCTCAAACACTTTAATGAAATTTAAAAAAAGTTGAGAAAAGGAATGAAGACAATAAAATTGTGCTTCATGACATGAAAAGATAGTGGATTTTTTGCATTTGAAATGGCAACTAGTGACCTTACTTGCAGACTATCCCAACTTACAAAGAGATATGACAACTATGAGTCATTATGGTGACTAGAGTTCATAGGGTTTAATTTGACTCATTTATATGCCCAAGGTAATAAAGTTTTCAATACATAGGATTATAGAGTTCTTAATACTTACTCTAATATTGCTTATTACTAATGTAATTCCTTATGTGAGTTCCCACATGATGAATTTGGGCTTCCTTAGACTACATAGGATTATAGATGATCTCAATAACATTAACTTGTCATAATAGGTCATGAAAGTGTTTTTTTAGTAAGAAACACCTCTTAAAGGTCTACATATAATCACACTAGTTTTTTAAGTTATCCCCTAAATGAACTCACCCCCTTAACTCATTATAACTTACATTAGGCCTTTGTTAGGGTTTGAGGATGATCCTATTGAAGTGACTCTATTAGTTCTTAGTTAACACTTTATCCATCTTATAATGAGTTAAAAACTTATATTATCTTCAAAAATGTCCTTTTCACCTCCTATGAGTATTATTTCCATAAATTATGGCTAAAACTTGCATAAATTCCTCATGATTCATGAGTAGGCTTGTAGGTGACTATTTGGGCTTCTTGACTCCAACACCTTGAGAATGAGTAACCTTGAGTTAGTTTGGGAGTTATATGTGATCTTGATAAGTATGTAGAGTTTAATAATATAATTTATTACCTATATAAACTTATTATAACCTCCTATCCATCAAAATTATGACCTTTCTCTATCATCTACCTATGATAAGCATGTTGGTGACTATTAGGCCTAAAACTGTGACTTTGTGTGTTTTATCCTCTCTAAAAATATTTAAAACATTATAAAAATGTAAACCATATATCTAATGATTTATGACCATTTACATATTCCCTAAGTCATTCAAATGGACTTGACCAACTCATATGGTCTTCAACCTGATGTGCATAGCCTACTTGCAAGATGATCATTTCTCCCATGGCTGACTATACACAACTAGGCATACTCATCAATAGAACATATCATTTTGGTGTGAGATAAATTAAATTAAAGGTAAATTATTTAACCATTTTTAGATATGAGAAACAAATCTCATATTGGTTTCTCCAAGATGAACCCAAGAGCATTATTACTCTCTTAGGTCCTTAATAGGCCTAGGATATTATTCAAATCAATAAGCTTTATATTTTGAAATATTATTTTCAAATAAATGTTTTAATCCTCATTAAAACTTGTTCATCAGTCCTATTCACTTTTTTTGAACTTCACAACCCAAACTTCATGTAAACTTTTCATTCTCTGTCTACTTTCTTAGTACAAGCATGTAGGTGATCTCTTTACATGATTTGGATATTCTAGTACTCTCTTTTCTTATATAATATAAAAATTATAAATATTTCCTATGAGGTCTCACACACCATTTAAAACCTTTTTAAACTCTTTATTCATCATAAAACCTATCTCCTTTACTCTAGTTGATTTCAAGTTGTAGGCAAACATATAGATGACTATTTTAGGCCTAAAACACCTCCTTAACTCAATCATGATTAGTTATCCTTTATTGTATGATCTCTTATGGACATGTAAATGTATATCACACTTGGTTATTAGCATCAATTTTACAAAATTACCTTAAAACTTGTTCCTTGATCACATGCCTATGTTATTCCTTCATACTTACAAGCTTGTTGAAGAGCATTAAGGCCAATCTCTCTTTAGGTTTAATGTCTAACCTTTCCCATTTTATGATGATATTGGACTAGTTTACTAATATTCCTCACCATTTATAAAACACATATATGGTCAAGCAACATCTAAAGGTGTTTTGAGATTCATTTCTTATTTCTTGCCAATAAGTTTATTCAAATCTCTTTGATGATGGCAATGAGTCTATGTGAGTGAAGAGAAAATTTTATAAGGTGGAAGGATAACTAAGGATATTATATAATTAGTGTTACATGTTGATATAGGTTTTTTAAAGAACACTTGAGGTTAGATAACATTTTAACCAATGAAAACCTTTCCTATAGCTTCTCATATAGGTCTTTAACTCATTTAAATTAGAGGTTTTACTCTTTTAATGTTGGCATATGCAAATTAGATAATATAAAATGGTGTGAATGAAATAATAGGATCTCAAATGGTCTCAGACAATCATCTTTTTCAACAAAAAGATAACAAATGTCCTAAAACCATTAAAAATTGAGCCTATGGGGTTTGAAATTACCTTTTTACACCTTAAATCCTTAGAAATTAGGGATTGATTAGATAAGTCACTACACAAACTAGAATGTCGTTAGGATCCCCTTATTTTCATAGTATCTTTAGTCTAAATCTCTCTCTCTTACATGAATTATCCTCAAACTTTTGACTTTTATGAGATTGCCAAGTAGACCTACAAACTTGATGGAGAAATGGCATATGTTTTTGCCTTATTTGGCTCTAAAAAACCTCCAGTTATATGGATTTAGGTCTACGAGGTTTGGGGGGATCATTGGATAGGCATGTAAGTTGATCCTAAAAATAAAAAATTTACAAAGATATGGTTATGCCCTTAACCTTTGGCATGTCTTGGTATATTTGTGGCTGACTTGTGGCTTACATTCCTCTTTTATATTCTTGTTACATTTCTCTATGTTCTTAATTAGGTTATCCTATAGAATAAACATGGTTAAGTAGTATATATATATTATGTAGTGGTTATTCTTTGATCATCATGTTAAGTATTATACTCTTAGTACATTGTTGTGGAGGTTGCTCCCTCGAAGTGGCTTTATTATATTATCTAGTATTCTTCTCTACTATCAATTATTATTGTGTGATCTCTCATATTTGCTTATTATATGTGAACATCTATGTAATTTCATTATAAGTGGTATCAAATATTTGATTTAGGTAAGTTCCTTATAGCATTATTTTTTTCAGATCTGGCAAGATATGACTTCTGTGAGGGGAACGAACAAAAAAACATAACTTGCAATCCAAGAAGAATTATTTTTTTTGTTAGTGTAGTATTGTTCAAAATACTTTAAAAAAAAAATAATTAAAACAAAAGTCTAAAAAAATTTGCTTTGCTTAATTCCAGTCATTGGATTCATCTCAACAAGATGATCACAATGGTATATTCCACTAGTACACTTTTTTGTGCCAATTTTTTTTACCCTAGTACACAAAGGTAGTCATTGGATTCATCTTGGTGAGGTGACCACAATGGTACCATCTCTTGGTATACTTTTTTTAGGGTAAAAACCCTCTTAGGGTTTGTATATGGTTGATCCTTCTATATAGACATGAAAAGGGGGGAAAGAAACTCTTAGGACTCCTTCTACTAATGACATGTAATCTAGAACTTTATATTTATTGATTTCTGAACTTCAGGCTAACATAAAGGGCTTGGTGTGGCATGATGACTTTATTTCAATTCAAATTGATTTTTTAGGGATACGTAGAGAGATTAAAAGGTTTCAAAATAAATTAAATTAGATCACTACTTCATTTGGCTACTCTTTCATCTCAGTCACAGTCAAATAACCCTCCACTTCATAATTTGGTCCCTCCTCCTCTCAACACTAACAACTCAAATTCTTGTGTGAAACTGATTCTTCCCAAAGTGGACATGCATAAGTTTTATGGCAAGGGTCCTTTCACTTGGATTACCCAAATTGAGAATTTATTTGATCTACATTAAACTCCTAGTTATCAAAAGGTGATAGTGGCATCTTTGTATTTGGAACCTAAATAGCTCATCTGGTATCATTGGTTGTGTGCCCAAAAGAAAAAAAATGGTGCTCCTATTACATGGTTTATTTTCAATGATGAATTGTTGGTTCATTATCAAAATACTGTCTCTAAGAAATACTTCAACTAATTATCCAAACTGTGGCAAATGGTAACTATGAAGGATTATATTCATCAATTTCAAAATCTATCCTTATAGGTGGAAGACATCACTAAGGAAAATTAGATTTATCTATTTTTGGGTGGTCTCAAAGATAGCATCTTATTATAGGTTTAGATGTTTAACCCATCATATGTATTAGAATCTATCCCATGGGCATGCATGATAGAAGAAAAAGAGATGGTCAAATGGAAAACCTTCACTACTAGTCATGATTTCACCTTTCCAACACCATCATATCCTCAACCCACTAGACTAACACATTGAAAATTTGAGGAAAAATGAGCCAAAGGGTTGGGTTATGGTTGTGAAAAAAATGGAGCAAAGAAAATCATTATGTTGAAAAGAATCTATTTTCCATTGAAGGTGCCAATGAGGATGACGATGATGAGGAGGCACTTGGTGAGGATGAAGAATGTCATGAGGAGGAATCTGAAGACTCTCACCCTACTATTTCTTATCATTCCCTTTTAGGTATATTATTCCCAAAACTCTTAAGGTGGTGGGTTTCCTAAATAAATAGGTCACTATTCTGATTGAGTCTGGGAGTGCACACAACTTTATTACCAATAAGTTAGATACTCACTTAAACTATTTAATTTATCCTACTCCAAAATTTTTGGTCATGATTATAGATGGTAGTATTATCAGTTTCTCAAGAAAATTCCATAGTATTAAGCTAGACATAGGAGACTACTTGTTGGATTCTCCTATGTTTTCTATTCCCATGGGGGGAGATAACATTGTTTTGGGAGTATAGTGGATCACCATTTTGGACATTATTAAGATGAATTTCTAAGAATTATTAATGCATTTCATTTTTAGAGAAATACATTTGAGCTAAGAGGATTAATGGCTAAATTGCCACAACTTGTTAGCTCTCATAAAATGATAAAGATTATTCAAAAGGGTGTTGAATGATTTTTAGCTCACTTATTTTGGGTGTCATCAAATCTGGATCTGTGAGGGCCATTATGAGTTTTTGGTTATGCCTTTTGAGATAAAAAATACACCATCAACCTTTCAAACTTTTATGAATACTATTTTTAAGCCATTTTTGAGGAAATTTTTTCTAGTATTTTTTTTATAATATCTTCATTTATAGTAAAAATTGGGAAGACCATTTGCCTCATATGAAATAGATACTCTCAATTTTAGAGCAACATCAATCATATGACAAACCTTCAAAATTTAATTTTGGATCATTTGAGGTTGATTATTTGGGTCATTTGGTTTCACATATAGGAGTAAAAGTGGATCCTAAAAAAATCCAAGAAATGGTGGACTAGCTGATTCCTAAGACACTCAAGCAACTAAGGGGATTTTTGGGGAACTAGTTACTATCACAAGTTTGTCAAAAATTATGGTATAATTATATCTCCAATCACATATTTATTGAATAAAGACTCATTTTAATATACTGATACAACTATAAGGGAATTTGAGAAATTGAAATTGGTGATGTGCACCACCTAGTGTTGGCTACTCCTGATTTTTCTAAGACTTTTGTTGTTGAATGTGATGCATCTGGGTATGGTATGGCTGCTATAATGATGAAATAATACAGCCCAATTGCATTTTAAATTCATAAAATAAAGGTTAAAAATCATCACAAGCCCATTTATGAGAAGGCAATGATGGCCATTTTGCATGCAATCAAACAATGGAGGCCTTATTTGATGGGTTATCATTTTCAGGTAAAGATTGATCATGACAGTCTCAAATATTTTTTGTAATAAAGTTTATCATCTAAAGAACAATAAAAGTGGGTAATTAAGATGTTAGGCTATGATTTTGAAATAATTTACAAGAAAGGCAAGGACAATGTAGTGGTAGATGAACTACCTAGGAAGGATGAATCAATTAATGCATTACTATATGTTATGACCATTCTACAGGTGGATTGGCTAGAAGAAGCATGATTAAAATGGGACAAGGATAGTTCTAGCCTTGATTTGATTCAAAATATTTAGCAAGGTTTGGGTGGATTTGAAAGATTCGCATGGAAGGGTGATGCATTATGATATAAATATATATTATACCTATGTAAAAATTATCTTCTTAAACAAAAAATCTTTCAATAACTTCATGCAACTCCAATTGGGGGTCATTTAAGATTTTTGAAACCCTATCATAGAATCAAGCAATATTTTTTTGGGAAGGAATCAAGGGGCATGTCCAAAAATATGTGGTTGAATGTATGATTTTTCAACAAAATAAATGAGAAACCATTAAAATCCAAGGTCTTTTGTAGCCTTTATCCATTCCTAGCCAATGTTGGGAAGAGGTGTTTATGGATTTTATTATAAGGTTACTGAGATATGATGGTCAAAATGTTATCATGGTTTTGGTAGATCATCTTAATAAGTATGCTCATTTCTATTCTTTATCACAACCATTTTTTTCTAGTATAATAACTTTTTCTTTTTTCAATATAGTTCAAAAATTGCATGTTACCCTTAAGATCATTGTCAATGATAGAGATCCCATCTTTACTATTAGTTTTTGGATTGATTTATTTTCATATTTGGGCACCTAGTTGGCTCATATTTCATCCTATCATCCTCAATTAGATGGATAAATAGAGGTAGCCAACAAATTTTTAGAAGGATATCTATGTTGTTTTATTTTTGATAAATAGGATAAATGAGTTCATTGGTTGCCAGTTACTGAATGGTAGTATAATACTTCTATTTATATTTCTTCCAAAATGTCTCTTTTTATTACACTATATGGATACCACCCTACATCCATTACTTAAACCTTAAAGGTCCATCCTAAAGTTCATTCAGTTGAAGAACATATTCACCATCAATAGGAGGTCCTTGTTAGTTTGCATGAAAATTTATCCATGGCCCAAAATCACATGAAATAGTAGGTATATCAACACAAGAGTGAAGAGATAATTTGACATTGGTGATTAGGTATTTTTTCACTTATAACCATATAATAAAATGTCCTTAAATCAACATAAAAAGGATAACAAGTTCTCCCTTAAGTATTATGGGCCTTATTAGATCTTGCAGAAAATTGGTAGTGTGGCCTACAAGTTAGAGTTTCCTTCCTCCACTCACATACATCAGATATTTCATGTATCATGCCTAAATAAAGTCATTGGACTAAAATTTTCTACCCTATTTAAGTTACCAAAATTGGATGAGGAAGGAAGAGTTGTTCTTGATCCTGAATTGATCCTTCAAATGTGCACTAAGCAATTGCAGTCTCAAATGATTAAGGAGTACTTGATCAAATAGAAGAATTTACCCTATGAAGATGATACTTGGGAAAATGTATCCTCTATGTAGAAACATCTAGATTATATTCAATTTTGAGGACAATGTTGTTTTAAAGGGAGGGGCATTCTATTTCCTTAACCTTTGGTGTGTCTTGGATATGTGTGGCTGACTTGTGGCTTACATACCTCTTTTATATTCTTGTTACATTTCTCTATGTTATTAGTTATGTTAGCCTATGGAATAACCATGTCTAAATAGGGTATATATAGGAGATAGTGGTTACTATTTGATCATCATGTTAATTATTTCACTCTTAATGCATTATTGTGGAGGTTTCCCCCTCAAACTGGCTTTGCTATATTATCTAATATTATGCTTTGTTGTCAGTTTTAGGTATGTGATCTCTCATATTTGCTTATTCTGTTGGATATAAAATCATTTTATTTAAACATATAAGTAATTTCATTACAAAGACCTCCACATTGCTATTTTCTTCAAGAAATTACCTATTTAACTTCTTTAACTATTGGAGATAGTGAACCAAGTGATTATGAAGATTTCCCTAATTTGTAAAGAGGTGGAATAGTTTGTCAAAACATTTTCCATGTTTATTTCCATATAATGTCTTAATTATATCTTATTTTTACATTAAAAATTTATGATTGGGCAGTTACAAATAGGTTTCAACATTGTAAAAAAAGTATTAAGACATTTCAGACAAAGTGTATGGAGAAGTACCAATATCATGACATTTCAAAAGTGTTAGATGACATGAGAGATCCCTATTCAATGATACAAGACTCCTTGCTTGTTCTTATCTCAAATATTCATATTATAATGTTTTAATAATTAATACAAGGAAAAGTAAAAAAATCTTTAAACAGTTAAAATAAACCTTAACTTCCCCAAAATGTTTAAAATTTAGTGTTATTAATTTCCTGGTTCTCCTCCTTACTCAACTTGGAACACTTCTTTGATCATGATTCAATATTGGCCTTTAATTAACCCTTAATCCTTAACCTTATCAAAACTACCTTAAATTCTACTAAACATATGAAGGAGATCATGTTGAATGACTTTGATGACAAGACTAGGTGATTTGACTCCATTTCCAACTAGACCACTATAAGAGACTTCTAAAAGTAAATTAGAATGACACATATCATATCACTATTAGACCAATATGACCATGAAAAATCCTATAATATGGCTATTAACAAGGATATGATCATGATGACCAAAGTTTTTAATCATAATCACCTATGGTGGTCAATTTTGGCTAACATATTTGGTGGCCTCTTGGGATTACATGCTTATTATGCATCTAGACTTGTGCCATTGGAAAGCCATTGGGTTATGGGGTCATTAATTCTACTTAAATTGAAAAAAAACTAAAATATTAACTTGATAATAGCCTTGAAACAAACTAAAAATTTTATTAAATCTCAAGATAAACACACACATGTGTCATAAAACACTTGTAGGAAGGACAACAATAGAAAGTAAATAAATAATTTATTCTCTAATCACTTAGGTAAAATAAAGACTTAATTTAATATGTAAAAATATTTAAAAATAACCTTAGTATCATGGTTTCAAATGTATCCCATTGCGTAGGATACTGAAATCCTCTCCATCTAGCCTTGCAAGTTTAAATGCATCATGTTTTTTTCAACTAATGATAACATAAGGTCCACTTCATAATTTATCAAACTCAATATGACTATTAAGTTTGGCCCTATATTCATCCCACATTAATAAAAGGTATATTTCTTGATATTATCTTGAAATAACCCTCCTACCAAATTTATTCTTCACTTGGGCTTGATTTCACTCCATGATATGCATGTCATGATTTCTTATCTCCTCTAAGGCCATAAACTCTGTCGACATTATTGCCATAGGGTCACTCTCCATAATTTCAAGTTAATGATCTAACTCTAAGGATTTTAATTCAAGATAAATATGTATTTTTTACTCTCTCCCATAAATAATTATCTAGGGTGAGTTACCAATATCCCTCTAGGGATTGATTTTATCAGCCCATAAGGTTGTCTTCAACTTGGTCTGCCAAGTTATTTGATTGTATTCCACTATCCTTCTAATATTTCTGATCAAATTTTTGTTGATGGAATTAGCTAGCCCATTCCTTTGAGGATAATATTTGGAAGAAGATCTTAGATATATTCCATAATTAAGATCCCATTCAATTGTTCTTATACCACTAACTTCCGTTACATTATCATAAATTATTGTTGAAAGAATTCGAAATATGGTCACTAAGCCTTCATGGAAATAAATAACTAAATTTTTATTAGCCTCCTTTTTATTTATTGTTTCTACCCATGTTTTGAAATAATTAGTGGTTGTAAGCACCCATTTATGGCCAAAACTTGAAGGGGGTTTATCATTCTAATGAAATCAAGACCTCATTACATGAATGGTTTTTCCACTTGAATAATATTGAGAGGGAGGGATAAAATATTTTGTTTCCCTACGAAAAATATACACTTTTGACACCTTATTACCAAATCGTAAGAGTCCTTAAAAAAGTTAGGTTAATAATACCTAACCCCCATTAATTTTAATGCTATGGTATTAGGTGCAAAGTGACCTCCTACAGAGCCATCATGCAATTGATCCAAAAGCTTATCAATCTGATCAGTTTCAACACATATCAATATTATCCCATTAAGATAATTTATAAATATAAATACATCCAAAAGAACTTAAGGAAGGGAATATAATATAAATTATCTTCTTTTTAGTTGATCTAAGCCTATATGAAACTCACCTATTTGAAGAATTCTTACCATATCTTGTGTACAAGTTGGATGGGATGAAGGTATAGATAAATAGGGATCATATTTCAATGCTAAAACAACCTATTATTATTATTATTATTATTTAAAGTCTAATTTCAAGTGTTCACATATCCCTCTTCCTCTTATCGGCTTAGTATTATTTATTTTCACATCATACTCCATGACCTTAATTATTCAACTAGCCCTTTTCTCATTCAAATCCTTATTAAAAATAAATTTTATTATTATTAGATGTGTCACCATGACAAGGATTTTATTATTAGAGACAATATACCTAAAATTTTTAATGCTTATTATAAATTCCAACAATTACTTTTCAATAAATATGCATATCTCTTCATACCTTCTATCCCTTGACTTAAAAAGGCTATAGGCTATTAAATACATTAAATATTATGCTACATAAACATGTATGAGATGGTGTTAATGTTAAAAAAATCTTACAAGAATAAACCATTTGAGAAATTAGGATTGATCAATGTAGGTATTTGTGTAATGGATTTTTTAATTGCCTCAAAACTATTTTTACCTTACTTGGTCTAGTTGAAGACTTAATGCTTCTTCAACATGGTTGTAATAGGATTTAGAAGGTTGGAAAAACTAGGTTTCAACCTTATAAAAAATTTAATCTTTCCAAGAAATATTTGCAAACCTTTTTTTATGCTTGGTAAAACACAAATCCAATATGCCACATACTCTTTAAAGATGTATGGAAATTCCATCATTGGAGAAAATGCGGCCTAATAACTTTCCCTCATGAGATATAAAAACACACTTATTTGGGTTTAAAGAGGTACAATATTATCTACATCTTTCAAAATTCAATCTAAGATGAGCTAGAAGATCATTAACATTCTTTGAGAACCATTATGTCATCAAGATAAATTTTCACTATTTCATTAATCAAGCCTTGAAAATATATATCCATGGTTCTTTCTAAAGTATCCATTTCATTATATATCCCAAATGAAATTATTTAATAGGAATATGTACCCCATCTAGTAGTAAAGGTTATTTTTTATTGATCTTCTTCTTTCACCAAGACTTGATTGTAACCTGAGTACCCATCCAAGAGATAAAAGAATTGAAAACTTTCAACCACTTGAAGAATTTTCTCCATGGAGGGAAAGTGATAATTATATTTTAATGACACCCTATTCAAACCTATTAAATCTACACATAATCTGATCTCTCCAATCTTCTTTCTCACAAGACTAGGTTAGCAACCCATGAGGAGTGATTAATAAGGAATTTGATGTTTTAATCTATAAATTTAGTTTTATCTTTCCACATTAGTATTTCCAAATTAAGATTAAAATTTATTTGTATTTGTCTTATAGTATTGGCATTCAATTCAATCTCTATGGTATGCTAGGTTAATCTAGGATCAAACCCCTTAAAGTCACTATATTCCCCATCAAATATATTAGAAAATTATTTACACAAATCCACAAATGCAATCCTTTCAGTTGAAGTACATACATTTCAAAGATTAATAATATTTTCCCTAAAGATAATAACCCTTTTTCGGTGTTCCTATTTATTATACATACTCAATTTATCCTTCCTCATTTGATCACTCTCATTTGAAGATGTTCTTAAGAGTTACCCACCCTTTGGGAAGCTTATTGGATCTCAATTGCATAATTTTTTCTCCATACTGATGTTGTAATTTAACCTTGTTTTTAAAAGAAAACTCAACTTCTTGTTTAAGGAATTATGTTATTTTCTTGTCACACTCAAAAGCCTACCAATTGACATCATTATTTGGTATTGATGGACTTACTACCAATGATATGTGGTCGAGTTTTTGAGCTCATCACATCATTAGGAATGTAAAAATGAGATCTTACTAAATCTAATCTATCATCATATTGATTCTCTTTTCTTGGAGATAATTTGATGTTTAATAATTAAAAATATTCAATAAGGTCCCATACCCTATGCTTGTAGGACTTCAATAATGGATTTCTAGTAGCACTTTTACCTTCCACTTATTAGACTACTAGCTCAATATCTATAAAAACTTGTAATTTATTCTTTCCCTTATTTCCTTCCCTTTGAAACCCATGTATAAGAGCCTCATACTCAACTACTTTAAAAGTGCAACTAAACTAAAATCTGATTGCATAATAATACTTCTCATTGGAAGGAGAAACTAAAATTACACCTATCCCTACTCCATTCTTCTGAACCATCAAAGAATAATTTCCATAGAACATCACTATCTTAAATTGACTTAGAGAGAGTTGGTTTGATACACCTTATTCATACAAATAGTAAACACCTAAAACATATTATTCAACACCTTTATATGGATCATATTGATGATTTTATACTCCCCACTCATAAAAAAAAGGTATGATATGCCTTAAAGAGGTAAAACTAATTATTGATCAATGGGATTATATCCTTCATCAATGATGGTACAATTCACATTTGAAATGTTTGGATTGTATGGATCAATATGAAATTTAGATATTGATTCAGATTTGATTCTAACTTTAGTACCATATCTAGTTTTAAATTCCATATATGACCAATTATATGATAAATACCCATCAATATTTGTAGTGAAGTCTATTGATAAGCATAAAACAAAGTAAGGTGTAAAATATACAAGAACATCTTGGAAAATATAAAAATTTAGACAAGTATGAATATTAGGACTCAAAACTTTGATGACACCAATGGTCTTGGTAGCTAAACCATCCAATTACAAGACACCCTTGGTATTAGGCTCATACATTAGGCCTAACTTATCACCTATTTGTTTAGGTATCACTGAGATAGATTCCACAATATCTATCATGAAATTGTGTATTAAATAATATACAAATAATCATATAAACATAAAAATAGGTAGTTTACCATCTTAATTAGTTACCCATTAGTAGTTTTAGGTGTGTTTACCAAAAATTAAATCTCTCTTCTTGATGACGTTTTTAAAAGGTTAAATTTTGTATGAGTCCTATTGAATTATCTCCCTTTATACAAGAAGAGACAATGTATCCAACATAAAAATACTCACATTCAATCTCTTTATTTGGTCCACAATGTTGATGCAAGAGTTATTAACCCTTGGTTGTCCTTTAGGAGCTACCATAATATTTTGAGATTACATAGTTTAAGGTACAAAGGTACCCTCTACATTTTTTTTGAGTTTCTTAGGCCTTAGGAGTTTAATTAGTCTCTTTTTTTCCTTGATTCATATAAGGCATAGTGTTTAAACCTTTACCTATCTCTTGAGCATCACTAATTACTCCCTTTTTGGACCTTGTATTGGTTGATATAGAAGTATCACCAACTTTACTTGTAATTTCAAACTGATTGACTGCACACCAATCTCACTCTTTCTAATTTAAAAATTTATCATAAGATTTAACTTGTTCTCCATTAGTCCTTTCAAGATGATAAATTCTAGCTTGTGTCATACAAGGAATTATTCTATTTTGTGTCATACAAACTTGATTAAATGCCTCAATCTAATTAGTAGGATGATTATGAGGTTGATCACATTGATAAGATCAATCATGATCTTGTAAAATTTTGTTTTGATTAGGTACTAGATCTCTATAGGTAGATACAAAATTTGTATTATAACTATTACATGGTCTATCATTAGTAATCTACCCTTGCCCTTCGGAATTGGATTAAAAAGGTGGTCTATTTAGATGATTGGAATAATAAGAATGATATGGATTTTAATAAGGTCTATGAGGGTAAGGTAGGTTCCTATAAAGGGCCATCAATTTTTTTTCTTGAGTTTTGACTAGGCTTCTTAACTATTGTGTTTCATTTACTTAACTAGGGGCAGATAATTAATGACTAGTTAGTGTTGGAATAGGAGCAATATTAGGTGTAGGGGGATGTATATCCAAAAAAAATGTCATGGGAGATCTTGGGTATATCTTTCATGATTTTATGAGATTATTCTCATCCTTAATGGCAACATCATAGGCCTTAATTAATGTCTCTCCTCCCATGGATTGTATCATAATAGCTATGTCATTATTCAATCCCTTGAGATAGTAAAGGAAGGCATAGTTTGGAGTAGGTGTCAAAAGTGTTGGGATAATATCCCATGTTTTTTGGAATACATAATTGAAATATTTAATAAAATATTATGGATATCTATTGAAATTAGTTAATTACTTAGCTAGAGACAAGTGATCACTCTTATCTTCAAATCTCTTACTCAAATCCTCTCCCAATTAGTCCCATGAATCAATGGAATTAGGAGCCAAGGTCCTATACCAATCAAAATATTTTTTGTTAACTAATATTTACAATAATATAATAGTTAGATTATCTTCAAACATATTATGAATACTTTATAAATTTACCATATATTTAATGTTCTCAAGGGGAGTAATGATGTTTTCTCTGCTAAAGTATGGGACAATTTTAAGAGTTGACATAGGGATATCATGATATATTCCAAGGTTTAGAGGGTATCAACCATTGAAATAAATAAATGGGTTTATATCCATCTTTATAGATTGAGAAAAACTTGGAGTATAATGTAAATGGAGCTTCTTTCTAGGAGTCTTGGTATAAGGGTCAAAATAAAGGAATCTCTTTCTCTTGACTAAAAATGAAGGTAGTTCAACAATATAAAAATGAATACCTTTATACCTTAATCTTGTAGTCACCTTCAGCATGAGAATTGGCTTTCTATTCTACAACCAAGGGATAAAAACTTGTTAGAATTACCATATGATTTATAAGGGAGAATAGTATAGCTATAAATTTGTTAAGACCAACATCAATCATAGATAACCTTATTGAAATTATATCCCACTAGGTAGGCCAAAAATGTTATAAATGTAATTTACACCCCTAGGAATGTTATTCAAGCTTTCCCAAATAGATGATAGCATGGACTCACTTCTAGGCTATGGGTGGACTAATTGGTGAATATAATCTCTAGGTTGGGCTATCTCCCTTGATGATTCACCCAAAAATACAAATAACCTAATTAAATTAAAAATAAAAGGGATATAACATGACTAAAATAAAAAAATAAACATTCAAGTGATGCTCCAAATGTAGTTCCATATACTTTCCAATGTTTTCACTATGAAATATCAAGATTACAATCTGATTTCAAAACTTCAAGGTAACTCCTCCCATGTACATGTTTCTATATGAAGTATATGGATAGTACAATAAACAAGGTGATTAATCAAGAGGTAAAAAGGAAGACACTAATGAAATTTCAACAATTGAAATCAATAAATGATTTGATACACTTCATAAGACCTATGGAAAGATGAATAACTCATATAGAGGCATTAATGGAAAGGAAAAATCTAAGTATGTATTATAACCATCACTAACATTCATAAAAAAATCATGTCAAATTAACTAAAATCAAGACTAAAAAAGTGTAACTCATCTTGATTTTTATTTCAAAGGTAATAAAAATTATCAAATTTCATAGGGATTTGCCATACACATTTAGAGGTTACATTTAATGCCTTTCAAGGCTTCATTATAGAAGAAGAGAAGTAAAATAAAGATAAGATAGGTATTAAGAGTTTATCATGACTAAAAATCTATCATAAGATAAATTTCATACAAGAAGTGGAAGAGAGAAGAAGATTTTTTGATCCTCTTGTACATGTGTCAATCTAAAAGGAATAATTATTTAAAAGTTGGTGAAGAGATAAATAGAAAGACATGCATTATACATCTTGAACTGATTCATCTTCTTGTATGATGAGTTGTGAACTATTTTTAGTGAGTTTCTATTTATCTTGACACCTTGTGGCTTATTATATAATTTCAACATGAAAATGTAATATGATAAGTCATCATGAAGGGGTTTGATGATCAAATGGGCTCTTCATGAAGAGTGGCATGGAAGACCAGCTTAGTAGATTTGATACTTCTTAAATCTAATTCCCTTGTTATGGATTTATACATATATTAATTTTATGGTAGTTACAATTTTTTATAGTGACACTTGGCATAGTTGAGAATATTTTATGTCAACCTTGCCTTTTACAATGCTTCTCTCTTTATTGAGAGTTGCATTCAAACTTCAAACCTATTCCCCTATTGATTATGGATATTTAGATTTGATCACTCAAGAAAAGTATAGTTTGTGCTTTGAAGGGTATCCAACATAGATTTTTACTTCAAGTAAGTATTTTAGTAGGATATGGAGTTTTTATTCAAACATTTGAGATCAACTTGCAACTATGATTTTCATGCTTATGTGACAAGAAGATAGCAAAAGATCTTCATGTGATAGAAACTTTAGGTAACATTGAGGGATAAGGGGTTGTTATCTCTATCTCATATTCTATTAAACATTACATAAAAATTAATAGGTTCTCACTAAGATTTTTTTATTGTCTTTTGAGTCTCAGGACATTGAAATAGGTTCACATTTTACCTTCTTGATGTCATATTGGTCACATTTCTTCATTTAATCCTAAAAAAAACTTTTAACCTATGTTATCACTTTATGAAATTATTGGATTACTTTTTAAGGATCATAACACCTTTTCCTTGGATTAAGTAAACTCTAAAAATATTTAGAAGGACTTTCTGACTCCAAAATCCTATAAATAGGTCCAAAAGGAGCTCCCTAGGCCATTATTATGTACATTTCCTCCCACATGTGCCAAGGTTATACTCCATAAAATTCATAGGAGAGGAATAGGGAAAATTTAATTATTTTTTAATGAATCTCATTCCATATTTGTCACATTGAGATCTTACCTTCTTCATCAAGTCTTTAGAGGGGTTTTAGTAGGGTTTAAGGGTCTTAACTAGTTAAGGATTGTTCATAAAGAGTAGATCCTTGATATACAAATAAATTACACTAGTTATAAGTATGGATAATTTAATAACTCATAAAATAACCATTTATACCCATATATTTATTTATGTAAGTTCCCACATTTTAAATTTTTGATTCTTTGACAATACATGTTTGTAGATGAGTGCAAGAAGATTAAATTGGTAGAATAGGTCATGAAAGTTTATTTTTTTATTTGTAAACACCTAATATATATTTTAACAACATAAAATGAGGTTTTTAAGTGATATCCTAAATAAACTCACCCCTATAACTCACTATAACTTACATTAGGTCTTTCTTAGGGTTTGTGGATAGTCCTATTAAAATGACTCTAATAGTCCTTATTTAACACTTTATCCATCTTTAAATGAGTTAAAAAATTATATTATATTCCACCAAGGTCCTATTCACCTCCTATATGTCTTCATTCCTCAATTTTTTTTCTAAAATTTTAACAAATTCCTCATGCTTCATGAGTAGGCCCATAGGTGATTATTTAGGTTTCTTGACTACAACACCTTGATAATGTGTAATATTGAGTTGATTTTGGAATTATATGTGATATTTTTAAGGATTTATATTTTAATAAAACCATTAAATACCTTTAAAAACTTCTTATCACTTCTTATCCATCAAAGGTATGCCTTTTCTCTCTCATCTACTTATAACAGGCATGTAGGTGACTTTTACTCTTAAAACTACCACTTCTTATGTTTTGTCCCTTATAATAATATTTTTATAATTTTAAAATTATAAAACCTATATCTCATACTTCATTACCATAGATACATGCCCTGAGTCATGCAAATTGACTTGACCAACTTACTTGGTCTTCACCCTAATGTTACACAAACCAATTATAAGATGTCCATTTCTCCCATGAATAAAAAGAAATGGAACATACCAATTAGGATGTGATATAAATTAAATTAAATTTAAATTCTATAACCATTTTTATATATGAGAAAACAAACTCATATTAGTTTCTCCAAGATGATCCCAAAAGCACTATTACTTTCTTAGGCATTCAATGGGCCAAGGACACTCTTCAATTCAGGAAGCTTGATGTTTTGTTATATTATTTTAAAATAAAGGGTTTTAATCCTTATTAAAAAAAATTCATTATAACTATACACTTTATTTTAAATTTATAACCCAAACTTCATGTAAAACTTGACATTTTCTATCTACTTTCTTAGCAAAAGCCTATAGGATCTTCTTTCATATGAATTGCCCATTATAGTGATCTCTTTCATTATCATAGCATGTAAGAATTATAAATATTTAATATTAGGTCTTAAAAACCGTTTATAAAATTTTAAACCTCTTTATTCATCACAAAACATGCCTCCTTTACTCTAGTTCTTCTCAATTTGTAGACAGTCATATGAATGACTATTATAAGCCTAAAACACCTCATTATTTCACCTCATGATTGGTTCTCCTTGATTGTATGATATCATATGGAAAAATAAAGGTATATTACATTTTATTATCATAATATATATTCTAATATTACTTTTATACTTTTTTCTTGATCACAGGCATGTGTCCATTCCTTCATACTTGTAAGCTTGTTGAAGAGCATTAAGGCCAATCTATCTTTAGGTGTATTGTCTAACTTTGAAAGTTTGATGATGATATTGGAGTAATTTAATAATAATCCTCACCATTTATAAAATATCTATATCTTTAATAAATGTCTCAAGTTATTTAGAGATTCATTTCTTGTTTCCTACCAATAACCCTATTTGAATATCTTTGATGAGTGTTATGAGTATATGTGAGTGTAAGTGAACATTTTTTAAGATGGAATTATTACCTAAGGAGATTATATAAGGAGTTTTATTAGTTTATATAAGTTTATTAAATACCAATTTATGTGAGATATTATTTAAACCAATCAAAACCTTGCATGTAGCTTCTCATCTAGGTTTACAACTCATACAAAATAGAGATTTTTCTCTTATAATGCTAGAAAATGACAAGTAGATACTATAGAATGGTCTTATAAAGACAATAAGTTCTCACACAATCTCACACAATCATTAATTTTCAACAACAAGCTCACAAATGCCTTATAACTATGGAAAATTGAGCATATAGGGTTTAAAATCATCTTAGTGGTTATTCATAAAGATAAGGGGATTGATCAGAAAACTAATGTCAAAAAATGGAAGGGGACTAGGGTCCCCTTAAATTCCCAATATATTTGGATCCAACTCTTTCTCTCTCCTCCATTAACTATCCTCAAATCAATGACTTTTTTGAGCTTGCCAAATAGACCTATAAACCCAATGGTTAATTGGCATATGTTTTTGTCTTTTTTAATCTAAAACTCCTCCATTTTCATAGATTTTGGTCTAGAATGTATGGGAAGATCCTTAGAGAGGCTTGTAATTTCATCTTTATAATAAAAAACTTTGCAAAGAGACCTCAATAGGCTTATTTTATTTAAGAAACTATCTATTCTAACTTATTGAACTACTAGAGATGATGAACAAGGTGACTATGAAGCTTTACCTAAATTATATGGAGGTGGATTACCATGATAAATATATTAAATCATATATACTTTCATCCTTGATCTTTTCTCAAAGATTCATATTATAACATTGCAATAATCAATATAAGGAAAAGTAAAAAAAAACATTAAACTTTACAAAGAAACCTTAACTTACCCAAAATTATTAAAATTAAATGTTATTAACTTACTAATTCTAATCCTTAGTCAACTTTCTTAGCTTGGAATACATTTATCCTGAAAGGGTCACAATTCTTCTTCTTTGATCATAATTTAATATTAGCCTTGACTTCACCCTCAACTCTTAACCTTATCAAAACTACCTTAACTTATAATAAACACATGTAAGAGACCATGTTGAATGACTTTGGTGACAAGACTAGATTATTTGAATCCATTTTTTACTACACCACTATAAGAGACTTTTGTAACCTACTTAGAATGACACAAAACCTATCACTATGAGACTAAAATGACCATGAAAAATCCTCTCAAATGGATATCGACAAGGTTAGGAGCATGATGCCCAAATTTTTGAATTCTACTAAGCTATGGTGGCTAATTTTGGCTAAAAGGTTCCACATCACTCATTTTGTCAATGTAGGGTGTGCAACCCCACTAAGCATGTCATTATGTAACATTAGTAATCTAAAGAGCTAGAATATTATTAGCTCCTTATTATTTAATCAAAAGAGAATTCATATCAAATAATGCAATATAAACTAAACCACTCTTTCCTAAGAACTTGATTTATCTTAACATAATGATCAAAACTACAAATAGAAGATAAGCACATACAAATATGTTACCTCCCTTGTCAAAAATAATGTTTATTTGTTATCCTATAAGACATTATTGCTTGGCTTCTGAGAAATAGAGACTTTGATCGATGTAATTTTGATTTTGGTAGAACTTATATAAGACCACATGGCTTGGATTGGATTTACTTGGCTTGGTGTGAGGCTTCTTATATCAATTTGACATTATAAAATTACTTGAGAGCTTCATAAAGGAATTTTTCTAGAATAAACTTACACACAAAATATTATTTTAAGAGAGATAGGTAACTTATATTTATAGGTCTTAGAACTAAATCTAACCCTAGTATGTTTAGGTTTAGTTTAAACCTTGTTTGAGTCTAGAGTAACCTTGGTCAAGTTTAGATTAACCTTGGGTTGGATCAGAGCAATTATGAAGGCTTGACACCTCATAGAATATATTTATGAGCCATGAAAACTCATAAGAGGTATTTATGAGGTTGTGACTCACATTTTTTTTGAATTTTAGGAATTAATAAAAGATAGTATTAATTCCCTTGATTTTGACCTCATCTTTATTGAAAATTTACTTTTTTATAAAATGTAGTTCCCTAATTGAACTTGGAATTTTTACTTAAGAAACTAATTGAAGTTTGCTTTATAATTAATCATGATTAGTGTTTTTTGAATTTAGGAATTATTTTAATGTTTTTATTTAATATATAAAAGGACAAGAATGTCAATTTACTATGTCATAATTTGATCAGGGTTGAATCCAAGCTAGTTTATTGATGCATACATGGTAATACCCCAAATGAGGAAGCCTCATCATGATTCTTGCCATTTAAATCCCACATGTGGATGAATTTTGGAAATATAAAGGATTTTAGAATTAAAGTATGCCATTTTGTATAAATCAATTTGGTACCTGGTTTAGACACAAAAGTGGTTAAGAGTGAGTGTCTACACTTACTACCTCATATCAGCCTAGGAACAATGTTTCACCTCCCCAAGATGATAAACCTCTAGAACAAAATAAACCTAGATATAAAATTATGGATAACCTTAAGAAAAATAAGGACAGCATAATAGTGTTTGTGTTTTTTTAGGTGTCTAACTAACAATACATATTACTAAAGGAATTATATATGCACCTAGGGAAAGAATATAATAACATATTTGATGATAATGTTTTATTCTACAAGGAAAAAACTAAAACTCCCCCTTTTATGCTAACAATTAGTATTTTTGGAAAAAACCAAGACACTTATATGGTGGATTTAGGTGTTTCTTGAAATATTATTCCTTATATAGTTTTCCAATAGTTTTATTTGACTCCTACAAAGCTAAATAGAAAATAGATTCAGTTGGAAAAATTAGAGGTTAAGGTTTCTAGTGAGTTGAATCACATCCACATGTAGTTGGAATATGATCCTAGAGTCAATCAATTTATTTATAGTTAGGTAGTTGATATACTTGAAGCATATGGTATGCTTCTCAACTGAGATTGGGTTTTGATAGTCAATGGGTATATGGACACTAATTTTTCCCACATGTAGCTCCCATGATGAGGCATGCCCAATTAGACAAAGATTAAAAGAGAGAGTTTAAGATGTGTCACATGATTAAAAAATAAAATAATAGAAAGGAGATCATGTATAAGGATCATAATTTAGGGGTCTATGTACTTGATGGAGAAGTGAAATCTTATGGTAGATTCTTCATCAATATGTTAACTATGTAAGAACATAAATTTTAAATGTTTTACAAGATAGACACAGAATATGTCCTCTACACAATAGAAGTACTTTCAGTTCACATCCTTACCTTAACCCATGACAATGCCAAACATGATTATACATGTGAGAGAAAGGGATGTAAAGGCTTAGAGCATGCATAGACTATAATTCTAAATAATTTTGTGCTAATTTATACTACTAAGGATCAAAATAGAAGGTTATTAAAATATAATTATAAAATTGGGTCCTTACTAAGAGCTAGAGAAAAGACAAATTAAGTGAACATAATGGTAACACCCACCTTTAATAATCCACTATGCAAAACTAAAGATCATATATGGACCATAAATTTTGATGATTCAAAATCAAAGAGAGAATATGGTGTTTAGATATAAATCATTAAAAATTAGTTCACCTAAACCAATAATATGGTTGAGTACAAAGCATTAGTCCATAGCCTCTAGTTTACACTAAGGAAGAAGGTGAAGAACCTAAAAGTCCTTAGGGATTTGAAACTTGTGGTCAAGTAAATTAGAAGCCAATATGCTTGTAATGAAAATCATATTTCTAAATACCATGACTGAGTGTGGAACCTAATTAAGGAATTAAATGAATTAAATATATATACATTTATATGAAGGAAGAATTTTATGGTGAATGAATTGGCAATAGATGCAAGTACCATGAAACCCATTTCTAACTCTAGATTGATAATATTCTTAGTGGAGTTAGTCTCTACTCTTTATAATATATAAAATAGTATAATTTTCCATGTCTTAAATGATTCATATCATATCATTAAATTCATCACTAACACCCACATATTTGAGTTCCAGATGATTAATGAGAATGATGGGGAGGAGTTTGAACTAGATAAATAAGGGGTCATCAAATTGAATAATAATAACATACCAAAAGGTATGGTGTAATTGGAAAGGATATTTGACATGGAATATCATGGTGAGAAATACAAAATGTCCCATACCAAATGTATTCCCTATCAACATTATATTTTGGGAAATGAAGGGGAATCAAAATATTTGATTTTAGGCACAACTTGCACCTAGATTAAAAATAAAATTATTATGCAGGCCTTAAAATACTTTCATGACACTATTGTATAGAGCTATAAATTTTGGAATGTGTTTGACACATCTATCCTTACACATGTTATTCCTCTAAAACTTGGTGTCAAATGATTCCACCAGAGATAAATCCTAGTCAATCCATTATTGAAACCATTAACTTTAAAATATGTGTAGAAACTACTTTCTATAAAGAACATATATCCTGTCACAAACTCCATATAGGTGGCTAATTTGTTATCAATAAAAAATAAATATGGATAATATGAATTTTCATAGAATTCAATAATATAAATAAGGTATTAGAAAAGGATAACTATATATTTCCTTCATTAGATGAAGTTTTGTAGATAACAAATGGATCTCAAATGATGTTGTTCATGTATGGCTATTCATGGTATAATCAGGTGATGCTTAGTTATAAGGACAGAATCAAGGAAAAATACATAACCAAATATGTTACCTTCACATATAAGAGGATGTCATTCAACTTAATTAGTGTAGGTGACACCTTTTAATAAGACATGGACATTATATTCAAGGACCTCATTATAAAATGCATCATCATCTACAAGGATGACTTGAAAATCTTTCCAAGGACTACGTTGACTACATTAAAGACTTGATGATGGTTTTATAGAGTTAAAAAGAGCATGGTATTTATTTAAACCTAAATAAGTTCATATTTGGAGTAACTAAAGGAAAGTTTCTAGGCCATATTATCTCAGATACGAGTATTTATATAGATCTAGAATGATCTAAATCAATGCTAAAAATATTATTGCCTAGAAGTAAGAAAGAGTTGAAGCCATTTTTTGTCAAAATAAACTTTATGAGAAAGTTCATTTCATGATTTATGGATATAGTTCAACCATTGAAAAACATGATAAATAAGGATGAAAATATAAAATGGACCCTTAAGGCACAAATGGATTTTGATGACTTAAATAATATTATTGTGAACACACTAGTGCTCATCAATCTAGATTACACACAAACATTCCATATCTACTCCTTTAGTTTAGATCATTATAGTGCAATAGTCCTAATAAAGAGAAAATAAGATGGGGATGAAAGACTTATCTCATTTATGAGCTCCCCAATTATAAATATTGAGATCAAATACTTGACCATTGATATACAAGATTTTTCCCTAATCAAAATGGTCAAAAAATTTAGATATTATATCCCATGTAATAAGAAAAAAATTTATGTGCATGATCCAAAAATTAAGGAAATGGTAATGTAGAATGATATTTCCATGTAACATAGGTGGATGACCATCCTATAGTAATTTTATCTTGATTTTTAGGTTATTAATATTGTTAGAGGTTAGGGGATTAGTAAAACCATGGTTGATGTGAATCCATAGTTTACCTACTAGTAGTATATAGTACAAAAAATCATAAATGATGAATAGTACTAGGTTATAGTCTATTATCTAATCAAAATTGAATTCCCAAGTCACTTGAACTCTAATTAGATAAGAGCATTTATCTTTAAAATTAATAGCTTCATAATGAAGCTAGATATACACTAGTAACCACAAATTCATATATTTGAGATGCCTAAATAAGGAAGAAGTGATAGGAATATTCAATTATCTCTATGGGAAATATAGGACTAGCCATGGTTTAGGGAGTTTCATAACTCATAAAATACTCATAGTAGGATACTACTAGTCACATGTCTTCAAGGATGCACATGCTCATGTAAGAGGCTAACATGATTATCAAATATATATGTATAGATAATGTACTCCAACCATGACACTACAACTATTTATCGAGGTCCACCCATTTACAAAGTAGGGACTCAACTTCATGGGGGACATCAATGTCAAATAATCCATTGGAAGTAAGTTTATCCTTACTAAAATTCATTATTGCACATGTTAGATTGAATCCAAAGAATTTAATAATTACATAACTAAAGTAGTGTTAAAATTCCTTGTTGATTAAATCATCACTAGGTCTAGTATGTTGTTTATTTTAGTATGTTACAATAGCCTTGCTTTATCCTCTTTTTAATTTACTAAGTGGGCATATGAAAACTAGGCAATCCTTAAAATCTTTTCTAATAACTATCCACAAGGTAATGGGCTAGCTGACTTAATCAATAATAATTTATCAGATGTGATGAATAATGTTTTGGAGAGAAATCCTATAGACTGGTATAATGTTATAATGTTTTCATTATGGTATGATAGGACCATCGTTAAGTCTTCTTTAGGTAATTCTCCATATCATTTAGTGTATGGCTAATACCCTATCTTCCCTATTAACCTCAAAATACAAACCTTTATATTCATTAAATATTACATAAATACTAATAACAAGATACAATCTTGACTCCTAAACCTAATACAACTAGAAGAAATTCATGATGTATCCTTACTACACTTTAGCAGGCATTAAAGATTTGCCAAACATTAGTTTGATAAGGGATATAAAATAAAATCACTTTAGATCTCTGATTTGGTCTTTCTTTGGCACAAGACTCATGAAAATAAGGTTCAATAGAGAAAATTAGATTCCCTTTGGCTAGGACCCATCAAAATCTTTGAAATCTTGATCAATAATGATTTCCACCTAAGGTGTCTGACTAGTGAGGATATTCCATTACCTATGAGTGGAAAATTTCTCAAATAGCAATTCCAATCTTGATTGGATTGGGGTGATTCTATAAATAATTCCCTCTTGATTTATTGATTTCCCTTCCTTATTTCCTTGATTTTTCATTCTTAACGTGTGTTGCTTGTCTATTTTTATTACTTTTTCACTAGTCTGGCTACATTGTTATTTTTTGGGTCTAAATCCATAATTTTACCTATGGGTCCATGATGATAAATGAAGTAATTAATAATGAAATAATTGAAGGAAATTGGTGTAAATGATATTCTAGTGAATAATTACTATCTATAGTTTGTGCATTAGATTCAATCTATAATTTAGTTCCAAGGGCTTTGGTTATATGTGTGTGTTTTGAATTAGTTTATGTTTTGGTAAGTTTGGGATTGGTTTTTTAAATCTTGAATATATGATCTTGAAACCTTTTCACAAAATTAACTTTCATGATATACTAGGTTACTTGGATGAAGTTGTTATATCCAAGGCTTGAGAGTGAAATATATATAATTTTAATTTTCAATTACCATGGCGACCCTTAACCCATGATTTAAATACTCAATAAAAGGCTACAAAAAAGATAAAAGGAAATAAACATCTATTATTTAAAAAAATTTAATGTTTGGGTGACTCAAACAACATCTACTAGGGCTATGGATGCCTAGATAATAATAGAGCAAGGATTTGTGTGGGACTAGAATAAATTATGTCAAGGCTATGGACACCTATCTAGTAGCATAGCAATGTCTAGGAATTTATTCCAAGATATAATTCACTAGCTTGAGGATCTTAAATACAACACCTACTCCTTGAAAATTTTAGGAAGAAAATGAATCCACTAGCAAATAGTACTCAATGATATTTTTGGTTTTGGGTTATATAGTCATTCCCTTCGTATCTTTACATGAGTTGTTTCATGTTACAAGAATTAGGTTAAACCAAATATTTTGGGTTGTATTTAGTGTTTATGTTTTTTAAAATAATCATGATCATTTTCTATTAAAGTCACCATTTCTTGTTTCATATACAACATGCCCTAATTTCATTGCCAAAATCATGAAACCTTTGATTGATCTAGAGTTTGGTCTTTTCTCTAATTATGTCTATGGATTGGAAGTATTTAATCTATTTTTATTATTTAAAAGGTACCTATAGGTTTAAATCATGATGCTAACCCTAACTTATTACTCTAACCAGGTTTGAGCATGAGTTTTTCATTATAAACATTTGGTTTGAAAAGGTTACATAGAGGAATTCATTAATCTTATTGTCTACATTTGACTCAATCTACTAAATATTGGTCTATTATAAAACACATTATGGGTACACTAATGTTCCTATTTTAGACCAATTTTCCTTGTATATGTATATCCTTTAAATTTATGGTATCTTTTCATTAATAAATTTGTTACAATGTCATTTCTTTCCAAGTTAATTGACTAAGTTATTGCATGGCTTCCTTTTAGATGAAATTACTTTGTGGAATATTAGATTAAATTGGATTTAATTTTTGGACAAATGGGACCATGAAATATAATTTAATTAATATTTATTTAGTCTCTTTTATACCTTTAGAGTTGTTTTGACTAAGGTTTTTTAGGTTTTTAATATGAAACTTGGCCATTTTTATAATGATGAGTTGACTTTAGCTTCAAATTTTGACAAGATGTCTGATTTGATTTGTTAAATGTTATTAAAATTTTAATTTATATTTGGTCTTTTCTAAGTCATTTTTAGGTAAATTTAATAATTAAATTCAAACATGTACATTTCTTTTGTAGACAAATAGATACTTCCCCTTGGACAAGTGAGCAATTACCAATTGTTACTTTCTTGTTTCCCAAAGCCTCTTCAAGACTTAGTCATTTTGCTTCAATATTATGGATGCCCAAGATGAGGACATGTGGTTCCATACCACTTACTTAATTTCATTATCCCTCTTAGCTTCCAAATTAGGCCAAAGACCTTTTGGATGTATGGGATTACACCACATGTAATAATCTTATTTCCCCAAGCCCCTGGGATAGTTAGTATAATTCTAAACAATAATTAAGCTCCTATATTCCCAAGATAATTCCACATGGAAAAATCCTATCTCCCCACTCTGTTGTATGGTCCTTATGGCTTCAATCCTTCAATGAAGCCCAAAAAAGTGAGATCTTGATAGGTGTCAAGATCTTGCCTCATTAGGACTACACAAGCAAATAGTATAGTGGACACTCAATTAGGACCCAAATGAGATAATATCCACCATGTGATATGATCATAGAAAATATAAGAAATATTGGAATCCCCATTAACATTTCATGATCTTAAATTTGATGTTTGTTTGGATCATCAAGACTGTCATTGCCCAAAATACTTTTCCATTGGGCCAAATTTTTAAACTTTCTTAAGTCTATGGAGTTGGGTCATTATAATATTTTTATACATGATTTAAATTCCCTCTTTTATTTAAATATCCTTTGATTTTTTATAAATTTTATTCTTTGATTTGGTTATCTAGATTTAAAATTGGACTATTCACTTTATGATCTAGTAATTTAGGTAAATTTATCATTTGATTTTGATCCATTTTCATTTTAATTTGAACCCAAGATGACAAAATGATCATGTCATAATATATTTATATTTAAGCATTTATATTTTTAATATATTAACTTCATTTTTATTTTGAAACTTTTTTCCTTATTCATTTTTCATAGGATTTGAAATCTAACGACTTTATTTTATTTGAATTCTAATAACTAAATCCTTTGATACATATTTAGATTGAATTAAGAGATACCAATTACCAAGATATCAAGGCTCCACTTTTCTATAAAACATTAGATAAATTTCTATCCAAGAACCCTTAGATGAATAAGATGATTCAACATGGCACCATCTCACTTCCTTATGTCCCTACATCAATCAGATCAATAAGATAACATAGAGATCAATCAATTACCTATGATGATGCCATGTGGGATAATCTATTTTCCATATGCCCCTAGGATGGTTAGTGTAAATTTAATATATGAAACACCCTCTATGTGAATGGGATGATTCCATGTGGAAACATCCCACTTTACCATGCTCCTGGGTCAATCAGAATAAGCAAGCCTAGAGGGGATTAAGTGAGTTCCTAGAATGAGGCCATATGTCAACATATTAGGTATTCAAGCTAGTCAAATCACATAAAACATAGAGCTATAAAAAACAAGCTCTAGGTGAGCAATATTATGAAACTTGTTAATATCTCACTATAACCTAACCAAAGAAAGAGTCAAACAACCCAAGCTCCTCAAACAAGTCACAAAATGTTAAAATAATGCCATGTAGAATAGACTTGACACATGAAATACATGATGGCACCTTGATCAATAATATAAAACCACATGGTTCATCCTTACCTAGGTGGATACATGGACTTCCCTGAAAAGAGTTTGAGTTCATATTTCATGGTTATCTTACTTGTAAAGGTTGTCAATGCCTATAAATTAAACTCTAATTCATTATGGTTGGCCCAATTAGATTATGATTTGTGTCTAAGTATAAAGATGGATCATGGGATTCAAAATTCTAAGTAAATATGGTAATGATTATGACCAAATAATTCCATGTGCATCAAGATTAAGTAAAGAGACATAAAAGACAAAATATACTTATTTTCATAAGAGGCATAGTCTCCAACCTTAATATGTGGTCAAATAGAAATATCAAAAGGTATTATAGAGGTATTACACTATATGATGGATAGGTGGATTTAAATTATCATGGAATATGACATGTTGATCATGGTTAAAATGGGACCTAAGTTAGACTCAGGTGGGCCTAACTTGTTGAGCTATCTTATCTACCAATATTTTTGATAAACTTAAGATAAATTGGATTGAGATTATATATAATAATTCTTATTTATTATAATAATGGATAGTTAATGTATATTTAAAGGGTAAAATACAATAATTAGACCTTTTTATTTTCTTATTGTTTTTTAATTTCCTAGTTGGTTTCTTTTCTAGTGAGTTATACTATTTTGAGTCATTTTTTAGTTTCTGTTAGAAAGGGTGAAAATATATTTAAATTTAAATGTTATGAGGTTAACATTCATAAATTTTAAATTCATATGGAAATTATGTTCTTATTTCTTCATATTCAAGCTTTCCTCAAACTTTAAGAACCATATTTGTTAATAACTATGTGAATACTGGTTAGATAAAAGAGTAGTTTTATGGGTTTTGTCTAACATAATGAAACAAATTTCTCTACATTGAAATATGGTATATTTTATCTTTCTCACTACCCTTCATATTTTATATACTTTTAAAATAATATATTACCTTAGTGTGTGTAATAAATCTAAAAATGCTAATTAAGCTAAGAAAAAAACTAATAATGAAGTCTAATCTAAACTAATTCAACCTATTATAGAGCTACAAATGAAAGGAACAACACAAACTTACACCTTAGTTTCAAAAGGTTTCCTCTATTATGATTTTAATTTAATTTTGTCTCTTTGAATGGTTTCTCACTCTTCCAATACAAGGTAAAATGGGAAAATTTGTGGTATGAAAAATTGTCTTTGATGGATTTGATTTTCTTGGATGTGAAAATGTGTAACTCTCTTATAAACTTAGCATGATAAACTTGTAATGAAGAAGCTTTTTGATAAATTGGAGGAATAACCTCTAATTTATAGAATATGGAAATTGATGTGAATCATCCATCTTGAGATGAATATCAAGGGCTAAGAATAAAAGGTACTTTTTTTTTAAATTCTTAATGGGAATTTTGAATTAAAATTGGAGTGTAGAACATTCAAGACTAATAAATGAATATAAAATTAATTTGGTAGAATATAGGATATAAAATTAGTAAGTGGGTGTGAGGTGGATTATTAAATAGGAAGAAATCAGATCATTGAAGATAATGGGAATAAACATGGATTATTACATTAGATCACGGAAGACAATAGGATTATTAAATTGGAATGGTGTGGGACAGGTGGAGCCTTAGGGCATGTGAGGATATTTTTGATTTTTTGTATTTATAAAATTTATGAGTTTCCAAAATCCATGGAATTTTCAATTAAAGAATGATTAATTAATTATCTTTGGATTAATTTAGGGATAATAAATAGTGAATAGTGAATAGAGGTGATGAATAGTGATTAGGGAAAATTAAGGATGATTAGATATTTTTAGTTATTTAGTGCAAATAAGGTTAAAATAAAAAAAATGTTTCATATTTTAAGTGTCTACATTTTTCCCTTGTCTAAGAAGTCATTGTAAGACATTGACAAATTAATGACTTTTCAAAGAATGAAAAAGTCATTGAAAAGGTGTAATAAAAAAATAGATGAATAAATAATAGATGTTATAATTTTTTCATTAACAATCGATAGGTACAAGATTTTGGATGGAAGAATAAGATAAGTACTTTGATGAAATGATGGATCCATGATCCCCCCTTGAGTGTTTATATAGGAAAGTGGATGAACACTATAAATGGTGTAGTAAAGAGAATAATGAAGTAGTGATAATGAAGTTCATCAAGAAAGTGAAACACCATAAATCAATATTATAATTTAAATATTAAAGTTTGTGTCAAATGATTTGAACCTAGCTAATAACTAGATAATAAATAGGATAAAAAATATTTCTTGCTCAGAAGTTTCATGCTTGGATGGTGTTTAGGACTCGAGGGTCACATGAGCATGGATGGGAATGATATATCCTAGTAAGTTGTGGGCTTAAAAATAAAAAATATATATTATCCAATTTGATAGGAATATTTTAAAAAATTTATATTTGGAAGTAATTGACAAAGATTTATAGCATTTTGATTAATTGGGGCTTGAAATGGTTGAGTAAAATGTACACAAAATATGAAAATTATCGGTTAGAGGGAAAAATATTTTAATGGGAGGGAGATAGGATATATAGGGAGGATGAATTATAAAATTTAAATTGATGACATGGATGGATATTTTATGGATGGTTAGACAACTACCTTGTTTTTTTTTTGCATTGCTATGGAATTCCAACATGAATAGATGAGTAAAATTTGAGAAACATAAGTTTTAATTTAGAATAAAATAACAATCACCAATGATATGAAATAATAATGATGAATATTTATGTTTTAGGCATAAGGAATGAAAAGATTATAATATGTACAAAATGGAGTGTATCATGATATGGAAAAATAATAATCACACTATAGTTTAATACACATAATAATCTTAACTCAAAATTTGATAAAAGAAATAAAAACAAATAGGTGTAAAGAAGAAGAATGTAAAAAAAAAAGAAAAAAGTTTACACAAACAAAAATGATGAGTGTAAGATAAAATAAGTACATTAAAAGACACATGAAAAGACAATCAAAGTTAAAAAATATTAACTAAGACAATTTAATCACAATAAAAAAACATAGGTGAAAAAAATAAAGCAATTGACACCTAAAAATGGAATAAAATCACATGACTAACATTAATGACAACATTGAACAACATATGTGAAATCTAGGAGATAACCATATAGTTTGGTATATAAATGAGAACAAGTGAAATCACATTTTTCAAGAATGGAGATGATAGAGATATAGTCTAGACTAACCCTAGGGGCCCCATGCCCACGAGTACTGCCTATATAGTCTAAACACTCTTATTCATGAAAAAGGTGTGAACCACCCATGATAATGGGGATAAAATCTAAGCCACATGTATTTCTCCCATAAATGGGAGTAAAAATAAAAAATAAGTAATAGATGATGTTAAAATATAAGGATGGTAATAAAAAATCAAAACTTTCCTAATGTAGGATGCCCTAAATAACATGGCATTGTTAGAAATGGATAATTAGTGAGAATAAAAGATGAATAATAGGGATGGTAATTAGTTTTTATTGGATGATCTTGCCTTAGAAATTAAGTAATGACAACATAGTCTATGGACATCAGGCCAATTTAGTTTAACACATATAATAAGTAATGAGAAAATAGGTTAAGGGATGAAGTGTTAAGTGTTTGATGAAAAGGTGAACAATTTCTTTCCCAATAAAGATAAGTGAATTGAATGATGTTTAGGGGTTTTTAAATGTAGTTATATTGGTATATGTGGATAAGTGAACTGTGTGATGTTTCACCTTGATGTTTGATGTTTCATTAATTTTTTTGTGAGATGTTTGACTCACATTCCCTCTATAGAGGTGGACTGAATTATATATTGACTATACAAACATGACATTTATTATAATATAAAGAGATGCTCTATATTATTTTAATGATGTGTCATTATTCTGTTATGGGATTAATTTCTATTTATGTTTTGTATATTATGAACTTTAGATGACTAGGCATTGAGGATATACCATATATATCTATGTTTAGATGATAATACTATGGGAAATGCTTATATATGTTTTGTAAATTATGAAATTATTAAAATGTAAGGTGTCAACATTGAAGACCAAGATAGGTGAGTAAAGTTACTATTTTTTTTGTAGAATGTTATTTTTTTCTATGTAGAGGGAAATGTAAGAGGAGACTCTATCATGGACAAGCTTCTAGATTAGGTAGTGGGATAGTATTTCTTGTCTTTCAATAACATGTAAGGAAAAGAGATGTAATCTACTCATAAGAATTAAGGTAAAAACAAATATAATGATAATTTTGAGAATTTTTTCCATGAGATAATAGGGTGATATGAAAATTGAAATTATATGATAAGCAACAATTTAAAATTTTGTGCCATGCAAACTGACAACTAAATGATCACCAAACATGGCATATGATATGTGAAAAAAAATGTAAATGATGGAAAATATAATGTAATGAGGGAAATGTGAAATTTAATTATAAATGGGGTTTCCCCCAAGTGTCAATTTATTTATACACAAGTTATTTTATTTTTGATGTTTGATTTCACATTTTTTTGGCTTTATTGGCATCTGAGCCCAATGGAGAGTCACGAGATGCATAGTTTATTATTTGTTTTTGATTTTTTGTTAATTTTTTATTTTATTTTTGGAATATAAATTATAAAAGGGTTTTATATGATTTATTTGACCCCTATTGATGATTTGGGGATTCAATTTTGGATCAATGGTGTCTTCAATATGTGATTAAGACCTATCTTTAAATTGTGTTGATAAGGGGGTATATTAATTTTCTCATCCATTAGCGCCTTATAAATATTTTCATAGAGGGTTTATTCTTGATGGTTTTGATGGGGATGTAGATTTATATTGTCTAGTAATGCCTCAAAGAATTTTTCACTAAGGGACTCATATTTTAAATTTTCTATATATTTTTATATTTTTATTATAATTTGGATTTTGATTATCTGATAGTGCTTCACAGAGGTTTTCTCTATGGTACAATGATTTTAGATTTAGATTGTAGGATTCATATTTATTGATGAATGATTGTTCTTAATCAGAATATGTATATGTTTCTTGATGTTGTTCTAACTGGAGGCTAGATAGGAACTCTATGATTATTTGTTTATCAATGGATGTTAGAGATGGACTTACAATATGGGTTGAAGGATTGGTGGTGTTGATGAAATGAGTGACATGATTAGGCTTAGGAAATAAATGTGCACATACCCCTAAGATATGATTTTAAGATGTGGACACACTTGAATCTACCATAACATACCATTTTTCAATCAAATATTGGATATAATGCTTTATTATCATATAATAATTTGTGTAATTACCATATTTTTTTTATAGTCACAATATTACTTATCTCTATACCACTCAAGTTTTGGGACATTTTCATCAATTTTTTTGGTGTTTCAAAATATGACTAAGTTTACAGTGACCAACTTTTAAAATGAAACATCATAGGGTTATCCCAAAAGAGTGAATTTGTGTTTGAAATTTTCTTAGCTAGTATAACCACTAAGTATGGTAATATTGTTGGGAGGTTGGGTACTTTGGATTTTGTGTGGCTCTAGAGATGAAGTGATACTATATGGTTGGGATGATACAAATGATTTACCTTTGATAATGTGATAAGGGATGTTATAATCCAGTCTATAAATAGTGTATGAGAGACTTCGTCGATTTTAAAAAATAGGAGTACTAGTGGTAGGGTGATGTAGAATGGTTTGGATTTCTAAATCAAGAGAAAACTTGGATCTTATACTTAAATCTTGTATAAATACCTAATTTTTTTCTCTATGATATATTAATTGATTTGGGAATTTGGACAATGGGGGGAGTGTTGATTAATTTATTTGTGTTAATGGATGGATTTAATGGATCTATTAAATTAAAATTTGGATTTGATGAATTTGTGTTTTGGATTATGTGGACTTGTGAAGTTAAATGGATGTGTGGACAAATGTGCATTTTATGTATTTTTGTTTAAGTTTAGGAATTAATTAGATGTATAATGAAATGGTTGATTTTAATGGATGCTAAATGGTTAGTTTTGAAGGGTGATGAGATAAAAGGGTGGATTTTGATTTAAGGTTGTGTTTGTATTTGATTGGATTGGTAGTTAACTTGTGAATGGGGTTTAGTTCAAGGATAAATTTTAAATTGGTTTTGAAATTGAACCAAAGGGTTGATTTTGATTGATACTAAGGTTGGAAATTGAGTAACTAATAAATACAATTTGATTTATGGTTGGTGACTCTTGATTTTTAGATGGATCAAAACTTGTAAAATAATTTTAATAATTTTGATTGGTAAAGGCTAAAAATTAATTAGTTGCTATCCCCAAAATAAAGTTTGGATGTTGATTTATGGGTAAATTTAAATGAGTAGTCAAGTTTGAGTTTGATTGATTGATGTTTAGATGGATTGATTGATAGGTAAACATGAATAACTATTCAATTTTGGATTTGATTGGATGATGTTTGGCTATGATTGATTTATGGATGAGGTTGAATGCACATTCAAACCTAGATTTTTTTGGGCCCCTAACCTATTAATAGAGTATTCATACCAACTTAACATCTACCTTAGTGAAAGAATATATTTTTAGGAAGTGGTTAGCCTAAGGGTTTTTGTAGTTAGTTTGAGGTTATAGCACAAATATTGCACCAACTAGTAGGCAACTAAATATATCATACATTTTCAAGGAATCAATGAATATTTTTAGAAGTGTGGTAAGTACAACATAATTATCACAAAGTCATGGAGCTGATAGTTATGATGATGTAATTCTAGCTCAGCACTTAGCATGCAACTTCCACCCTAGTAAATATGCTCCTAAAGGCTTATATAAGGAGCTTAAACTAGAAGATAAAGGAGAGGGCAAAGAAATATAGTGAATCTTTGGAAAAATGAATTTAAATCCATGCTCTTTAAACATTGCTCTAGTGGCTATTAAGGCTTAGAAATAGAATGGAGGCCACTCAGGATCTAATTATATATACCCAAGCTCATCTGTGAACCTCTAATCTATTAATATTATGTTTTGAATATAGCTCTTGCTATGGAATTTGAATAATGATAATGATGTTACACTAAAATGTACTAAGTGTGTCTAGTTTGCATGTCTTATATAATTGCTAATGGGATGTGAATTTTTATGTGATGTTTCAATTTTGATTAATTATGTGAATTGATGTTCATGCATTTTAATGGTTCACTACTTTAATGGAGTCTCTATAATTTTAATGAAGTCACATTTATTTTACATAGAGGATGGGTATAGGTTTGTACTAGTAAACTCAATTCCTATTTAATTTTCATCTATTTAGTATGAGGAGTAAATTTAACTAAATTAGTCTTATGACCCATTAAGTTCCTATATGACCCTTGGCTTAGTTTGTTAAAAGACTATGCCTATGGATTTGCTAAAGTTATGTTTCTAGTAAATTTCTTAAATCCCCCTAGTGAAGCCTCACACCATGTTAGAACTAGCTTAATGTGGGCCCATCTCATTATTATTTGTGCTTTGGGTGAGCACATAAGGTTTGTACCTTATGTTGATTGATACCATCATAGCTGAGTGTTTAAAACATTTAGTGAAAATAAAGTATCCCATGTTTGTGATTGGTTGTAGTAAGCCACCCATAAAACTTAACAACATTTTGATTCCATTATCAAGACCCATGTTTAATTTTGTTGTTATAATGGTGTGATATAATGATGTACCAAATTTCTCTCAAAAACATCGAACACTAGCTGTAACAGGTAGAAAATAGTTTTGCATATAAGCATCCTACTTAAAAAGGACTAAATCCAATAAAATGGGTTTAAGACAACCCATATAATGATTTATATAAGGTATTTTTATTTGAGTTACCCAAGAATTAGTATAAGTGGTTGGTTGCATATTCAACCCATAGAAGAAAAAGCTATGGACAATGCTATGAGTGGATAAAGCATCGCTTAGACAAGCTTGGAACCCTAGATGTTAATTGGACTAGAGTAGTAGACAAATGGTGGTAAGAAACCTTAAATAGCTACATACTTGAGTTCATAGTATAAAATTATTCATACCCTAAGGAAACATAGTACCGGTTTTTGTGTAACCCTAAAGGCACATTTGTGAAGGATTTCGACATAGAGCTCAAGAAGCTAATGGTTGATTATAGTCTTAAAAATTTAGAAATGGAAGGCTAAAATCATTTTGCATATGAAATATTTAAAGGGGTAGAAGGGTATTTGTAGGTGAGGCATAATGGAAGGGGATGACCAAATTTACATCTTAGAGATTAGAATATAGGCCTATAAGAAGAGACAACACTGATTAATGGAGGATCTAGAGCTTGGAAATGATGAGAGGACCCATAGAAAATGGGAGGGGCATGGGGAAGGATCTCTTTAAGACATCAATTCATAGATGAGAGATATAATGAAGTGATGGAATGATCTTGACACTTGATAGGTGTGGAATTCACTATGTTTTATATAATTTGGTGACTTTAGATATGCTTGATGCACCTATCCCCTTTGAACCTATGGTGCATACTCATGCACTAGATATCCCACTTGAGGATAATATAAAAGTGATTGATGACCCTATTAATGCCTCAAATATTATATGTTTTGTATATTTAGATTGTAACTTTTCTATTTAGTAGATTATTCCATATAAGGAGGTGAGTAAAACTACCTTTAGACCCTTGAGTGCTAGCTCACCATAATAGAATATGAATGCAAGCATACCTAATCATCCATTTCAATAACATAAAGTGAGAAACAACCCAAAATAAGTGGTCAAATGCCATAAAAAAGTATCACAACACTAATGGCATCAACTATACCATTAGGAATGATGGGAATAATTCCTTCTTCCAAGGTTGGTGGCATTGGAGGACCACTACTAAGATAAGTGCCAAGGGGAAAAACACCTCAAATGTGAGCTTCCCCCCATAGAAAATATATTATGGAATGGATATGCACTTCCATAGTATTGTGAAATGGAAAATGATGTAGAAAAACTACTAAAATGTCAACTATAATGATTCACATAAGGCATAACCTAGTTAGAATGCAAGGCTACTCATTTTACAAGAACTTTAATTGATCGTACCCACACATGGTATAAAAAATTAGTCTCAACTAGGCCATGTTGACTATGATTCCCTAAAGGATGTATTCCTCAAGGAATTTGACATCCTAGAGTTTGAATAATAAATAATAACCATGATAAAATAAATTACCCAATGACTCTTAAAGAGTGTGTGCTTGTACAATGCAAAGTTCAAAAATATCATATCAAAGATATCATATGATATTCACCCTTTCCAACATGCATAGTGTTTCATTGGGGGGCTTATTATACCATTCTAAAGAGCACTTTCCATGAAGACTTTTATAGACCCTCAAGAAGCACTTAAATCTATGCTCAGAGCCAAGGTAATCAAAAGTGTAGACACTAGGATCAACCCATTGATGCAGGAATAAATTGCATCTATAGCCTCCCATCTAAAAAAAATACCTCCATCTCTATGTATAATTCTCTAACTGGACTATGGTGCATTGATTGTGAAGTAGAAGGCCATAATAGAAATAACTACCCATGAAAGAATGTGCATGTTTTTCTTTTAAAATATGAAGTCTATTGAAAATCACATGATGTGTGAAAATATACTTTATTACAATGCACTTGCCATGTCAACACAACCATTTATTATCATTTGTGTGATGACTATACCCATACTGCTATTGATTGTTAGGTGATCGATGAAATGAGTAAACCATGGAAAGGGGCATATAATAGGGTATAATAATAGTCAAAAGACAAGGAAACCAAGGGAATGATGACTAAGCCAATAGAATATAGGCTTCAAGATGTAGTGAAGCACTAGAGGGTGAGTCAAAGGATATGGTGGTAGAAGGTTCCCACCATACTCATGTCATAAGTGTGGCTCAACACAAAATTATCAACATGATTACCCTATAAATACCATATATGGGTATTATTGAGGGCCCCATAAGGTCGAATAATTCCTTAACCTTTATAAAAAGTTGACCCAAGGTAGGCATGGCATAGACAAGGGCACAAGAATGATTAGCCATGATAGGAAGATGTAAAAATGGACCCCAAAGGTACAACCTACACACACAAAGGAAATCAAGGTGTAGACAACTACTCATAATGGATTCACCACTTAGTCACTAGTTATGCCAGTACCTGAGTTACACCTCGAGTATAGGGATGAGGGTCAAAATGAATGCATGGCATGGCCTAAACTAAAAGATACATCATACCTAGAACCAATGCACTGTAAGGACATACTATAATAGGATATGAGTGTAATCTAAAACATATAAGGTGAAATATAATTATCATGACACCTAGAAGCACATGATGCTACCTCTTGAAAGAAGCAAGACAACTAAGAAGCTAAAGTATAAAAATTAACTAAGATCCTATGCTTCTTATAAATTGAGGTTATGCTTCCCATATTTAATAACTTACTCTTGGAGCATGTAGGTCAAAAACAATTTGAGGTCATCATGTCATGCATGGAGAGGTCATGAGAATTTTGACATACTTAGAATGCTAAATATGACCAAGAAATCTTGGTGGATGCCACTATTGATAGATGGTCTATCTATGAGGTTATTTTAGACACAAGCATTGAGGTTAACATCTTGACAAAAAATCCTTGGGAGAATATTGGTAGCCCAAATTTGAGACCTTCCCCTTATGTGCTCTTCATGGCAAATAATACCTAGGCACAACCTATTAGAATTTTGAAAAGTGTAGTTATAGATATCATGGGCATTGAGTTCTAGGCTAACTTTGAATTAATAGAGTTATCATATAAGGACAACTACTTGGTGCTTCTAAGAAGACCATGGTGTTATGCAAACAATTCCTATATATGATTTAAAAGGTGCTACATGACCTATAATAATGGAAAGTATAGGGTAGTTATACCTCTCTCAAATGACCAAGGACCCCCTATTTATAGAGTATGGATATTGAGGATGAAATCAATCATATCTATAACATCATAGGGTAAGGCACCAAGACTCTATAACTAAACAATCAAGGAATAATCTCTTAAGAAGATGGATAGTTAGACTCAAACACCCTATATGTTTCTTTTAAGTAATGGGTTAATGAAGCATATGAGATCATTGGTTGATAGTTTCACTTGGTGTGATCAAAGTCACCAAAAATAGTAAAGACATGCTAGACACAAATTGATTGTAATTTTAAAATACTGGTCTCTTATGCCAAGAAAAGGGGAAAAAAGTGTTTCAACTTAGTAAGGGAAAACTTGTTGCACTTTCAAGATATGAAAGAATTAATATTATGGAGGACTATGTCCATGATATTGAGTCATGCTTCCCAAAGGAGGTGGATATAATGGGATCACTAGCGTACACATTAAAAATCACTACCACTCATTAGTGGGCACTACAGAATCCTATCTTTCCAAATTGGTAGTTGTAAAGGTAGATATTTACACTAGATTCAAAAAAATTAATGATGACCTAGACATTTCAACTTACTCTAGCAATGCAGTAGTGCCAATTGAAGATGATATGCTTAATGCACAACTTTTAAAGAACTAATGCATTTCAAAAGACTTGGCAGAGATCACCACATTTCTAACCTATAGATATATGCATTAGACCATGACAACTAAAGAAATGGCATATAGTTCATGTCTCCCCTTTTGAAATCATTGGTAGGGAATTGTAAAAATTGATCCATAAAAAACCATGCACTAATGTGCCTAAAACATGAAAGAGACTCATACTACAAGAGGCACATGATGGTATTATTGGAGGCTAGAATGCTAAAGATGCCATGACATGAAAAGTAATACAATTAGGCTTATAGTGGCTAACTCTATTTCATGATGCAAAATAATATGCCAAAACATGTGATGTTTCCTAGTGCACTAGAAAAATAAACCACTAGAATGAGATGCCCCTTATCCCCATCCTTTCCCATATGCCGTTTAAAAAATGGGCCATTGATTTTTTGGGCCTATTACTACAACCATGAGGTAAGTAGGTGTAAGGTACATTTTGGCTACCATAGATTACTTTACCAAGTGGGTTGAAGGAACACCAACCAAAGACTTTATAACCACCACAACAACATGATTCAATTTGGAAAACATTATCAATAGGTATGTATGCTCACTTATCTTGACTAACAATCATGGCCCACATTTCATCAAAAAAATATTCCAAATATTACTATCTGTATATATCATGACACACCATAAAATGACACCCTACCACCCCTAAGAAAATGGAGCTACATAAGCATTTAGTAAAATATTGGGGACATGCATCACAGAGATATGTGATGTTGGTAACAAATATTGGGATGACCATGTGTCAATATTATTATGGGCCTATTGCACAACATGTAAGCACTTAAACAAGGCCACACCATTCTAACTAGTGTTTGGCACATAGGCCATTTTACCTATGGAGTTCCTAGTGCCCTCATTATTCATCATGCATATTGGTTAATTAAATGATGAAGAATATTTAATCACTTGCTTAAAATATTTGGAGAGGCTAGATGAGACACACATCCAAGCATAATGAAGGAAACAAATAGAAAAGTCCTAATAAAAGATATGGCATGATAAGCACATCAAGTAAAAGGTGTTTATATAAGGTGCACTAGTCTTTTTATATGATTTAAAGTACCTAAGATAATGAGTTAGGTTACATATTAGGTGGATGGGACCTTATGTTATCTAAAACATCTTGGATACTTGTGCATGCAAGCTACACATGTTGATTGGTGAAATGCTTCCTAGGCATTTTAATAGCAACAGATTGAAACTATACCATTATTAAGATGGTTTTTGTACCATCTAACATTGGATTTTTGGACAAAATTTGATCACTTTTTATTGTGACTATAATAAAATTGGTGCAAGCCAAATATTTTTCTTATATTTGCTTCTTTTATGTTTTTTGAATAAGTATGGCACTTTCAAGCTTGTAGTAGAACTTTTTTGGTGCCCACACCCACATAAATCTAGTTAGGTGAGTAGATCCTAGTCACTTTTTAATCACCTAAGGATAAACAACTGAGTTTATAAAATCCATTCGGGTGAGTTGAGCCCAATAGTTTTTTAAGCACCTAAGGCTAGACACCTAAGTTTCTAGGTGCATGTGAATTCTAATAGGTTTAGTAAACTATAAGTATGAATTAATAAGGAAATTAACACAATGTGTTCATGCATAATAGACCAAAAGGAGATAATGAGGCACTAGAGGACTATCCCAATGATTTATATTGGGTAGGGGAAACCAAAGTAAGAGATAGTAAAGTATAGATAGATTGACCCAAAAAATGAGGTGCACTTGAAAGGAAGCATATTACCTAAAAGAGATGGAACCTAGGAGGTTGAATCATGTGCATGTGAAAAACTATACCCAATTAAGCATAAGGATGGTGAAGTTAATGTAAAGATGAATAGAGGGTAAGATAGTGACCACTATGATAACTATCACCCACCCAAAAGTCAGTAGGAAGTGACCATTTGAATCACCTATCATTTTATGAAATAATCCATTAGCAAAGTTAATGCTATGATGGTGGAAGAACAAAGATCTACATTAATGATCAGTTGGTGATGGATTTCAATAAATTTTGTGGGTTTTATAAGATTTAAAGGATCTAAATGATGCCAACCATCAATTTGGTAAATGAGAATAACTTATAAAACCAAATATGATAGAGGTTAGAAGTTTACTATCATTTTTAATAGATCATAATAGAGTAAGGAGCCAAAGCCACTAAAGTGACAAAACATTACTAGAGAGGAAACAAGTTCCTCATAGACCCCCCAAGCAAAAACAAAAGAGAAAGTAGAATATATTATTTCACACTAAGGAGAAAAAGAGGAAAGTAGATGGAAGTTGATAGAGAAACAGGAAAGAAGAGAATTTGGAATAATAACTAGACCATCATTAATGGGGTATTAATCTTAATATATGTACACTCAATCATATTTTTAATGACTATAAATCAACTAGAAAAATTTCAAACTTCGATAGGATCAATTATACATGATTCAATAATAGTAGGTTTAAGATGGGAAAGAAATTATTGAACATAGGTCTTCCAAAAGTGCATAAAGATGTAAAGAAAGGAAAGGTACTAAGGGAAGCATCCATCATAAAAATAAACATGCAAATGGTGGAATGAGTGATTGTCATGAAGATATATCCAATCATGAGTGCAAATATCACCTATAGAGAGATGGAGTACTTACCAGAGGTCATGGTGGGGAAAATTGGGTATCATTTGCTCACATATGAAAATTAAAAGATCATAACCATAGGATAGGTAGCAATATGAAGGAATTGAACAAGGACTAGATGGTGGAGATGGGTAATAAGACCAAGGTAGGTGCCATGTTTTTTGATGTTTTCATCAGAGACAAGTTATAAACTATAGGCAACACATAACTTTTTGAGCTACCAAGAATTAACAAGCCAAAAGACTTGGTGCATTTCCTTATCTCTTGATTTCATGGTGACCAACTCTATTTTGTTGGATAGTAAATGAGGATTTCTACAAGCCACATAATCAGAATCATAGGGCTACTTAGAATAGGAGTAGACATATGAGAGATGATGGAGGATGATGCAGAGGTAGAAAGGGTCACAAAGCTCCTAGGATACTATAAGTTAGGATTTTATTTCCCTATCAAAGACATCCAAGACCTAGGAATAAGGGAAGCAACACATTGGTAAGCACCAAAATTTTCCTTGGTGGCTAGTGGTCTGATATAAGTAAAACTTTCCTTTGCATTTCACACCACATGTCATAGGGAGTAAGGTTCAACATCTCCAAGTTCATCACAAAGGAGATAATAAATAATGCACAAGAATTCCATTAGGCATGAGAGAACTTCTAATGGGGATAAATTCTTATCCTAATGGTGATGGAGGAGATAGGTGTGTCAGATGATGATGATGATAACCACCTATGGGTGTTTCCACCAAAGCACAAGTCCCAAATAATAAAGTAACAAGACTTCATCTACTCCCCAGATTCTCATAGAAATATAAAACTAGAGTGTAAGTGTGGTTTTAAAGGTATGTAGAGGACTTTAGGAAGGAGTGGTAAATCTCACAAGAAGTCCCTCAACAACTGGTGGTAATGATAGTGTTTACCATGATGCAACCATTTTGTGTGGTGCACTTAGTGATCAATGATGGAAATTTGTCAAGGTGGCTCTGATTACCTTACATGTTTTTAGCCAAATACTTCATGGTGGTGCTGACGAGAATCCTAGATGCACAAAAAATTAATATTTAGGCCAAGGTCATGGATCGAAATAGAAAGATGATGAATCATTAATTTGTGCACCTCAGAGCCAAGGCAAGTAGGGATGAGGATGATGATAATGATAGGCCTGACATCCATCCCCTCTAAAGGATATTAATAAATGGAAGTATTTTTAACCTTTAATATGAGATGAAGCTATGCAATAAGGGTAGAGATCCTAGCAAGGATGATGATCACCCTCTCTTAGCTAGCAATGACGGAAAGGATGCATCAAAATTATAAGTGAATTCACTTAAAAGGAAGAGGGGTGAAAAATTAAAAGATATCATAGAGTGCATAAAGTTAAAAAAAGATTTTGAAGAAAAAATTTCACCCCTTGCTCCAAATAAGTGCATGACATTCATGAAAGAGGGTGATTCTTCCAACAAGCATCCAAAGAAAAAGACTAAGGGACCTATAACATTCCCTATAAAGACCCTTATGCATATGGAAAGAAAGGAAAGCCTAATGCCCATTATAGAATAAAATACTGAATAAGATATGGTAGGGACTTATATCCTACAAATAGAGGAAGGGGAAGAGGAGATCAATGCTTTAAATTTTTATGAAGCCTTGAAAATTAGTGTGTCTACCACGCTAAAAGTAATAGAGGAAATGACAAGCCTTACATCTAGTGCCACCTTATTAATGAACCCACCTTTGAAATCATCACTAATATCCACCTATAAGGCCTCCCTAAAGGCCCCTAAAATTGTTAAGGAGAAAAGAGTGGCCTGGAGGAAGATGGGATTGAGTAATGACGATATAAACTGAGCTTTGACACTTAAAAAAAAGTAAAAACTTGATCGAGAATAGAATAAGGCTAAGTTTTAGAAAAGGTCCCTAGAGGTTCCCTCGAGTGTAGGACTAGTAGTAGAAGTTATTAAATAGGTACCAAGTGACCTTGCCAGATAAACAAAGTAAGCTATGAAGGCATTCCCAAGTAGTCAAGGGGTGTCTAGATAATAACAAGGCTGCCCTAGCACTGAATGAATAACCCTTGAGGTAAATAATGAAAATTCCTAGGATGAAGAAATGGATGAGGAGGAAAAGTCCAGTGAAGGAACCCCTAAGGACCAAATAAGTAAATCCTTAACAGAGCATGCTAAAGAGAGAGGTAGTACTAGTGAGGAGGAAGAAACATACATAAATAAGGTCATCATTGAGATAGACAAAATAGAGCTTAAAATTATGGAAATGACATAAAAGAATCAAAGGGATGAAGATCTATAATTTTATGAAACTATGACCCCCAAGCTACCATGACTAAGATACACAAGTAGTTATCATTTTTTCTAGACCATTTTATGGACTAACACAAATTAGAGGCATCAATAGCAGCTACTTTAAGCCTAAAAGATTCTAAGGAAGGGCATAAATACTTTATTGTTGACCCTTATGCCATGAACCTAGTCCAATCTAGGAACGCACTAATAAAAATGGCCACAAATTTTAACACATAAAAACATCATAAATGATGGTAAGGTGAGGAAATTAAAGATCCTCAAGGAAGCCAAGGAAGAAGCACAAGCCAAGAGGTTCAAGTTAAAATAGCTTTGTGAGAAAATGGAGGTGGCCAAATCATCTCTTCTGGTCATTTTCAACACTTTAGACCTTTCAAAGTTTGATAAGATTGGTGTATTGGTGGAATAAATACTCCCAAGACTATATCTCAAACTAGCATAAGAAGAATATGAAGAAGACCCAAACATCACAATGAATAAGGATATATCTGACAAGTTTTAAGAGGTAGAATATTTCTTTGCAAAGTTAAAGGAGGGAATAGAAATAATAGACACCATTTTATTTAATTTATCTAAATAGGCCTCAATGATAGATGCATGCTTAAAGAAAGTGAAGGATGAGAAGGAACAACTGATGGTGAAGGTGTACTCCACATGTAAGGTGGAAAATTTATAGATTAGGGGCAACATCAACTCATTGAGTAACAAGATCAAAGACTAGGAAAGAACCTTGGAATAACTTTTCTATACTCTATAGACTATGGCCTATGAGAAAGGGTAGATACTAGATAGAAGTGTGGAAAAGGAAAAATCAAACATAAAATACTTCTATAAATATCTAGAAGAAATGGATGTACTTTTATTAAAATATACATCATTCAATATTGATAGCATTGTAAAAGAAATCAAGCTATCCATAAAGGGATTTGAGGACTTCAGCATAGATCTCTTGGAGAATACACTTGAGTTCTATGCTCCCAAGAGTTATACAAATCAATTTGATGATGTACTAGAGTTTTTATAGAGTTAAATATTTGGCCCTGGACCCGTTAGTAGATTATTCATGCCAACTTGACATCCACCTTGACATGAGAAGATATTTTTGGAAAGTGGTTAGCCTAAGGGTTTTCATATCCAATTAGAGGTTGTAGCACAAATCTTGTTCCAGATATAAGGTGGCTAACCATCTCTTATATTTTTAGGGCATTAATAAAGATTTGTAAATTTGTGTCAAGTATAATGTATGGATAATAGAGTCATGGAGTCAGTAGTTATGAGGATATAATTCTATCTCATCACTCAACATGAAACTTTCACCTTGGTAAAGATGCTCCTAAAGGTTTCTATAAGGAGTTCAAAACATAAGATAAAGGAGAGGGATAATAACTACAATTAAGCTCTGGTATAATGACTTCAAAGCCATGCTCTATAAACATTTCTCTAGTATCCATTAAGGATTATAAATAGAATGGAGGCCATTTTGGATCCAATTCTATGTGCCAAAGCTCATCTGTAAGCCTCTGGGTTGTTGATATTATATTTTGAACATAAATCTTGATATGGACTATAAATAATGACAATGGTGTTGTATTAAAATTTATTAAGTGTGTCTAGTTTTCATGTCTTATAGTATTTCTAATAGGATGCGAATGTTTATTTGATGTTGCACTTTTTATTAATTGTGTGAATTATTGTTTGTGTATTTTAATGGTTCCCTAATTTAATGGAGTCTCTATAATTTTCATGAAGTCATATTTATTTTACATGGAGGATGAATATATTTCCATGCTAATAAACCCAATCCCTACTTAATTTTCATCTATTTTTTATGAGTAAATTGAACCAAAGAAGTCTTATGACACACTAAACACCTATATGACCTCAAGGTTAGTCTGAAAAAATCCTATGCTTATGGATTTTCCCAAGTTATGTTTTTGGTACATCACTTAAGTACCCTAGTGAATCCTCACTCCATGGCATAACTAGACCAATGTGGACCCTAATTCATTATTATTTATGCTTTGATTAAGTGCATAAGGCCTATTCCTTATGTGTATTGATGCCAATGTAGATAAGTTTTTAAAATGTTGAGAAAAAATAAAATATCTCATGTTTTTTTTGGTGTTAGTAAACCATCCCTAGACTTTCACAATAGATTTGGATTTATTATATGAATGAATGGTAAACTTGTATAACTATTCAAGTTTATATTTGACTGGTTGATGTTTAGATATAATTGATTGATGAGTAAAATTGAATAACTAATCAATTTTTTATTTGATTGCTAAATGGGTAAGCTTGAATAAGCGTTAAAATTTGGATTCGATTAGTAGATGAGTATACTTGAATAAGTATTAAAATTTGGATTTGATTTATTGATGGGTGAGGTTGAATGCACATTCAAACTAAGATTTGGATTTATTTAATGATTTATTAGTAAACTTGAATAACTAGTCATGTTTGGATTTGATTGGTTGGTGTTAGGGTATGATTGACTGATGTGGGAGGTTGAATGCACATTCAAACTTTGATTTGGACTTATTGGATGATTGAAATGATGTTAATTCAAATATGAATTTGAATCAAAATTAATTGGATTTAATAATAGGTTAAGACTAGGATCATTTAGATTTAGATTGGTCAAGGGATATATCAACAAAGATATTTATCTAGTGATAGGTGATATTGCTTACAATAAAGGCTCTGACCCAAAAAAGGATAAAATAAATACTTTTGACTCTAAACAAAATTAAAATACCAAATGTAAAAAAAAACAAAATTGATTGATAATAGGTCTATTTTAAGCTTTGGATTGGGTTTTTATTTTAGAATATTCGTTGACTTTTAACTGGTTTCAATAATCAAAAGTATTTTTATTTTCACTCAAGGATCTCAACACATGGTATATCTGAAGAAGACAAACAAAAATTCATACTCTAAATACACATTCAATTACAACAAAAAGGATAAAATATAGGTAAAGGGACTTGAATAATCTATGGAATTTTTATGTCACTTGTTTGTTCATTACATTATTTACAGCCTAATATTTTGAGGCACTAACCATGGAGGATCTTACCATTTCCATGGCCTACTAAGTCCAATTTTAAGGGTGCATGTAAAGTTACTTCCCTAGGTGATACACTCCTCTCAGGTGCACCAAAAATTAGGTAGATAAAATGGATTACCTAAGCTTAAGGTTTGCACAAGAATTTTTAAATTGGGATTCCTCAAGATACCTTTTAATATAGTGAGGCCCAAATATTTATAAGGTGTTTTCTAATGCTTAGGTCAGAGAGTTAATTCCTCATCTTCAAAATATCCTACATAGGGTTTCCCACTTGGAAAAATGAAAAATAATCTTATTATATATATATATATATATATATATATATATATATATATATATATATATATATAACACAAAGTTTGACCTAATACATGGTGATGAAATCCATGGTTGATAAATACCCTATAAAAATAAATAAAAACTTAATACTTGTTTTTGATTTCTAGATATCGTCACCAATGTGATGCTAAGGAAAGAACATACACAAGAAAAATTTGGGTACCACAAAAGTTATGAAATTATATTAAATTATTGAGTATCATCACCAATGTGATGCTAAAGGAAGAGCATAGAATTTCACAACACAAAAAAAATGCAAAAAAAAGGGAAACAAATACCTCTAAGAAATTAAGTGTGAGCTAATTACTAGACACTAAAAATGAAACTAAAATGAAACATTAATAGAAAAATATAAATATTTTAGCTTTTTTAATATTTTTTTTCAAAATTTATTTGATTAGAATCCTAAAAATAATTTTTTAGAGAGTTTGTCTTAGCATAAAAAGTGACTGAACAAAAAATGCTAGAAAATAACCTATAACTTCAAATACTTAGAAGATCAAGATTTTACATATATGCAGAATAAAAACAACAAAATAAATTGAAAAATTCTTATAAATGCAATAATGATGAATATGAGATTAAAATGATGAGGTAATGATACAATTGTTCATGCCAAAAATGTGTGTAGTAAATATATAAATGTTAATTAAGCTAGTAAATCAACAAATAATGATGTATAATCTAAACTAACTCAACCTATGATAGAGCTACAAATTAAATAAATAACACAAAATTATACCTTAGTTTCAAAAGTCTTTTTCCATTATTATTTGAATTTGATTTTCTCCCTTTTAATGATGGTTACTCACTCTTCTAAAACAAGGTAAAATGGACAAAGTTGTGGTATGAAATTTTTTTTTTGATGGATTTGACTTGCCTGGATGTGAAAATGTGTAACTCTTTTATAAATTCAACATGATAAAATTGCAATGAAGAAATTTGTTGCTAAATTGGAGGAAAACCTCCAATTTAGAGAATTTGGAAATGGATCTTAATCATCCATATTGAGATGAATATCAAGGGATGATAATAAAGGGTAATACTTAATTCATAATTACAATTTTGAATTAAAAATTGAAGTGGAGAACATGTGGGACCCATAAATGAATATAAAATTCATTTGGGAGAAATATATGATATAAAATTAGTAAGTGGATGTGAGGTGGATTATTAAACTATATAAAATAAGATCATAGAAGATAATGGGAATAAAGGTGGATTATTACATTGATAACAATTAGATCATGGAATACAATGGGATTAAATGTGGATTATTAAATTTAATCATAAAGGATATTATGATTATTAAATTGGAATGGTGGGGATAGGTGTAACCTTAGGGCATGTGAGGATAATTTTTATTTTTTTATATTTATAAAAATTATGAATTTCTAAAATCCATGGATTTTTTAATTAGATAAAGATTAGTTAATTAACTTTGGATTAATTTAAGGATAACAAATAGTGAATAGTGGTGATGAATAGTGACTAGGGAAAACTAAGGATGATTTGAGGTTATTAGAGATGATTAGGTATTTAGTGCAAAGAAGGTTAAAATCAACACAATGTGTCTGATTTTAAGTGTCTACACTTAGTTCTAGAGTAACCTGATTTGTGATAAGTTATTATAAGTTTTATTTGGATTTCATGTTCATCACTTTTATCTTTTAAATAATTATTGTTTTGTGTATGTTGGATACAAGTATTGATTAACAAAAAATTCATTAAGAAACTTAAGTGAGTTGAATCTTTCCTAATCCAAGTTTTTATTGTGAATATCAAAGTGTATATTTTGTAGAACCCTCGTATATAATAGACTACATCATCTAACTGATGTATCTAGTTCACCATGAATTGCTAGACAAATACCTTTGGGAAGTTATTTTTGATATTTCTTCCTTTTATGAGAGGTATAAGGGAAAAGTGGAAATCCTCACCAGTTGAGCCTTTCTTCTCATATTTTCCTCCTACATTTGGTGTGATGTGCCTAACAAACCACCAAGACTAATGTTTTTAATATAGATATTAGTGTTCTAGTAGTTGATTTGGACACTACTAATGAGATTGTAGAATAAATTAAGTCGGTTCATGTTAGGACACCAATGATGGATTTAAATTTACATTAGAAATTCTAGATTACCCCACCACCTCTATGTTCCAAATATTATCAATGAATGTTCATATTTCTTCCATTGTGTTTATTATACTTGATTATACTATAACTATTGAAGTGAAATCTTGTAGTGTTTATGTTAAGAATATCCATATAGTTACCAAGGTTTATACTAGGCATGATACCTCACAAACTAGTATTCTTGTTGAAGGTTTAGGTTCAGTTGAACTTGGTTCATCTCCTAAAGGGCCAACATAATCTTCCCATTTTTCATGGATTTCATTTTATATATGGGTGTGTCTACCTCATAACCATTTTATTGGTAAGCATGCTTTATTTATCACTGGTATATATAGTACCAACAACTAGATCATCTATAGTTTCTACCAATGAGATGACTAGTGTACCTAACTCATAAAAAGGAAAAAAAAAGATTGTTGAATCCTAGGATGAATGTAAAAATGTAATAAAATTATTTTTTATCTTATATAGTTACATCTATTGATGTCACTCCATCCTCACCCCTTCTATCCTTTAGTTCAATGGACCATATTTTCACCATCTCCCTTCTCTTCACCATCTCTAGCATTTCGCATACCATTATTCCCTCATCCACTTCATCTAAAACTAATATGCCTTTATAAGGATAATAATAGATAGGGAAACTACAATCTACCTAGGTAGATATAATATAGTGGGTGATTATTGTTGAACCCTAGATGAGGATTGAATTCCATAAGGCCACTAACACCATGATGAAGGTAACTAGAAGAAAGGTAACTACATGTCAAAATATAATATGGAATGAATCTAAATAGATTTTTTATTTGACAAAGAATAAAAGGCTATAGGAAAATAGCTCCCTAAACATAGAGATGACCCTTCTTCATTTATCTTGTATTCTAGTGAAATATTGGCCATTGTGGTCAAAGGGATGGAGTAGGAGCTTAATAAACTTAAAACTCGACACCAAAGGGAGTTGTTGAATAGGTATAACCCTTATATCATTATATGGTTTATTGATACAAATATTTGAAGAAATAAGACAAGGTAGGCCATTAATTCAAAATATTAAATAATATTTTAGAGTATCACACAAATAAGGTGTTAGATGACAAATTTGAGAAAGGTAATTGAGGAATATAATTGTTTAGATATGAATATCATTACCATTAAGGATGTAGGACTTAAAGTTTTATTATCATGATGAGAGAGTAGATACTAGACTTGGATAGAAAGATGGTTATTATAAGAGCATGTAGGATAGTGTAAGAAAGGATTTTAGAATTATTCGATGAGATTATAATTGAAATCTTGTTTTTATAAGATATACATAATATTGTTACATAGGATATATTTTATGCTTAATTACATAGTTTAATGAGGGGTTTCATGGATAGAGTTGAGGAAGCTAAGTATGGTTGCATTTACAAGGTAGTTAATCTAGTATCTAATGCCAAGGAGAAGATTTAAAGGGTATCTTTGCTGAAATAAATGATTATAGATCAATTACAAAGATAAGGCATACAAGGACATTACTTAGAGTGCCCATCATGTCACTAGATAAGATAAAAATGGATTTAATGAATGTAAAATGAAATTTCAAAAATTTTAACCTCAACCATAGTTTAAAACATCTGATCCTTCAAATAATTATGCTCAAGATATAGCCCCTAGTTCTCAAATGTAACTAGAACCACATTTTACTTGAGTTACATATGAAATGATTTCTAAAATTGATATTGATTGAATACTATTAGTTTTGTTTTTTTTCAAACTTGTTTCTAAGAAGTTAACATAAATGAATTATATGGGATTTTACATGAAATGCCTATTTGGCATGGATTTTTCCACTTTGTAATCTATTTATACTCATATGGAGAGAGTGTAGATCCATAATTTTGGCTAGGTGTGTCTAACACACACCAACATAATGATTATAATATATATCTTACTATGAAACCATTGGTAATAATATATTTAATCCATTTAATATTATATTGAAAATAATACTCTAGTTTATTTATTTTAATGTAAGGAAAATAATAATTGTTTAAAGGTTAAGAATTGATTGAATTTCACTAAATAAGATGAGTAAATTTGTGACAAATAACTTAATGAGAAATATAGATTAATATTTGAGCCTTTATCTTGATATTTAATTTGGAACTATGTGTAGGTCTAGGCTCTACAAGGTCTTAGGATAGGGGGAGATGATGAGACTATAAAATGATGATGCTTAGGACTCGGTAGTTTATGATGACACTCAATTTAATGATCAAATAAATGAATGGTCTGAGGAACCACTAGTTACATAAAGCATGGAATTCACAAATTAGACATTTGAAGAATTTCCAAGAACTAATTTAGTGTCAAACTGACACCATTTCATTAAAATAGACAATGAGATTATTATAGGAACTAAGTCATTTATCGATAGATGACATATCACTAATTCATTGATATGAATTAACATAGTGTTTAAATTAAATTTTAAATGTTATAGACCAATTATATATGCATAAATGATACACCACCCATGGTTTAGTAGTTACTAAAGTATAAATGCATTTATAAGTTGATTACCTTTTGTTATAATTTGACATTTTTGCTATGCTATGGTCTAGGTGGTAATGGTTATAGTAGATACATGTATTAATTTTAATATGTATTCAATCATTTTGAATTTAATAAACCATGTCCTTACTCATGTAATGGTCTAGGTGTTAATGGTTATACTAGATCTAGGTGCTAATATTGATAGATATTTGGTCATTTTGCATTTAATAAAATGTTTTAACCTTTTAAGGCTTAGTGAATGTAAATCATATGTTTGTTAAATATCTAAGTAGACTAAATTAGGGAAATAATATTTAATAAATACAACCACTAATTTTTTATAGGATTGACTATATTTGACTTTTCTAAAATAATAATAGATAGTGTAATTAATGACTTAGATGGAAAATAACTTGTACAAATGATCTGAGTGTTAAAAATTGAGGTGGAAGCTATTCTGAGTGTCAAAAATTAGATCTCAATGTCATAACCTCTCTTAGATAGTACATCCATAAATATATAATACTACCATTATTGGAAATGTGGTGGTAGTGTCCTGATATTGGAGGTAGTGTCCACTATGTAGGATTGTCCCAAGCTACTGCGTACACCTATTTCTAGATATCTGATGTCTATTATTATGCACATGAGTCTTGAAACCCTATATTTTTATTTTTATTATTCATTTTATGAGTAAAACCATAATACTTCATGTATCTAGGGTATCTAATTGGCATGAGTTGAAAGTGTGTTTGTTAGTAGGGTAGCCTAGACATCCTCAACACCCCACTATGAGGAGATTTGTGTACATACTAATACTCTGAGAAGGTATCAAATCCAATTTATTTTCTCCCACCTAATTTTTGGTGTAAATTCATGTGATGATAGTATTATAGTGTCCTTGAGTGCCTTAAAAATTATTGAGAGTGGAAATCTATATAATCTAAGCTTAGGGATGCTATAAATGCTAGTATCTAGAAGTAGGCCAAAATACAGATTGATAAAATTAATTATGCTCAAATTTTTTTGAGTTTGAATGTGAATTTTACATATAATTTACATATAGTGGTTAGGGGGATAAATGTCATGTATATATATTGTTATGTTTCTTATGTGAATGATAAAGGATGTTTAGGCTAACCTTAGGAGGTTATAGTTTTGAAAAGATATCCATTTGGGAGAAGATAGGGCAAAGGACATTAGAACCATTTTTGGGACATTAGTGTCATGTGCTGCTAGAATCCTTATTATGGTGCTACTATCCAACTAGAATAACACTAGGCATGAAGGAACATGATCAAGAAATGAGGGTTTAAGACTACTTTAGGGCTGATTAGGGATGTTTGTGACCCACATGAAGGCTAGATAATTGTGATAATAGGATCTAGGATAGGTGTAGGCATAAGATATGGATATGTAGTCTCAATTAGAACTCTTATCACTAAAATAACACTTTTGGGTAATTACAGCTACCCCCCCATATTATAGAAATGTAGAAAATCAAAATGACTAGGATAAAGGAAAAACCAACGTACCTAGATATACCTAAGAGGTGAAGCCTATTAATCTCAATCTAAGTATATGAATTTATGTTTGAGTATGTGAACCATGATCCAATGTGTATCATACAAGTCAAGCATGCATAAATCAATCTTTAATAGATATCAAAAACAAAGGAATAAATTTAGTAAAGAAGTAAAATTGAGTAAAGAAATAAGAAAGAGGAAAGGAATGAATACACCTCCTAGGATATGTGATCTAATGCATAAACCTGGTGACAACCTATGTGTGTGTGTGTGTGTATATAGTGATCAATAAATGAATATCTTGGACTAAGTTGATTTTTTTCTCAATCCTCCTATGTGGGTGGCTCAAAAACTCAATGTAGATGTGATTCTATCATTGCCTACCCATATTTGGTGGATCATGAATTGTGAATATCTTGGATCAAATTGATAGTGTGTATAACCCTATCATGTAAGTGGATAAAGATCTCAAATAAGCTATGAATCCATCATTTACCACCCATGTTTAGTAGATGAATCTAAAACTAAACTCCATGAAGTACTATAAATGTCTAGCTAGGTATATCTAACTATGTATATCAACTCTTTGGCCTCTTAGGTATATTAGGCAACTCTGAGCCACTCGAGAATGTCCACCACTATAGATAAAGTAAGGAATGAAATTGGTGTACAACTTAGAATATGATGTCAGGTGTATATATCATATAAAATGATGTGAAAATTATCATTCCATCTAATCAACCCATGTGTAAGTGATAATATAGAAATGATGTACCAGGCACATTCCCTCAAATCTAATATCTAAGTATATGGATTCTAGACTGAGTTATAATAAATTGTATCTAGGTAACTAAATTGAATATGGTAATTGTTATGTCATGCATGATGCCCCCAATATGATCAAATTAATATGAATCTTAACTGAACTAGTATGAATCCCAACAAAGATTGAATATAACTGGAATGGTCATGTTACACATTATTCCCCCAATATGATCAACTTAATATAAATCTAAGTTGAACTAGTATGAATCCCAGAAAAAATTGAATATAACTGATAAATCTATAATTTAATCTATGCAAACTTATACTATACCTACTATACTCTTCTAACCAATCTAGTTTTTCTAGAGTTGAGGTTACTAGACAATAGTGCCATGTCTTGGATAGTAGCACCATTTTTTAAAATATGGTGCTAGTGTCCCAATTTGGGTTCTAGTGTCCTATTGGTTTGATTTCTATGCAAATGTACTACTTTATGTGTCATTATTTTCCCACTATGTTTACCTATGTTTGATTTTCTATAATTGATCTTGTATGTTGGAAAAAACCTTATAAGTACAATATAAGAGCCTGATCCCTATGACAAACCCTTATGAATGCCTATATTTTAATGAGAGTTATTGAACCTATATAATAAAAATCCTCAAAATAAAAATCTCTACAAAAAGTGTGTTAGTTAGAGCATATATGACAACTACATAATACTCCAATATGATGTGCATGCATAATGTTGGAATGAAAGATAATCTGAGCATAAGTATGTAATGTAATATATATGTCATGTCAATCATTCAAAAGGTTATCAATATAGATCTAAAAATGTATGTAACAATATATCTAAGTAAAACTAGGTATATACTTAAGGAGATGGCATATGATGTCCATCATGATACTTGAGTAGGAAGGGTAGATGCATGAGGTCCCTTATAATATCAAAAGCTGGTGTGTAAATATCAAATATAAGTGTCATGGCCATGACTCATAGAATAAATCATACATACAAAACACATGAGGAACACAAAATAGGCCAAAGGGCCATAATACAAGGGACATGGGCACATGTCACTAAATCTAAGAAAAAACAAGATAGATAAGAACATGTTTAAATGTACACATCTGCAAGCAAAAATCATGTTGGCTTAGAGCCACATAGAATTACATGTTAAAATGTTTGCATACATAATCAAGAAGGCACACACAATGATACGGGAAAATGTCCAAATCATACATACTATGAATAGAAGTGGCATAGAGCCAAAGAATAATGGCTTATTCAAATGACCTTGAATGGAAGAAGCATAGAGATATAAACAAGTATAAACAAAAAATCTAGAAATAAAAGTATACATAAATACATAATAAAAATACATGTAAGAGTGATGATGTACATATGTCGAGTCTAAAGTAGTAATAGATATCAAAATATCTAAGAGTATCATGACTAATATCAATATTTATCAATGCTAAAGATTGGATGTATAATATAAAAGGATAAAACTTGGTAATCAAAATTGTGTATTTGATACCCCTAAGTGGGATAATGTGTCAATTAAATAACCATGTATAAATGTATATGCCCCTAGGCAATAGATAATACTAAGTCTATATTAGTGTAGTGGATCTAAGGCCTATACATAATCTAAAAACACTAAAAAAAACAAGTGAAGCATGTATGTATGATAAAACTGACTATACTAAGATATATATCATATGCATTATCTATAAATTATAATAAATGTAAACATAACAATGCATACAATCTATAATTTTGTGTTTTTTAGTAAATATTGAATCTTTATTTTATTTTATATAAATAGGCCATGTATAAGAAACATGAAAAAAAACTATGTACAAGGATATAAAAGAGATAGAAAGTATGTAAAAGAAGAGAGAAATAATAATAACTAATGAGTATCATGGGAGACTCACTATCAATATGTCCTATGTCAAATAAGGGTATTGTGATCATGCATAATGTGTGAAAAAGTAATTTTGGTCCCATTATCTAATGTATTAAGTGATATATATCTATATCTACTATATATTGGTGGTAGGAATTTGAGGCATTGACTATGGTATCCTATGAATTGTAGGGGTATTAATAACCCATCTAGTAGAATAAGTTATCGGTGGTATAGGTTCCTTGCGATGAAAACTTTGAAAACTAAATAATACTAATCTTAGTGGAAAGTGAGTAGAGGGAAGACCTATATAATATAAAACATATCTCTTACATAAGGTTATCTCAAATAATGGTATCTGTGGAAGAGTATATATATCTGTAATTAATATAGGAGTATACCTCACCTACACTGGTGCCTCTACTTAAGTCTTTTTTTATCAATAATAACTACACTCTGAGATGTAATTGATAATTGTGTTGTATATGGTTCATCTATTATAACTGGTAACTATGATGTAACTACCTCTAACATAGGTAAAGGATACTCATATTGGATACCATAAATTTTGACCACCTAATTTTCATCTATATATTTTAAAGCATATGTGTAGTGTGTATGTAATTCCTCATAACTACTATATCGATGGACCACCTAATAAAATAATGAACATGCTTGCACTAGGTACTACTAATAAATGAGTGGCCACATGTGTTAGTCCAACCTATAATAGAATCACAATATCCCTAATGTAATAATGAACATGACCATTAAAACCATGGATAACTATGTATTTAGGGGATATAACTTTCTCTAAATACCCCAAATGTCATAAAAGTATGATAGTGCACATGCTAATGCTTGACCCATTATCAACCATAACACTCAATATAGGATGATGATTTATATAGGCTCATCTAAATAGTGCATATAAATATGTATCATCCTCAATAATCTCCTACTATGAGAAGGTGATGATTGTTCTAGATGGAATTGTAGTGTGCTATATACCAATGATATTATGTAATGGGTGTACCTCCTTTGTAATAGTGTGATATGAAGCTGGTGGTTAATGTGCTTGATATGTGTAATGAACACCTAAAGTTACCCCTACCTCATTCTTTATGTGATTTAAAAATGGATATGAGTATATATTTGATTCCTTATCTTCCATTTGATGTACTTTTGGTGCCTTTATGGGTGTGCCCACATCAGTGATGTTAGCCTTAATCAAATATTGTATCTTATGTTTTAGGTTGATGCATCTATTTATTATATGGCCTAGTGCCTTATGATACTCATAGAATGCATTAAAATCATAGTTATTTGTAAGATGTTATTTCTTATCAACCTCTATGATGGAAGGGAGAGATATGACATTGCATTGCAAGAGCTAGTGTAAAACTTGTGTTGGTGATTTTGGAAGGTTGGTGAATACTCTATGTAGAGGAACTGATAAGACCAAGTGAAGAGATGTATTTTAATCTACATTAATTATGGCCTTTTTTATCAATCTTATTTTTAGTGCCCCTTACCTTGTATGGGGGATTACTTGAACTCTTAGCAATTGATTCTGATCTAATTGTATATTTTAGTTTGCCCATTGATAGAATCTTGACTTATCTTTATTTTACTGTGTGGCACTAATTCTTTAATGTTGGAAACTTCTTAAATAAGATAGCTTCATGTAATGTTGGTATAATAATCTATTTGAAGATGTATTAAAGATCTTTATCTAATATGGGGCTAGTCAATTTAGTTATTATAGTCTTGGATTATAAGATGTATTCTATAATAGGCTCATTTGAATTTTGTTTCAACCATGTAACTTGAGCATATGAGATATTGTCACTGATGTTAATGGAGAATTGTGATATAAATGTGTCTTCCAAAGGATTATATTTTATGATAGATTGATTGGGTAAGTCATAAAACAACTTTAATGAATAATCTTCTAAACTTCATGGAAATAACTTTGTGAGTAGTCATTCATTAGGCATGTAGTCTAAACATGTTATGTGACAATCTAGGAGATGGTGATCTAGGTCACCCTTACCTTAATACAATGTAATCTTAGGTACCATGAATCTAGATGTGAAGGGAGCTACCATTATGTGACGTTCTAAATATTTATATAATATAAAATTAGAGTCTAAGGTATGTGATGGTCTAGTGGATCTTTACTCAATGTGTTATACCCTAGCCTATAGAGAATAGACCTTATGCATAAGGGATTGTACATCTAGAGTGGAGGAACTAGCCACAAGAGGTTTAGCTGATACTTAAGGTTATTGAATTACAATTTTTGGTTGTGCTAGCTTAGTTGGCCCCACTATAGGTATAATAATGTTATTAGTTGGGGAGTTTTATATTGACCATTATTTTATTTATTATTAATTTCCATTATGGCTTGTAAAGTTTATGCATGATCAAGGGGATGTTCCCAAAGTCTATATATGAAAATATATAGGATCTCATCCTTATTGATACTTATTTTTTTATACTAATACTTATTGATCCTTAGATCTCTATTTATAATTTGTATATCATATTGATCTTCATTATATTTGTCATCTTTTAGTGCATTATCATTTAAATCTGCATAATTAGGGTGTGAATGATCAACAACTAGAGTTACAATAGGTCCCTTATCCATGGTATAAGCTCAAATAACATGAATCTAAATATGCTCAATAGGATTACCACTTATCCCTACACTTATTATTAATGGAAGAGAGATAGCTTTTTGAGATGAAATATAGTAAACAAATTGAAATAAAGTTTCTAAAATAGAATATGTGAAATCTAAAAAACTTAGAGTAGCTAATGAAAATAGTAGAAAGAAGAATAAAAACCTTAGGAGAATCTAGGTTAGGGTTTGAGTAATGTTCAAAGTAATTTTTATTCACCAAATGTTTTAACCTTTTAGGACTTAGTGACTATAAATATTATCTTTGTTAAATAAATAGTTAGACTAAATCAAGGAAAAAATATGCAATAAATAGAACCATTGATTTGTTATAGCATTGGCCAGCTTTGAATTTTATTACAAAATGATAAATAGTGATAGTAATGACTTAGTTGGAAAAAAACTAATACAAATGATCTATGTGTTGTAAACTAAGGTGGAATCTAATATGTGTATTTCAAATTAGATACTGATGTCAGAACCTTTCTTGGACAATAATGCTATAGTTGGATAGTAATTCCATTATTGGAAATGTGTTAATAGTGTCTTAATATTGGTGTTAGTGTCCTCTTTATAGGATTATCCTAAGATTCTAGGTGCATTTGTGTATGGATATTTTATATTTGTTCCTATATACATGAGTCCTAAAATTTTATATTTTGCCTATAATGACAATTTTTTTATAAAAACCCTAATAGTCCATGTAGCTATGCCATATAGTTTACATGAGTTGTGTGTTTGTTAGTATGGTAGGCTGGACATCCTCAACACCCCATTATTAAGAGATTTGCTTACATACCAATAATTTGAGGAGGGATTAATCCTGATGTAGTTCTCCCCACCAAAGTGCTGGTGAAAGTGAAATTGATGCTAGTATGATAGTGTCCTTGAATGATTTGAATGTGATTGAAACTCTGGTTAATCTGAGCCTAAGTCTAGTGTAAATGGTAGTATGAAAAATTATGGCATAATAGGGATTAATAATCTTAATTATACTCAACTTGTTTTGAGTTTGAATGTGTATTTTATATCTAATTTCCATGTTATTATTAAAATTTCTAAAATTCATGTATATACATATTGTTTTATTTCATGTGTAGATGATAAAGGATGTCTAAGATGACCTTAGGAGGTTCCAATTTTAAAAAGATATCCATTTGGGAAAATATAGGGAAAATGACATTATCACCATTTTGGTGAAACTAGTGCCATGTGGCACTAGTGTCCTTATTATGACACTAGTGTTAGGTGAGAAAACACTAGGCATGAATGGCTAAGATTAGGAAATGAGGGTTATGGACTATTTTAGGGATAACTATGGGCACCTTTAGCTCACATAAAGTTTGTATAAGTGTGATAATAAGCTATAGTATAGGTGTAGGGATAATCTATGGACATGTAGTCTCAAGTATCACTATTAGCACTCAAAGAGCACTTTTGGGTGATTACATAAATTATGTCCTTAGTGAATCAATAAGTGGAATAATTATAGTGACCTAGATGGCATCAAAAATTTTAGATTTTAGTTGAATAATTTTTAAAAATTCCTTCAATCAAATCATAATTATTTTTCAAATTAAATATAGCACATGGTATGTAGTCTTGGTATAAATAATTTTGAGTAATCCACTTCAAATTTACAAGAAAATATCACACTTAAAATTTTAATTAAGACCACAAACTTGTTTGTTTTCAATAAATTCATTGACTATTAATAAATATCACTGAAAAAGCATAGGAGTTTAGAGTGTAAATAGTTTAGATGGTATAAAACTCTAGATAGTTGATACTATGCCAAAAAATAAAATTGTGATACTTTTCCAAAATTTAAGTGAAATCTATGGAACCCACACACATTATTCTAAAATTCCTTCAATCAAATTATTTTTATTATTTGAATTAAAATATGGTGCATGGTACATAGCCTTGTTTTGAATAATTTTAAATATGTTACTCCAATTTTATTTTGAATATTTAGTAGATATAGATGAAAATATAGATAGGTACCAAAGTCATAAGCTACTAGAGAACTAAAAAATAATTACCATAAGTCCACATTTTCCATATCATATTCATGCACATTGTAGAAGTGAAAATCTACAATTATTGATTTTAATGATTTTATTGAAATAAAATCATGAATTATTGGGTTGTGCTTTGGATCTTTTATTTTAAGAGATTTCTTGAAGTTATAATAGTTGTTACATGTATGTTTTTTATTTTGAGTAAAATATTAATGAAAATGCATTCAAATGTTATTTTGATTCTATTTTTTTTTAAATAATTTTATCTCCTATATGTTATATTATTATTAATACTCTCAAATTAGTTTTTCCTTTAGATGTTATGATTTTATAACTATATCCTAGAGAACTAAGAATTTAGGTGTTCAATGATAAGCAGTGTGAAGGTAGAATAATTGAAATCAATAGAAGCATTAAGTTTAAATGAAAATGAAGTAATAACCCCAAAAAAATCTTTGTTGGGAAAGTGTCCTTCAAAAACATATAGGTTTTTTTTGCATGGGGATGACTCCTTCAATAAAAAAGAAGAAATATCTTTAAAAAACCAACTCATGAGGGCCAAACCATTATTAAAATAATCAATCAGTTGATGATTGACATAATGGATTTGAATGAGATACAAGCATCTTTACTCTTGCTACCTATCCATCAATGGTACATGGAAGGGGAGAAACTCATAAAAACATTTGAAATATGAAAGGAAAAATTATAAGACAAAAGGCATGTTAATACTAATAGTATTAATATTTGGACTAATTTTACATAGGAGTACATTTACACCAGGAAACATTAACAACCTCATATTTACAAGTAAGGAGGAGGTCTAACATTAAAAACTTTTACAATTACACTCATACATTTCAAAGACATAATGACATTAACAACCTCAAATTTTCACCAATTTACACATAACTATAGCCTCCACAAACAAGACATTTTTTTTAATATTTCATCCCAGTTTAGTTTTAAAATTGATTGATTTTCATACCATTTATGTACTTTAAAACATTATATTACATGATACATCATTATAGTAAAAAGTGTTTCATCAAATATATAATTTCTTCTAAATCTTTTGGTTAAGGACTACCTTCATCCAAAAATTGGTCAGGCATCATAAAAGACTTACTTTTTTAAATGAAGACTCATAAATATGCATGGAACCAAGATACCAATATAATTTTATGTACAACATTCAAGTATGGTAAATCTTATGAAGGAAACACCTCATTTTTAAATGTTTTATAATGTCAAATATATGTTGAATAACATAGATAGATTAGTGTATATATTTTCTTCCTTATTTTTTTATAACCATAGTGTTTCCTAGTAATATTTCAATGGAAAACAACCTTAGTTGGGATTTAAAGATATATTAAACCCTTGTTAAAATGATAGCTCAGCTACATAATAAAATTATGGTCTAGAATGAGATACAATACTCCTTGGTGTTGGTACCTATCCATTCAAGGCACATGGATGCGAAGAATATGAAATAAATATTTGAAAGATGGAAGGGAAAAATATAACTAATATGAAGGGCATATTGATAATGATAGTAGTAATATTTGGACAAATATTACATAGGAGAACAATTGCACTAGAAAAAATTAACAACCTCAAATTTACATGTGAGGAGGAGGTCTAACATTATGAGGAATTACAATTGTAATAATTAGTTATAGATATAATAATACATTATGTCCTTAAACATTTTTATCCTTTATTCATCATATTTTTTTACATTCAATTAAATTTTTACTTGGTTGAATTCATTTTTTGGATTCATTATCGATTGATTATGGAAGTGACACATTATTTGTACTTGGTTGGATTCATTAATTCTATAAAAAATAGTTTGATAAAACATCAAAGTAATTCAACATAATATGGAAATATTTTGATACTTTTAGTTATATTGAAAATATGACGAGTAGCATTTTTTTACTAGTATCCATTCTATGGTTCTCATTCAGAGTAGGTGGTTTCCTACTCTAATATTCACATTAAGCTCAATATTTACTTAGTTTGTATAAGAGTATAACTAATAATGTTGTTTCTCTAGGCAAAGCTTTTTAGTTATATTGAAAATATGATGACTATCAATGTTTTACTAGTATCCCTACCATGTTTATCATTTAGAGTGGGTGTATTCCCACTCTAATATTCACATGAATATTAGGATTTAATTAGTGCATATAGGAGTATCACTAACCATGTTCTTATTCTAGGAAAATATTTTTTAGTTATAGTGAAAATATGATGAGTAGCATTGTTTTTACTAGTATATCTGCCATGGTTTACATTTATAATGGGTAGCCACCCACTATAAGATTCACATGAAGATCATGATTTACGTAGTTCATATAGGAGTAACACTAACCATAAGGTTAAAATATTTAAAGATTTTCATTTATAGTGTAAATAAGATGAAAAACATTATTTTTACTAATATCCTTGTCATGGTTATAATTTAGAGTGGCCTACGACCAACACTAAGATTCACATGAATATTAGGGTTTAATTAGTGAATATAGGGAAAATACTAACTATGTTGTTAATTTTTTAACTATTTTTTGTTATAGTGCAAATAGGATGAATAACATTTTTTTTACTAGTATCAATATTTAGAGTGGGCAACCATCCACTCTAGATTTCACATTAATGCAAATATTTAATATATAATATAATCTGATACACCCATATACATTATACTCTTATAATGAATCCTAAGTCTTGAGATAGGTATACTTCCTACATAAATATACTCATTAACATATAAACATATAGTTTTAAATATGTTGAAAAGTCTTTTATGATTTTAAGTCATATTCTTGGATAGTATAACTTATTGGTAAATTTTTAATAAATATATCTATATTTTCATAATTTATATACTATACATAAAACCTCCAAATTTATACCATTGTATATAATCCCAACTATCATTTATAGCATAAGTCAAGGATAATCAAGGGTTCCAATAATCATTAGATAGAATATCACGATAACCTAATTATGAGATATAATTATTTTCTATCTATTGACAACTAGTTATCATAATCGAGTCTATTTATAGTCTTATTGTAATGTAAATAGTCATTTGTATAAACTCTAGCCTGCATAAGTATTTAGAACATGTTTCCAATCTATTCTAACAATATTAACTTCCCTATAGATTTAATCCAAACAAATCAAATATAACAATCAAAAGTCCATGAGATTATGATACACACAAGAAGAAACAATTACATATTAGCTTGAATCCATGGTGTGTGTGTGTGTGTGTGTGTGTGTGTGTGTGTGTGAGTGTGTGTGTGTGTGTGTGTGTGTGTGTGTGTGTGTGTGTGTGTGTGTGTGTGTGTGTGTGTGTGTGTGTGTGTGTGTGTGTGTGTGTGTGTGTGTGTGTGTGTGTGTGTACATATACACACACACACACACACACACACACACACACACACACACACATATCTATGTATGTATGTACATATGTATGTATATATATATGTATATATACATGTATATATATGTGTGTGTGTGTGTGTGTGTGTGTGTGTCTATATATATATATAGATATGAAATATATTCTAATACATGTTAGTTCTCATATATGATACCATAGTATATTATCATTTGCCTCTACTGTTGCATATATATAACAAGTCAATGTACCTATATTTGTTTAAATCACTAAGAAAATATTGTTATAAATCATTGTTTATATTAAAATCATAGTAGCCATTATATATTCTTCCACAAAGATATATAATTAGATCATACAAAATATTATAATAATCCATATTACCATTATATATTCATCCAAAATATTCTCATAGGGATTTCCATTAAGATATCCTTATGACAAAATAATGATAATTATAATGGTATCATAGGGATAACTGAATATCTTTATTGGATCATATAGAGGTATCATTGAATTATCATTCATCCAAACTAATATAGATGTCATATCCTAAATTGGTTTGCTATTTGGATATTTTTCCCAAATCATTATGTATAGAAGTGTACAAGACTTCCAAAGTATACTCAGATCAATCAAGTAAACTCTGATGGGAATTTATCAATCTTTCTAGATTATTATTACTCATATATCACTCTATACACTATTCCTTATAGATCACTATGTATGCTATTACTCACATATCACTATTACTCATAGTATTATTTAAATTGCCTTATTTTTTTGCATGCAACAACTAATTATGTATATAAATATGACTCTAATTTTATAATGGTTCACTAGTTATATAAGGTTTAGAAATTTATAAGCAATTTTTATAGATTTTTGCATGATTTTACATTTCTTCTTGTTTAATAGTATTAATTACTATTTTGTATGGCAAAGTATATTTATGTTTCTAGTCACTCACAAATCACCTAGTTTAATTTCCTTATGTGAAGTTGATTCTTCCATGTAAATTCACATATAATAAATCATTGAATGTTCATATATTCTTACATCTAAAAATTACTATAGGTGTGTATATAAAGTGATCTTAAATATATGTTATCCTATGTATATATGGGTAATATATATCATTATTAGTTTATTATATAATACAAACCTATGTAAATAAATATTTATACAGTAATTTACATATTGATTTATAACATTAGGAGTCATTACTCTATAACAATGTATAAAGATATCATAAATTGTAATAACATTACTTACTACCCAGGATACTGTTATGAAAGGAAAATAAACTATGAAAATGATATTGGAACTGGATGAATAATCTGGTTCCTCTTGTTGGTTATGAAACTAGTCCTGTTCTTTGTTTTCTTTTTGTAATCCTTTGCCTTTGGTGTAACCAGATCTTTGTTAAATTTGGGTTTTGACCGGTAGTCTTTCTGGTGGTTTTAGGTCCATGAAAAACCTATTTTTGCTACTTCCTTGTAGTTTTTTAGGCTTTGCCTGTGGTTTTGGATGATCTTTCTTTCTTTCCTTGTACTAGGGTTTTGGGGCCCCTTCAAAACCTGCTTTTTCCATAATCTAAAACATTACTTACCTTTCCTCACTCGGCCTTCCTAGCTCTCTTAGCACCACTTATCTTTCTCCAATTTTTCCCACCTTCTCCTCTATATTACCCTTCACTAATATTTTCTTCCTTTCCATTTTTTCTTCTGTATCTCCTTTTTTTCTCTTTTTTTGGTTTTGTGCCATACTTATCTTTAAAAGGTATGGTAATTTTATTTAATTTTTATTCTAATAATGACTTTCCATTATTTTATTTCTTCATTTTTTTAATCTCCTTTTCACATAAATCATGAGATTTAATTAAAACTTGCCTCTTATTTTCATCTTGCGATGTTTTTTTTTCCTTTTTCCACGTTTTCTCTATTTTCACATTTATTAGATCATATTTTCTAATTGATAATAATTAATATATATTCACTAATTAAACTAGCACCTTAAATGTAAAAAATGTTTTAATGAAAAATCCATTAATTAATAACCTCAAATTTACACTAATTATGCAAATTACATTTATAAAATTATTTAATAGTCACACATGCAAATTAGACAAGATGACTAACCATTTAAACTATGCTAGTAACCATTTTTAACATACTATTTAATGCAAATGACATTAGAACTCATTATGTTGACCATTTTATTATGGATCTAACATGTGCTAGCTAATATGGTGTGTGTAAAGTTTTAGTCAGTTTCTCTATCATCCCTCTATAACTCCATCCATGTCACCCTCTGTGATGATGGTGTCCCTCTATCATGATCTGAGGGATGCATTTTCCTACATCAACCTCAAAATAAGTAGGTAGTTAGATCATAACATAATGATATACATGCATCATAAAATATAATTGAAATAGTATATCAACATGTTTGTAATGTAAACATATAGACTATAACTGACTCATATCAATGTAATCATGTAACTTAAGAAATATCCTACTATCCCATAATAAAATATATCTTAGATCTTATTTAAAATATCCAAATCCAAAATTTTCAACTATAAATATCTATGAATAATCGAATAGTTTGTTTAGTAAGTAATCAAAATGTAATAGTCCACCAATATAAAATATTACACTATCATAAATCTAATTCTATTATCACATCCCTATTTTATCCCAATTAATCACATAGATCTAATTCAACCTATCATTGTATCTCTAATTAACCCTAATCCTTTAATAAACATCCCTGGCCCAACCTATTACTCATTAACCATCTCCCCCAACCAATTAATCCTATTACACTTAAACCTTGTCCCATCACATAAAATGCAAATTTTTATTAATCATATTAGGTAATTTATTAATGTTAATGAGAAAATACATGGAATTATAAAATATTTAATATTTAAAAAAAATCCAAAATCATCAAATAATTCCAAATCCCCAAGTAAATCACTGAAAATCCAATCCAATCAATAAATCCCAATGACAAGGGACATAGTGAAAATCAACCCACTCCACATAATCACAAACCCTTACATCCTCAAACCATGGCATTTAATTCCCACCTCTCCTTATTCAATAATGAATTTAAATAAATTCTATCCCTTTGTCTTGAATCAAATCCCATAGTGATATAACTTTCAAAAATCTATAAATTAGAGGTTCACCCTCCTCTTTTATCATGCTTCCATAGCCTAAATACATTCTATAAATTGAGAGATCAAATATTGTGATCAATCCACCCACTTATAAAGGAAATCAATCATATATGTACTTCACCAATTGAGAAACCACATCCAAATCTCAAATCTAATAAAATACACATTAAGAGGGGCTTATTCATTTGGGTAAGTGAATGTTCATTCTAAATTCAGAGGTACTTTGTCTAGTAAGAGTAGGATTTTAAATATTAATTTGAATTTATAACTTATATTTCTCTAACTTTTGCATACACACATACATTATTAATGATTTTTTTAATAACAAATTAAAAAAATTATTGATATAGCAAAATATATGTCATGAACTTTAAATTGTGGGGGTTTTTTTTGTTTAAATGTTGTAATATATTTATATGATGATGCATTACAAACCCTTATGAATAAAATATAACAAAATATATATTTGATAATTATTTAAATTTATTTTTTTGTAAATAAATGAAGGCATGAGGTAATAACAATGGAACCACTTAGATGCTAAGCATGGAAGTTATTGTTAACATGTAACCAATGATGTAGAATTGTAAAGTTTTGTGAGGGTAGGAAAAGATGTTAAGGGTAAACTCGGTGGGTGTGTATATTTAGGATTAATTTAACATGGAGTATATAAAAACATGTATTTTAGGTCCATTTTCATTGGAGACAAAGGGAAAGGTCACTTTGTTGAAATATTAGGGGCAGTGGCTAAGCTGCCCACTAGTAAAAAACAATTTAATACTATTAGGAAAAAGACTACCAGAGCTTTATGCTTATTGTTATTTATTTATTTATTTATTTATTTATTCATATTTTATTTTTTAATTTATGAAACCCCTAAAAAACAAAAAACATGCATGTTTTTATACCAAAATCCGACCCCTTTTGTACGAAAATCTGACCCCTTTTGTAAAATCACTTACTATAATATATATATATATATATATATATATATATATATATATATATGACCCCTTTTGTAAAATCACTTACTATAATATATATATATATATATATATATATATATATATATATATATATATATAATATTTAAAATGACCTATTTTTAAAAGACCCAAAAAAATTAAAATAACCCTTAAAATAAACTATAAGTAGATCTAAATGAAGGAGGATTTAAGAAGGAATGAAAATTCAACCTTAATAGTGTCTTGAACACCAACTCTTCCATATTAAATCATGAATTTGATGGAGAATGTAGCATATAATCTCTTGTATTTTATAATAGAAATGAATAAATTGAGATATATCAAGTTCTTAATGGCTTCCTCAATCCAACCCAATATCAAAAATATTCCTAAAACCATACATAAATAAAATATCTCATTAGACTATGATAATATCCTATCATAGGAATTTTACACACATTTTACATACTAAAACAAGAAAGATAGATGATATTTTATTATAATGGTTTTACCTCATAAATGTTTTCAGTTATCATATAATATTAAATGACAATGGATTCTCAAATCACATATAGTAACAAATATACATAAAATTGTGTTTCCAACATGTCAAGTATGGGTGTGCAAATTAGAGTTTTTAAAAATACAAGTTGTATATCTCAAAAAAAATTATTTGTAAAGAAAAATATAATAGCATACCTAAATAAAATTATTTAATATATAAATTATGTATTGGATGGGATAACAATTGTTTGGAAACAAAAATTTTAAATCAATTTATTAGAGAGAGCATGGAGATGGTGATGAAAATGGTACGGAGGGAAATGACATTGATCTTGTGGTCGTGGGTGTGGACCCTGAACTTCAAATAAACATCTTGAACTCTATTTTTGACATAGTCCTATGTGGGGTCCCTAACATTAGTAAATATCATATATTAATTTTGGGCACTACATCTTACAAAGGTAAGTCATCTATGAATAAAATTTACTATGGTAATTCTTCTTGGGCCAACAAACTTAAAGGATTCAATGGTAATATAGAGGCCATTCTCCCTAACTAGGAACTTATGATTTCTAAAGACCTAAGATGTTTCAAAAATATATAAGTACCAAAAAATCATAAAATCAGTTTCATCAAGAATGGCAAATGTCTTGGTAGGCAAATTTCTTGGAACTAAACCCAACATAGATACCTTCAAATAGTGGGTAGTCAAAATATGGACTCCCAAGGGAAATCTTAATATCTCAATGATGAGTAATATTTTTTACTTATCTATTTTAATAATGAATAAGACTAAATAATTTCAATCATAGGCCTTTGGTTCATGGGAATAACTAACTTATTTCTTAAGAAATGAAAAGTAGGTTTTGACCTCAAAAAAGAAAACATCAAATTGATGCCAATATGGGTGAGTTTTCCTAGCCTTCCCCTATAATTTTTGGAGGATGACTTAATGATATAAATAGGTTTTGACTATTAGATCCATATCTAATTTCATGCATTCCCATTTCTATGTCAATGCCTTCATTAATCAAAAGCTACTAATGCATATCATTATAAACTCCTCATCTAGAGGAGAATGGATCGAAAAAATTAAATATGAAAACTTAACATTAAAATGTGATGGATGTAATCAATTGGATCACATGACTAGATCCTACCCCTCCTTTGTCAAGAAAGGACAAACATCCTTGGCTTAAGAATAATATAGAGGACAAAGAGTTAGTAATAATTAAGGACACTTTTGTTATAGACGATAAATATGTATACATAAATAAATATTATACAAACCTTGATGTCCAAGAATTTCTCCCCTCCACCAGCTTCTCTAACATCAATATTGATGATAAGAATATCAATTAGACAAGAGAAAAAATCATATCTAATTTTTTTTAGACACTAGCTTTACCCCAGAAACCTTAGAATTATAGAATGGATAACTTAGACCATATTTATATAAAATGTTTTTAGTCCTGTAAGTTATTAGTGGTGGAAAATTTGACACAAGAAATAATAATAGAGGAAGGGAACTCAAAATCCTTTATAGAAGACTTAGTATGCTTCAATTTTTTAGTTGATCAAGAGAATAAATCCCTTTCAAATGCCATAGTCTCAAGTATCTCCCCAGATGTAAGGAATGATTCTAATTTTGTTCAAGCCCCTATCAACCAAAACATGTTCCATTGTATTAAATAATAAATGAGGAAGAAAACTAAAAAAAACCACTCTAATCCTCAAGAGAAGTACCTAGAAGATAAGAAAGTGCTTGAACCATAAAAGATAAACAACTTTCAAGTTGAGAAATGTGAATCATTAATGATGGTCTCTTATTATTCTCTTCCCCTTAAAACATAAAATATAAAGGGAAGGAAGTAAATAAAACTCTACCTAAATAGAAATTCAAATCACCTGATGTTTAGAATTATAAAAAGAAACGTAAACCCTCTCATCTTGAGACTATAATAAAGAAAATATAAAGGGGAGTTGTAGAAGGTATTCAAGCTATGATCTAAAAAAAAATTCTCCAAATGTTTAAAATGAAATAAATACATTATCTAGAACATTAGAAGACTTAATCATTTCATCAAACATAAAATATTTATAGATCTTAGAAGAAATAATTTTCCCAGAATCTTTGCTCTTAAAAAAAATAAAAATGGAATATTTCATGGCTTAAGACTTGAGGAAACAAATATAGAAAAATGCTAAAGTAGCTAGTATCAGTTCCATTGGATCTTTAGGAAGCCTGATAATTTTTTTGAATGAAATAGATCCTTAGGAAGCCCGATAACTTTTTGGGATGAAATTAACCTCTAAGGTGAATGGATTTTGAAAGGTATGCATCACCTATCCATTTTATTTCATGACTCAAGTAATAACCTTTCTTGGATTCATTCAAACATATATGCTTTGAATACCCTAATAACATGACAAAATATCTTAAATGAACTTCATCTCTTTAGGAAAAATTGAAAGAATATTAAATGGATGCCTATGGGATAAGTTAATAGACCTCTCAATCCTTATGAACAAGAGGTGGTAATCAGGTTTTTAAATACATGTAAGACTTTGCTAGTTTTCTCTTTATTAATGGTCATTTTGATATAAAACTAAGAGGTTTTCCTTTTACCTATATGAAGAGATGAATGGGAGATAATCTCTTTCAATTTAGGCTTGACATGGTGATCATTTACAATCAATAGATGTTATCTCGATATTTATTCCTATCCTCTTTAGACAAAATTGGGTTTAACCACAATCCTCTTATCCTTAATCTAATTGATAGTAATAAGAAGAATATAAATCCTTTCTCATTTGAGCACATGTGGTTTAGTCACCCAAACCTTGGATAATAAGATTAAGGAATAGTGGTATATTGACATCCAAGATAGTGTTATGTTCCATATTGATTTTTTTTAATAATGTTAGGAAGAAAATCAAAATATGGAATAAAAAAACTTTTGATGACATTTTCTATAATAAACAACACCTATAATAGGAACTTCAATTAGTGTAATATAAATATACCACCAATGGTATGGATGAAGAGCTCATCTTTAAAGAGAAAATATTCCTAAGTTATTATCATAATATGGTATCCCAAGAAGAAACATTTTGGCATTAGAAATCAAGATCTCTTTAGCTAAGGGAAGGTGATCACAATATAAAATTATTCAACCTTACTACACCCAACATAGAATTCATATTAAAAATATCAGAATTACTAAGGAAGATGGAATGGATATTTCAAATCTTAAATTCATTAAGGATGATTCTATTAGTTATTTCAAGAATATGTTCATCTCTAATTCAAACATAAATATAACACTCAGTAAATAATTTACTCAACATATCCATCCAAATATATCTTTGAAATATAATGTTGGGCTTCTCAAAATGATAACCATATAGTAAATAGGAATTTTTGTTTTCTTATGAAATAAATACAAGGCCCCTGATCTAGATATATTCCCTTTAGAATTGTTTCAAAACTTTTGGGATATAATCAACAATGTCTAGTCATGGACATTGATTAATTCTTGTCTACTAGAAATTCTTTAAGAGAGCTCAATGAAATTTTATTTATTTTATATCAGAGAAAAATAGAGCTACAAACATGAATGATTTTAATATGGTGATATATTAATTACACCAACATAAACTACCAAGGAATATTAACATATTTTTATTAATAGCAATGTCAAAATGACATTCATTTTAATTAGATCCTAACATGATCTAAAAATACCCCCATGCTTAATACATCTACAAATAAAATTACTTATATATTATATTATTGTAGTTTAGAGACCAAAAAATATTAATACTTGGTTTAGAATAATATATATTCCCCTTAAGCCATTATCTTATGATAAGAGGTAATAATAAACCTTAATTATTAATAATAATAGTCCCTAGCTATTATCATCCTTACCTTTGACTTATAGTTTTAAAAAAATTATAATTGCATAATAATATATAATTAATGGTAATAATACCAAATTAGTACCATCCATATCCTATTTTAGGATTCAACATGTAAAGGTGAAGGTCCATAAGGGGTCATTACCACAATGAATTTTTAGCCTAAAATTTTCCACTAGTGTCATTTTGCCTAATGGTTGTTAAGCAAGGGGACCCACTTAGAACAAAATAAATGACCATATATTTACTTATATAAAAATTTTAGGTAATTAACATATATAAACATTCAGAATCAAAATGTGGGATGTTATAATTTGTCTCTTTTCAGTAAACTTTCCATTTTTTTAGGCCCCATATTATCTATTTATACATTAGATTTTCCTTATATTTTTTTATTTATTTCACTTATAATACATCCACTCAATATAAAATAATTAAAAACCTATATATTTACTATTTAATTATGTTGGTAAAATCATAAATTCACTCTAAAAGTGAAAATCATTTATTGAGTGTTTTATCTTTCTAATTTTAAACGTAGTCTCAATGTGGTCTAACCACTTACAAATTTAGTCTAAAAATATTCATCTTATTTTTAGCATCCTTTGTGTTATTCACCATTTTTTCTCATGACTTTATTTTTCTCATTAATAAATTTCTATGGCCATCCTATTTGTGAATGTCTTTGAATTCTAATTTCAATATGCCTATGTATACACATGTACCATAAGTCAATTGATCACTATAAACAATTTTTATTTTTTACACAAAATTTTCAAGAATTTTACACTTTAAAATAAGATTTTAATTTTTAGATAAAGTATTAAATTGTTCAACCATTTTCATATTAGTCCTATATTTGCCACTTTAACTGAGCACAATCTAATTTCTAGAGTTCATTTATCACAGTTCCCAATCCTTCTCTATATTTTGAGTAGATGATAGGAATTGAGTAAGTCAAATATGTATTAATTTTTCATTTCCTACCTATTTAATTTATAATTATCATTTTATATTTAATATTATTTTACTCTCCTTTCTATACTTAAATTCTTATTTTATTATTTATGTTTACCGTAATTGTGGTTTTATACAAAATAAGGAATAACTCATTATAATTAAATATATTTAAGTATATAGGAATGAATGTATAAAATTTATATCTACCTAATATACCATGATGATAAATACTATTAAGGTCCAAAATTACCATAGCCTAAAAACTATATGTTTGGTCACCTTTATATATTTCCCCCCTTTGTTCGCTTTTATTTGTGCATGGTCTAAATTTAATGTTTACAAAATCTTTTAATTATATTCTTAACTTGGTTTGACCTTTATTATTACCATGGTCCCTCTTGCTACAACTTAGACTAAGGTCTTACTTCCAATTACCCATTCATACTTATTAACATAAATGAGACCTTAGGCTAAAGTCTTTAACCTAAGTCTTATATGCCCCTGAGACCTAACTTAAACTATGTGTTTATTTTTAGGATCGATGGCTTGAAGTTGATCATAAAGCATTGATCAAATGGAATTAGGTAGACCCAATGAATAAAATATTTTGATCCATGGATCCAATATCACTCAATCACATGGATTGTAATCAATGATCTATAATTACTTGTACAAAATCAATTGAATGACGTGTATCAATTCAATGTTACCATGGGACCTACTATTCATGGGACTTAAATTTGACATTATTAAACCTATCAATTAACATCTATGAGGTTGTCATTGATGTATGAAATTACATCAAAATATAGTCCCTATGGTTAATTATGAGATCTTAAAATTAACATTCTCACAACCATCAATTGATGTCTGTGAGGTCATCATTGACGTCTATGAGACCATCAAATTTTAGCCCCTTTGAATAATTATACAAGCTTAAATTTTACATTCTTAAAACTATCAATTGACATTTGTGAGGCCATCATTTACATCTATGAGATCATTAAATTCAATCTTAGGAACTAGTCTAATTTGCATAATTGAACACATTTGTCTTCATGTTTCATGATCAATGGAGACCCATTTGGAGAACAAACATGTTTAGAGTTTTGTGCTTCAATGATAAAATTGGCCTTTCATTTAGACTTTAGCCCATCATAAACCATGTTTAGATTTTCATGGGATTGATTATAAAAACCATGAATCTAGCTAAAATTTTATCCTAAAGTGTGGTCATGTTTTTAAACATTTAATTAAACTTTGGTCTAAAATATCATGCTTGGTCCCCATATGTCCCATGATTTTATTTAGGTCTATTCTATTGACTTAACCTAAAAAATGCAAGGTCTCATTATTAAAAAGTTAGCTTAGAACTTTTTACCCTAATGTTTTATCATATTTAGTAGTATAGTAAAACCTTAGGTTAAAAAAACATTTTACTCGATCCTTTTATTATTAAAGGTCCCCTTTTATCATGATCTAGACTTAGCTTAGATACTTTAGCCTAAATTTTATATCATGTTTATTAACATTAAATAAACCATACTTTAAAGTATTTAACCTAAGTTATTATATGTCTTGATGATAACTTAAACATTATGTAGCTTTGTAGGATCTATAGCTCACATGAGATCAAAAAAACATGATCAAATAGAGCAAGATCTTTGTGGAAATTTCAATAGAACCTTTGAGGGCCTATAGGATTGCCACATGAAGAATGCACATTGACTGATAGAGTTAACTAGTGCAGAGTTTAGTGAACATCATGGGACTACCAAGTGGTGTAACTATGGGTCCTAGTACAAACAATGATAAATGGTTTGCAACTCATAGGATCAAGATCAATGACTTGCATTGATTTGTGCAATATGATATAATGGTGCAAGACCAAGCAGTAATTTCAAAGGGAAAGAGTAAGTTTTGAACATTAATGAAAAAATATCTATGAAATTGCCAACTAGATGCTGCCTAAGCATAAAATGACAAAGCAAAAGATTTTGTGGTCATGAAAAATCAAAGGTATAAAGGCAGAGGTCCAAATCAAAGCCAAGGCACCAAAGTAACTTAAGTCAAAAAAAATTGTCACCACTAAATCCCAAAAAATACATTAAGATAAACCTTAGCATCCATGAATCCCTAATTTAATCTTAAATTGACCATAGTCTAACCAAAGAGAGCTCAATTGTCATCTAAATGAGTGTAGATTAATCCATAGGCAATTTGTAGACCACTAGTGAGTAGTTTATAAATTTCACAATCATGGTGGCATGGAAGCAACATAGAGAGGACACAAAGCTCTACTTAACCATAGATTTGGAAGGAAGGGTCTTTAATGACATAGTATTTGATGTTATGGCATTGAACACTAGAGATAATAATTGGTCTAAGATATTTTGGATAACTGAAGAGTTACAGCCCATAACAAAGGAAGAAAATAAGATTTCATCTTTGAAGATAAGATATTATGACTTGGTTGTATCATAGATGATGATCCTTTACCATGTATTAGTAAAACTAAAGGTACTTAATTATATATATGTCCTCTTCCATATTTTCAAAGAATGTAAAATTGAAAAAGTTATGTTGATCAATGAATGTATTCATAAATACATTGCTTATGTGTCTCCATTACTTTTGAAAACTATTATAAGATACCCACGACCTGAGTAGATGTACCTACACTTAATGAATGGTATAATAAAAATGACCTCAAAATCATCCTAACCCCATGGTTGTATTTTATAAAACATGTGATTTTTGACCTTAGTGGAAACATTCCCATTAGTAAATTTTGACCTAAAATTAGGATGATAATGATCTTGATGAATAGGCTATGTGGAAACCCCACTACCACTTATGTTGACAACATTTTGGGTACCCTTGATATAATTTATGATTCAAAAGGAGCTTACTCCTACTATTGGTGAAGTTATCAGCACATGTTTATGTAGGTAGATCTCGATAGTCAAGAAAGGGTCTAGGAAAAACTTCTATATGATGTCTTATCTCTTGGATTCCCTATTTACCATAATGGAGATCCCCAAATTTAGGGTATGATCACCTAAAAAGACATAGATAGTGTCTCAATTCTATTCAAAGTTTCATATTTTAAAGTATAGGGACCATATTAATTTTAGCTATGATTGAATCTATCCTACCTTGACTTAGGATATAACAAGAAATTCAATGCTTAGAGTTAGTCCATTGGTAAATAAGTTGATTGAGTCTATTAGGGACATCTAGTTCTATCTAGATTTCACAATCATCAGGATTAAGGGAACATAGTGCACTCCACTTAGATTACCAATCCATGTTCTAAACAAATTAGCTGAGCAAGAATTTACCTTCCAAATATGCAAAGGTATTGATGGTGTTTATAGAGGAAAAAGGAAATGAATACTTCATCCTCCACCCTTAGTTATTGGTAGAACAATCTCCCAATATTAGGATAGCATTTAATATGCTACTACGCATAGATCATTTTTCAAGTTTCAACATGATGAATTGAGATAGTGGGACCAGAATGACAAAGTTGTGAAACATTTGAAGGCCAAATAGATAAGTTTGACCTAGGAACATTGGACAAGAATATATGACTCAATATAAAATAAGGTTACATCCTTTACAATGGTATTGGCAAGGTTGGAGAAATGTGGAATCAACCAAAAATATAAATTGATTAGGGACTAGAAAGGAAGTGATGACATTTTGAAACTTTGTCCTAGGCAATACCACTTGATAGGAGGTTAATCCTCTAAACCTCCTCCCATGAAACGATAATCACAAGGGGAATTTCCAAATCTTAAATTACAAGATTAACAAAGGTCTAAAGAAAGGATAACTAGGGAGGGGACATCATCTTTAGCCCATCCAAAATAACTAGGATCTCCAATTGATTACATTGATGTGGTGGCATTGGACCCGGGTGCGATAGTAGAATATGCATTATAGATTTTGTCTAATGTTTATCAATTTGATGAAGAGGAAATGTAGATAGAGGAACCACAAACCCAAACTAAAGAGGTGGAGATAGGAAAATGGAATGAATTAGCTTTGAGTCTAGTTCTAGTTGTTCCCCCATGAAAGAGAAAGGCTAAGCTTACACTAGTCCCAATAGGACCTAAGAGACCCAAACTAACCTTCACTCACCCTTTGATTGAGGTCAATGTCTTTAGTAAATAGAATGTACTACAAGGACCAACCATCCCTGAATGGTTCATCTACAACAATTTTTAAAATGTTCATACTCTACACCACTCTTGGGCCATGATGAAGTTAGTGAACATAAATGCCTATGATTATCTCAAACCATGGATAATTGCCTTGTATAAGGAGGAGAAAGAAATAAAGATGGATGCCCTTGGGGAGATAAGTTCCACTCAGATGAATTTTCATGGGGAGTCAAGTGGAACCCAAATATAGACTCCATAGCCTCCTTAAATAACTCAATCATTAGTTGGATTCCAATTCAATCCAAAAACTATGGGTTTGGAGAGGGTGACTAAAAAGAGATCCATGGTTATTGGTGAAGAATTCATTTTTCATAAAATTTAACCATTTATTGGTTTAAATTGAATATGAGGTTAGAATTTGGGTGAAGACTCCATATTTGAAGAATATATATTTTGATTATCCCAAGCTCAATCAGCCCAGCTATAAACTAGCATCAAGGGCATAAAACAACAAATAGAGAACATAACGAAGAAAAGAAAAAATATAGAGATGTAAATTGTTTTGACTATCCCAAATCTTATTATAAATATGTTTGAGACATCCTTTTATGACATGTTAAATTCTCTAAAGATAAAAAAGGAAAGACAAGGTGTAGTAGGTTAGTAAGATGCAACAATCAATGGTTTAATTACTCAATGGTAGAGTTTAAAAGATAAGATGAAGGATTTAATTAGCATCTTGACAAGGGATAAAATCCTAGCTTTCAAAACCAATAGCCTAGCCCATCTCAATAAAGTCATGGGATTGATTTTAGATAAAATTGAGGGATTGAACATGTCATCTAAGATCTTGGAAAGACTCCTTAGGGATGATGAAGATTTACTAGATAAGATAGAATAGTTACTTGAGACCATGATTACCAAACCTAAAAAATTTAGATCCATGGGCATCATTAAAGATGATGAATTCAAGCATAGGACTAGTTTAGTCATGCAAGAGGTAAAGAACAAGAGCCAAGGCAAGTTTGGGATTGACAATAGTAGTGTCATGGATATGATCCTAATAGTAGAAGAAAATATTACTGAGATGAGGAACATTAAATAAGCCTTGGAAAGAAATAACACGTACCTTTAGGACTTATCTAACCAAGGGGATGAACTCTTCCTTAGACATGTAGTTAATTTGAGACTTATTGATGAGAAAAATCAAAAGGTAGTAAGGCTACTTTAGTAAAACCAAGGGACTTCATTAACACAAGGTCTACTAGTTAGTTAGGAATATTCTCTTTTATTAAAGAATTGTAAATTTTGAAAATGGGATACTCTTTTGTAAAGGCATGTGTATTTTGTTAGCACATTTTCCTATAGGTTAGTTCATTTTGGAAAGTCTAGTGTGTTCTATAAAATTTATAGAAAGGATAGTTGTCCTTTACATTTGTACACTTGTAAGTTAATGCAATTAACTGACATACTTCATTTTTTCTATATAAGGAGTATTATCTATTGTAAAATGAGAGGGAGTTTTGAGCCAAAACTTGTATACTTTTGAGATATTAATGCAAGCAAGGAATTTTGAAAAGATTGTTCAAATTTTTTTGCATCATTTCCTATATGGTTTCTCTCTCAATTGTTTGATCTAAATTTTAGATTTGATTAGTTTTTTTAAATTCTTGGCACATACCTTTTGAATGTAGAATTTTTAACTTGTGCATATGCTAGGTTAATTGAATGTTGCTTAATTTTCTTCATTTTATTTTCTTTACATTTATAGATGTACATCAGCTATCTGCTTAAAGGAGTAAATATTTAAAGTAAACATGGTTCTTATTTGCATTATATCTTATCTTCCTTAGAAGTTTGAGCTTAAATTTTTTTCTTCATAAATTGGTTTTAAGTGAATGCTTGGGAAACACTTGAACTTTGTCATGATGTCTGAGATAAAGATCGACAATACTTTTCTTCTCTCCCTTACCCTACCTTTTTACTTTTTTTTAACCATTCAATTTATATTAAAGATTCATTTTATATGTCCATACTATCTTATAATTATACTTATATTTGAACATAATTAATCTTAATTAGCATAAACAATCATATAGACAAATTTATTGTCTATGGTGGCTCCCAACCATGAACTAATATAAATATTATGGAACAGTTTGCTTGCTTTACTGCTATTTCATCATAGGCAACCAAATTACCACAACATACTATTCATGATTTAAATTTTTTCAATTATAAAATGAGAAGTGTTCTATAAACACTAATAACACCTATGATACACATTTAGGCATCAACATTTTAAAGCTCTGCTAGTGTTAGAAGGAGGGCCATTCTTTATAGATTTGAAGTATCTTTGCTAGTTTTATGAATTCTATTTTAGTATTACTTTAATATTTGCATATTTTTATTTATTTTATCATAATCATGTAAAGGTTGGTTATATTCATAGTTTCAAACCAATATTTGTGCTTATTTAGACAAATATTCACATTCTTTGAAAACATATGTTGAATTATGGTAAAGATAGCTTTAAAATTGTGAATATTATAGATTTGAGGTTAGTAATAGCTATTTTGATCAAAGATTATTAGATCCTTTACTAATTTGAGTTCATTTTAAATTAAAATGTGTAAAGGTTGATCTTAATTATGTATTTAGACACTTATTTGAGCTAATTTAGTTAAAAATTATTGTCATTTATTGTTATATATATGAATCTTTGTAAAATTTGCTTAATGTACATTTGTTATCATTGTTATTTACAAAGTTAGGATTGACACATTGTATTTCAAATATGATTCAAAATTATCAAGATGGAGTTACCATGAATTATAAAAAGGTCATGTTAAAAGACTAGGGAACCTCTACTCATGTTAGAAGTCCATAGAAGAGCTAGGTGGGATAAAGGTAAGCATAGGCTTTCAAATTATCTACCAACTTAACCAATTTAGGGTGATCACACACTAAATCCAAATAAAGGCATGGTTTGGCTGGGTGGCTCCTATCAGTGTAATTGGTGTGGTACATGACCTTCCCCATAACCCTAAAAAATACTTGCCAACATTTAGTCCTACTAGTATTGTAACTATAGAGGAACATATTAAGTCATTCAAAGCTTCATTAAGATTGATAAATTTAGTCCATAAAGATGTAACATGTAGGATATTTCCTTTTAATTTTAAAGATGCTACATATGAATGGTTTATAAATTTACTTTAAAATTACATTAATAGTTGGGACCGCTTTAATAATGTTTTCATTAACTAGTTTGGAAAAATGATTAGTCCTTGTATCTTATACAAGAAATTCACCACAATCAAGAGGGATACAAATTAACTTATAAGATCATTTAATGCTAGGTTCTAAAAAATGTATAGCTAAACCACAGACCCTTACAATCTTGATGATGTCTTGGATCTGTAAATCTATAAATATGTTTTGGATCCCATGACCTCTATTTTCATAAAGAGGGATATTATACCTATGAATACTCTAGACTTAGCTTATTCTAAAGTGGTGATCATAAATAATCTAATGCATCCCCAAGGTTAGATGGCTTACTCTATTCCTAGTGTTAACCCACATTTACTTACTTTGAATGTCTTCCCTAATAACAATCAGAATATACCTACCTTGAACCAAATCCAACCTTTGAACCAACTAGCCTTAAGTAATACTCATCCTAATTATAAGTTAGGATTATTTAATACTACTAAAAATGTATTTAATCTAGGTGATAAAAAATCTTTAGTACCAACTAATGGTACTAATAACAATCAGGTTCATAACTATGAGGCTCCCACAAATGAAAATGACTCTCTTAAATATAGTCCAAAAGTTGAGAACTAATTTTATTTAGTTGTAGAAACAAGTTGGTAATACTAGAGAGAGTTTAGGTAGGAACTTTTCTTTCCAAAGGTTTAATAGGCCCAATCATAGGTTCCATAATTATAGTTACAATAACAACAAGAACAATAACTCTTCTATTGACAAGTAAACAATGGATATAAATCTTATTGATATTAATTTGCCTAATTATTATAGAGTACATTACACTTTGAGGCATGGTGAGATAGACTATATTGAATTCTATAAACCTTTTAAAGCCTTTAAAGAGGATTTGGATACATTTGAAGTAGTTCCTAACAAAGATAATGGTGTAGGTACATCATGATCTAAATCTATTGAACAAGCTTTCATGGTAGAGATGTTTGACTTCCCTTTCCAAGAAGATTATGAACTTGATGATATTTTTGAAGAGGTCCATGAATTTCAAGAGTTCCTAAAGGAGACCTACCCTCTAAGGAAAATAGATTAGAAGCATCCATTGACCACTTTAACACCTCCATATAACTTTGGTACTCCTTTACAAACTACCTCAAATAATAACCCAGAGCCTCCAAAGGGAAGTACTTATAAACATAGTATTGATGCATTTAATTCTTCCAAAAAAATTGGGTTCAATATTGTGGAGGACATGAAGAAAATAAATGATAATATTAGATTTCATGAGTTGACACAGATCACTTAGCAAATATCAAAGATAATTAGTGTTAGAGTCCTTGTCTAAAAAGCTTGGTAGGAAACACAAAATTGACAATGCCAATGTTGATATGTATAGAGATAAAACATAATCCCCACCTTTTCTGCTTACTATCAGAATGTTTGGTAATAATTTACATAACTATTTATTATATTCTAGTGCATCCACAAACATTATGCCAATAGTTATTTATAAATAGCTTGGTTTGAATCCTATCAAATATGATAGAGTTGTTATTTAGTTAGATAAGTCTAGTGTCAAAGTAATTTGGAAATTATCAACTATTCATATGCAAATTGACTTTGAGCCAAGGGTCCAAAAATTTATTGACATCTAAGTGGTAGACATTCTTGATGCTTATGGATTACTATTAAGTAGGGAATAGACAAAGGCCCTAAATGGATATATTTCCACTAATTGTTTATAGTTGTGGTTTCCCTAAAACGGAGTCCTAAATTCGATATGAGTGGAAAGAGAGCCTCAGATGAAGCACATGATCATAGAATATAATGTTGTGAATAAAAGGGTCAACATGCTAGACTCTGATGAAATGAACATGATGGATTTTAAATTACGATTGTATACTCTAAATACTTATAAGGTATGTAATCTTAAGACTTCTCATGATTTTCCTAGAATTTGGAAATTACATTTTGATGGTGCTAGGTATAATTCTATATCTAGAGTAGGAATTGTTATTACCAATATTATTGGGAAAGAACTAAAAGCTACTTATAGAATTCAATTTCCTTGTACCAATAATCTTATAGAGTATGAAGCCTTGATACTAGGATTGTAATTTTTCATTAGTCATAAGGATAAATATATCTTCATTCATGATGAATCAAAACTTGTAGTCAATTAAGTGAGGAGTATGTACTAGTGTAAATTGTCACATCTCAAGAGATATAAGCTCAAAGTCTGGGATTTTCTAGAATCTTTTGATGCATTCAACATTGTTTCCATCCCTATGGAGGATAATAAGGATACTGATGAGCTTTCCTTAGCTACAACCAATCCTTTGTCAAACCATGACTCTCAAAATTTTAGCATTGAGTTAGTTCCATGCCCTTCAATCCTAGATAATGTAAACCATTTGCAAGTTTTTAATGATGACCAACAAATCCTAGATTTCATGACCAACTTAGGAGTATTTGAGTCCCATGTAATAGATGAGCCCAATGACAATAATATTGAATAATATTTCATATTTGATAATAAAGTAATTTAGCTAAATGACAACTAAATTCCAAAAGGCATGATTGCCTTGGAGGGGTTATTTGACTAGGATAAGCTAGTTGAGAACACTAGGATTCCCATAATGAGTGGGAAGGATTACAAGGTATTTAATATTGGACCTCAAGGTCAACCTTAACTAGTTAATATTGGAACATCATGCATGAGAATTGAAGATAAAAAATCCAAAGTCTTGCTGACTAACTATAAGGACATAATAATATGGTCTTATAATGACTTGAAGATTTTTGATCTGAGAGTCATCACCCATACCATACCATTGAAAATGGACTAAAAACCTTTTAGACAGAAGAAGAGGCCCACCAACAATTTTTTAGAACTAATGATTTATAAAAAGTCAAAAAATTGTTAGATTCTAAGCTTATATTTCCCATTAGGCACTCTACCTTGGTCACTAATTTAGTGCCAACTAGGAAAAAGAATGCTAAAATAAGACTGTGTATTGACTTTAAGAATATAAATAAGTCATTTAAAAATGACAACAATCCTTTGCCTTCTTTAGACCAAGTTATACAAAGATTTTTTGGTTCTATTATGATGTCTTTTCTTGATGTATTTTTAGGGCATAACGAGATATTGGTGAATCAAGAAGATAGGATGAAGACTAATTTTACAACCAAGTGGGGCACATTTTCATATAAGAGGACGCCATTTAGACTAATAAATATAGGATCAATGTTATAAAGGACCATGGATCATGCTTTCAAAGGTTTGGTAGGTAAATTCATCATTATATACATGGATGATGTGATTGTTTTTTCTAAAAATAGGGAGGACCACATCATGTATCTAAAGTAGTTATTTGAAAGGTATAGAAGGTATAGGATTTCCCTCAATATAAAGAAAATTATTTTCTATGTTACTGAGGGAAATTTTTTAGGCCATGTCATTATTAAAGATGGAATCTCTATATATCCTAAAAGAGTCAAAGCTATAACAAAAATAGAGCCTTCTAATAGTAGGAAGGAACTAAAATCATTCTTTGGAAAATTTAACTTTGTAAGGAAGTTTATTTCTAGTTTTGATAAAATTATCAAACCATTAAATGACATGATAAAAAAATATGCCAAAATCACTTGGAATGGGGAGACCGAGAAGGCCTTTAAGGACATCAAAGAGGCAATTGGTTAAGCTCTAGTCCTGATAAGTCTAGATTTCTCCAAGGAATTTAACCTTTACTCGTTTGCTTCATATCATACTATTGCTATAGTATTAACTCAAAAAATTGATGGTTGTGACCATGGAATTGCTTTCATGAGCAAAAAATTTTAAAATTTTGAGTTAAAATATTATTTAATTGATAACAATCATGTGAATTAGTAAAGGTAGTAAATAAAATTAGGCACTACATTGTTAAGAGTAATGTACATGCTATCTTACCACACCCTACCACCAAGCTCATACTAAGTCAGAATGAGATAGGAAAAAGGAGAGGTAAGTGGATGTTTGTGCTTCAAGAATATGACATTGAACTAAAGACTAAAAAATTGGTAAGGTGCCAAGGTTTTATTCAAATGATTTCAAATGCTAATCCCAAGCTTAATGTCATGCAGGTTGAATAAGAAAGTATTTATTCCAATGATTGGTATGATCTAATTATCTAGATACTAATCAATGGCACTTGTCTTGTAGGGTTGAGAAGGGACCAAAGAAGATCTATAAGACTCAAGGCATCCCATTACTTTATTAAAGATAAAGTTTTGTATAAAAAAAAGTGAAAGCATTTATCTTAGGTGTGTATCCAAGGAAGAGGCAACTGGGCTCATGAACACTTTTTATGAGAAGCTAGGAAGTGGACACCCATCTGAGAGGACAAAAACTCACAAAATACTTAAATTTGGTTATTATTGGCCCATAATATTCAAGTATGTCCATAATAATTTAATGAAATTCCATTTATGTCAAGTCTTTAGCATAAAGGATCCCAAACCAACCATACCACTACATCTAGTTATCGTGGATAAAAATTTTGCTCAGTAGGGACTAGATTTCATGGGGGTAATCAACCCTAATTCATCAAAAAATTAAAAGTATTTTTTGATAGGTACTTACTATTACACCATATGGACTAAGGAAGTGGCTACTAAGCAATGCAAAACTAATTAAGTGATCAAAATTTTAAAGGAAAATATATGCACTAGATTTGGGACTCTAGTATCTCTACTGTGTGACAATGGATCTACTTTCATATCCATTGAAATGAAAAAATATGAATATGATAATGGCATTAACCTCAATATCTCATCTAGAGATTATCCTTAAGGTAATGACGTATTTGAAAAAACCGATAAGAACTTGATGAAGGTAATAAAGAAGTTTGTAAGAGACAAACCTAGAACTTGACACAAGATTTTCAAATATTCCCTATGGTTAGATAGAAAAAGAGGCAAGCAGGCTCTCAAAGCATCACCCTTATTTTTATTATATGGCTAATATCCTATATTTCCCATTACAATCAAGTTGCTAGAATATCGGTTCATGCAAGAGTACATGGAGGATGATCATGAATTGGAAAATTCAAGGTTATTAGATATTGCTCAATAGGAGAATGCATGAGAAGAGGATTTTAAAAAAATTATTAGGCACCAAAACATAGTAAAAAAAGTGATTTGACAAATGATCAAAGATAAAGGTGTTCAGGTAAGGAGATCTAGTTATTCTTTGGGACAAGGCATCTGAACCTAAAGGTAAACATGGGAAGTTCACATATCTATGGATAGGACCCTATTAGATTATTTATACACTTGGAAACACCACCATAAAATTGAAATCCATACAAAGAGCTAAATTTAATTTGCCCAACAATGGGCAATACCTTAACCATTACTTTTCTATTGTTCCCCATGGGGTCTTTATGGAGTAAAACTATAAGAATAGTTTGAGTTAGTGTAGGAAAGCTAGATTAGTTTCTTTATGTTCTTTCATACATATCCCTTGTTTATATATATTTTTTATTTTGTTTTTTATTCCTACTTCCTCTAAATTTTTTTTGTGTTTTCTTGCTTTGTTTTCTTCTAATAAGTCCTTTAGACAACACTTAGCTTAGAGTTTATTCTAATTACTCAAGAGCTCTACATTTTAGGAATATAGGTAAAAATCTTTAGAAAATGTTAATCATGGATATGAAATATGAGATTAATTATATAATTTAGAGAAACTAGTAAGGACTAATAGATAAGTTAACTATTCCATATGATCTCAAGCATTGGTTTGATCTAAAATTGGTTTTAAGAAAAATTGAGCATATAGGATAAAAACTTAAATTATTGGAATATAGTCATGTTTTCTATTAACAAAAACCCTTGCCTGGGATGAAGGTTACAACCATAGGTTATTTTTTGAAGACCAAACATTTGAACAAATCCTTAAACCTAGTTAACTTGGTTCACAACCTTTGTTAGAAAGCCAAAATAGTCTAAATATACAAAAATAAGAGCTTATTACAAAATAAAAGATTTCCAAGAAAAGGTGATTTTGGTAATATCCATTAGGGATATGGATACTTGATTATTAGTAGATCAGGGCCTTGATTAGAGCCAAAGGTATTCTATTAGGGCTACAAATTCCTAGTTAGCAGCAGAGCAATGCCAAAGCTTTCCCCTGAACTAAAACATTGTTCTTAATGAATATCAAAACATGTTACAAGTCAATGTTAATGGTTAAAGACATGAAACTTGGAATTTATTCCCTAAATACCATGGCAAACAGTAAGTGCAATCAAAACACACACAACATGGCTAGGTTTTGATGTTTGATCCTAATTCTAAAGGTGCAAGATTCATATTAACCATAAACTGATCTTGATAAGGTTGTTGATCAAGTGAAGTAGGTAATTTAGTTGTTCATCTAAACTAGAGTCTTTAAATTCTAACATATTTATATGCTTCCCCTTAAAGTCACCATTTATTGAGGGCAACATACCCCCATTAGTGAAAAATGGGGACCCTTGTGTTAAAATTGTGCAAATTTGTAATTTAAAGTTCAAATTCACTTTATTAGAGTGTCATTTGAGAGGTTTGAACATTATTTATATTTTAATATCATCCACACCATGTTCTATTTGGTAATTTGTCATGGTTCTACTTCAACTTGGCCTAATGTGGCTAACCTTGAATCTTCATGTTTCAAGTTACAGGAATATTCAAGCTCTCTTTGAATAAATTATGCTAGGAGTTTTCAATCCAATCCATTTTTATGATTTTAATAGCTTTTGGTCTATTTAAATCCAATTTCAATCCATGTTTAAAGCTCTTATAAGTCTTTCTTCAAAAACTCTAGCATAAGTTTTTGGACCAAATTCAAAATTAGTGGGAGCACTTTAAAATACTATGGACTCAATCTTAATTTTTATTCCATAGCTTAGCCATGTTTCTTAACATGACCAAACCATTTCCTAAAAATTATATTCTTGGTCTCTTTTATATATTTCCCCCTTTGTTCCCTTTTATTTATGAATGGTCTAACTTTAATATCCACATGGTCCTTTTACTACATTCTTAGCTTGGTTTGACCTTTTTTTATTATTGTGGTCCCTCTTGTTAATACTTAGACTAAGTTCTTAGTCCCAAGTTCCTATTCATATTTACTAACATAAATGGGACCTTTGTATAAAGTCTTTAGTGTAAGTTTTATATTCCCTTAAGCCCTAACTTAAACCATGTACTTATTCATAAGATTGATTTCCCATACCGCTCATAGAACATTGATTAAACAGTGTGAGGTAAACCTAATGAATTGAATATTTCTATCCATGGAACCAATCTTAGTCAATAGCATGGATCATAATCAGTGATTTGTGGCTACTTGTAAAAAATCAATCAAATGACACATATCAATTCAAAGTTCCTATGGGACCCACTATTCATGGGACTTAAATTTAACATTCTTACACCCATCAATTGATGTCTATGAGGCCATAATTTACATCGATGAGGCCATCAAATCATAGTCCTTATTATTAATTATTTGAACTTAAAATTGATGTTCTCACAACTATCAATTAACACTTATAAGGTCATCATTGATGTCTATGAGACCATCAAATTTTAGCCCCTATGATTAATTATAAGAGATTAAATTGGATGTTTTCATGACTATAAACTGACATTTATGAGGCCTTCATTGATGCCCATGAGACCATCAAATTCAAGCTCAATAACCAATCTCATTTGAATAATTGAACATGTTTTGCTTTATGTTACAAGATCAATGGAGACCCATTTGTAGAATAAGCATGTTTAGAGTTTTGTGCTTCAATGATAAAATTGGCATTTCATTTAGCCTTTATCCCATCATATACCAAGTTCAAATTTACATGGGATCAATTATAAACACCATGAACCTATCTCCAATTTTATCCTAAAGTGTAGTCATGTTTTTAAACATTTAATTAGACTTTGGTCTAAGATATCATGTTTGGTCCCCATATGTCCCATGATATTATTTTGGTCTATTATATGGACTCAAACTAACAAATTTAAGGTGATGTTATTAAAAATTTATCTTAGAAATTTTTACCCTAAATTTTTATCATATTTATTAATATGGTAAAACCTTAGGTTAGAAAACATTTTACTCAGTCCCTTTATTATTAAAGGTCCCCTTTTATCATGATCTACACTTAGCTTAAATACTTTAGCCTAAAGTTTATATCATTTTTATTAACATGAAATAAACCATGTTCTAAATTCTTTATTATAAATTCTTATGTCTCGAGGCTAACTTAAATATTATTCATCTTTATAGGATCTACAGGTCATGTGATATTAGAGGAACATGATTAAATGGAGTGAGATATTTGTGTCCTATTCAATAGAACCTCCAAGGGCCCATGATATCACCATATAGTGAATGCATTATAACTAATGTAATTCACTAGTGTAGAGCTCAAGGAGCCCCACAAGACTATCAAGTGGCATAACCATGGGGCCTAGTACAAATAATGACCAAAAACATGCAACTTATAGGATTGAGATTAATGGCTTACATTGATATATGAAACATGATCTAATGGAGAGAGACCAATCCATATTTTTAAATGGAAATACTTAGTTTTGAACATTACTGAACAAAGTACCACAAAAGTGCTAACTAGATGACATATAAATGTCACCTAAGTAGAAAATGAAAAAACCAAACATTTGGTGGTCATGAAAAAGCAAAGGTATAAAGGTAGAGGTCCAAATGAAATACAAGGCACAAAATTCAGTTAATTCTACAAAACCATCACCATTAAATCCCAAAAAAAGACTTGTAGATAAACCCTAGCATCCATGAAGCCCTAATTTGATCTTAAATTGACCATAGTTTAACCAGAGAGAGTTTAATTATCATATGAGTGAGTGAATATTAATCTAGAGGCAATTTATATACTAGTAGTGAGTAGTTTATAAATCTCATAGTCATTGTAGCTTAGAAGCAACATATAGAGGACACATAGCTCTACTTAACCATAGATTTAGAAAGGTCTTTAAGGACACAATATTTGATGCTAGGGCATTGAACACTAGGGATAATAATTGTTCCAAACTCTAATGGACAATTGAAGAGATGAAACCCATAGCAATGGAGGATGATAAGATTGCATTCTTAAATACAAGATATTATGACTTAGTTATAACATAGATGATGAGCCTTCACCATGTGCTAGCAAAACTAAAGGTACTTCACTGTATATATGTTCTCCTCCTTATTTTCAAAGAATGTAAAATTGAAAAAGTTATATTGATAAATGAATGTACTCATAGATACATTGCCTATGTGTCTCCCATTACTTTTGATAAATATTATAAGATACATAAGTCTTGAGTATATGTACCAACACTTAACTAATGAGATAAGGAAATTACCTCAAAACCATCCTAGTCTCATGGTTGTATTCTAGAAACCATGTGATTTCTAACCTTAGTGGAAACATTTCCATAAACCAATTTCAAGTTAAAATTAGGATGATAATGACCTTGATAAATGGGATATGTGGAAACCACACTACCATTTATGTTGATAGCATTTGGGTACCCTTGGTATACTTTATGATTTAAAAGGAGCTCACCCCTCCCATTGGTGAAGTTCTCAGCACATGTTTGTGTAAGCAAATCTCCACAGTAAAGAAAGAGTCTATAAAAACTTTTATATGATGTCTCATCTATTGGATGCCCTGCTTGCCATAATTAAGATCCCCAACTTTATGGGATAGTCACCTAAAAATACAAAAATAGTGCATTATTTTTATTTAATGTTGCATATCTTAAATTATATAGAACATATTCATTTTATCTACAATTTCATCTATCCTACCTTAACTGAGCCTATAATAGGAAACTCAATGTCTAGACTCATCCCATTAGAAAATAAGTCCATTGAGTCCATTAGGGACATCTAGTTTTATCTAGATTACACAATAATTAGTATTGAGGGAATACAAAACACTCTACTTATACTATCAGTCTATGTTCCAAAAAATTTGGTTGAGTAAGAAGTTGCATTCCAAATATGATATGGTATTGATGGTGTTTATAGATCAAAAAGGAAAGGACTACTACATCTTCCACCCTTAAATATTAGTAGAATCATCTTTTAGTATTGGGATAACATTGAATATGCTACTAGGCATAGAGAATATTTCAAGTTATAACATGATTAATTAAAATAGTATGACCCTAATGATAGAGTTATGAATATTTAAAAGCCAAACATATAAGTTTGACCTATGAACATTGGCCAAGAGTCTATGACTCAATATAAAACAAGGTTGTATCCTTCACAATGGTATTAAAAAGTTTGAAGAAATGTGTCATCAAATGAGAAGCTAAATTGATGAGGGACCACAAAGGAAGTGATGACATTTATCAACTTGGTCTAAGGCAATACCATTTTCTAGGAGGTTAATCCTCTGAACCTCCTCCCATGCAACCATAATCACAAGGGAAAGTCCAAAATCCTAAAGTACAAGATAAATAGAGGCCTAAATAAAGGATACCTAGAGAGGGACATCATCTTAAACCCAATCTAATGAACTAGAATATCAAATTAAGTACATTGATGTGGTGTCATTAGACTTATGTGTGATAGTGGAAGATGCATTGTAGATGTTGTCCATTATTGATCAATCTAGTGAAGAAGAAATGTAGATGGAGGAACCTCAACCCCAAATACAAGAGGTGGAGATATAAAAATGGAAAGAATTAGATTTGATTCTAGTTATAGTTTTTTTCCCATAAAAGATAAAGGTTGAGCTTGTAAGAGTCCTAGCAGGACCTAAGAGACCTAAAATAACCTTCACTCACCCTTTAAGTGAGGTCAATATATTTAGTGAATATAGTGTTATACAAGGGCTAACCATACCTAAATGGTTCATATATGGCATGTTTCAAAAGGATCCTACTCTAAGACACTCTTGGGCCATGACCAAGTCAGTGAACATAACTGTCAATGATGAGCTCAAATCATGGATAATTTCCTTGTAGAAGGAGGAGAAATAAAGAAAGATGGATGCCCTTGAGGATTCAAGAGGCACTTGTATGACTAATCTTGAGGAGTCAAGTGGCACCCAAATAGAGACTCTATATCCTTCTCAAATAACTTGATCATCAGTTGGAGTCTAATTTAATCCAAAAACTATAGGTTTGGGGAAGGTGACTAAAAAGAGAGACATGGTTGTTAGTGAGAATTTCATTTTTCAAAAAATGAAACCATTTATTGGTTTAACTCTATTAGGAGGTTATAATCTAGGTGAATACCCCATATTTAAAAAATATATACTTAGATTATACCAATCTCAATTAACCCAGCTTCAAACTAGGTTCAAGGGAATGCAACAAAAAATAAAGAAGAAAAGAGAAAATCTAGAGAGGCATGTTGTTTTATCTATCCCAAATCCTATGATAGAGATTTTTGAGGCATCCTTTCATGAAATGTTTATTTACTTGATAACAAAGTCAAGATAAGGTGTATTAGGTCATCAAGATGCAACAACCAAGGGTTTAACTACTTAATGGTAGAGTTAAAAAGATTAGATAAAGGATTCTATTAGAATCTTGATAGGGGATAAAATCCTGGATTTCAATACCATCAACCTAGCCTAGCTAAACACAATCATGGACTGATTAGACAAAAAATTTAGGTATTGATCATGTGATCCAAGAGCTTGGAAAGACTCCTTAGGTACAATAAAGAGTTACTAGATAGGATAAAGTAGTTCCTTAAGACCATGATTCCAAAACCTACAACACTTAGGTCCATGAGAATCATTACATATAAAAAATTGAATCATATGACCAATTTGGTCATGTAATAGCTAAAATTAAGAGCCAAGGTAGGTTTGGGACTAACAACATCAGGGTCATGGATATGATCCTAATGGAAAAAGAAAATATTGTTAAGGCAAGGAACATTAAAGAAGCCTTGGAGAGAAATAATAAGGACCTTGAAGACTTAAATGAGTAAGAGGATGAAATCTCTCTTGAACCTACAATTAATTTGAGACTTATTGATGAGAAAAATCAAAAGGCAATAATGCTACTTGACTAGAACTAAGGGACTTCATAAGCATAGGGTCTACCCGTTAGTTAGGAATATTCTATTTTATTGAAGTATTTTAAATTTTGAAAATGGGATATTCTTTTGTAAAGGCATGTGAATTTTCTTAGCACATTTTCCTATAGGTCATTTCATTTTGGAAAGTCTATTGTATTCTAGAAACTTTATAGAAAGGACAACTATCCTTTACATTTTTACACTTGTGATTTAATGCAAATAACCAACATACTTCCTTGTTTCTATAAAATTAGTATTGTCTATTCTAAAAGGAAAGGGAGATTTGAGCCAAAACTTGTATAATTTTAATTTATTAATCCAACAAATAATTCTAAAAAGATTATCTGAATTTATTTGTGTCATTTGCTATATGCTTTCTCTCTCAATTATTTGTTCTAAAGTTTGTATTTCAATAGTTATTTTGAATTATTCACATTTACCTTTTGAAATAAAAATTGTTAACTTATGCTTATGCTAGGTTAATTAAAGGTTCATTAGTTTTCTTCATTTTATTTTCTCTGAATTTCTAGATGTGCATCAACTATCTTCTTAAAGAAGTAAATCTTTAAAGTAAACAATGGTTCTTATTTGCATTATGTCCTATCTTCCTTATAAGTTTTCATGATATATGTTATGATTTGAGCTTAAGTTTTTTTACTTCATATATTTGTTTTAATTTCATGCCTAGGAAACTCTTGAGATTTATCATGATGTTTGAGATGAATATCAACAACACTTTTCTTCTCTACCTTACCATACCTTTTTACTTGTTTTTTTAACCATTCACTTTAGATTAAATCTTCAATGTATATGTCCATCTTAGATTATCCTTAGAATTATATTTTGAACTTAAATCATCTTAATTAGCATATATCATCATCTAAACAAAGATTTTTTGGCCATTGTGGCTTCTAACCACAAACTAATATAAATATTGTGGAATAGTTTGCTTGCTTTGTCACTATTTCATCATAAGTAACTAGATTAACATAGCTTACTACTCATACTCTAAATTCATTGAATTATAAAATGAGAACTATTTTGTAAACACTAGGAGCACCTATAATACACTTTTAGGCATCAACATAATATTAGGGAATATTAGATTGAGTTTCAAAAATTAACCAATAACATCTCTATTGCATTATTTTTTATTGCTTCATCAATGGAATTTAAGATGATATTCGAGTAGAGGTTCAAATATGGCAACCTCAATCCATGATGTAAGTATGAGGCTTATCCAAGATCATTGAAGTTCATATCAACTAGGAACTCTCCAAGCCATCTTCCTTACAACATCATAACACAACACCACCTCTTCAAGACATCAAATGTTTCTCCACAGAGGTCATTGATTTCCTTTTGGATGCACCTTAGTAGGTTTTAGATAATCCAATTCAATAAATAACCATGATTTAGTAGCCACCCAATGATCCAAAGCCAATAATCATATATCCCTTGTAGGTAACTATGTCTTCAAATCCCTCAAATAAAAATGCTAAAGGAGATGACATGTATCCTCAATTCAAGATGACTATTTTAAACACCATTGCTCTTTCTTTGAGGATATGATCATCATGGTTCAAATTAAAATTAAACATTTAGTTATAGTAATCATGTTTACCTTAATAATTTACATGTTCATATCCAAATGCAAGTGAAATAAATGGAAGTAGAAAAGGAAACATGGACATGCCTCTATCTAGTTTTCAACCTATTTTTCATATGTATGGTTTGGCCTTGATCTAGTCCTCCTCTTATTTCTTATCATGTTTTGAGGGAGAAACTTATCTAAGGGGGATGTAATGTAATGTACCTAGAGAGGGGTATAATAGTATAATATATAATATCATAGTGAATAGTTGTTTAGTACCACAAGCATAAGAATAAGGAGGTGTGTAAATGAGAATTAGTATAAATAGAGGGGTTTAAGGATCCATGAAGTAATTTGTAATTAGATATTTCTCTAATAAGATATTGACTCCTTTAAGAGGCCTATGATACAGAGTTATTCCTCCCATAAAAGGAATTTGTGTTTTTAATGTGTGTATTTGGTCTAATATATGCAGTTTAGATTTTTTTATATGAGATTGAGTATGAGGTTCTTATGAGAATTCATTCAAAGTAGTGGAAAATTCATCTATAAGTATATTTAATTTTTTAGAGTTAAAGTGGAAAAGGATAGTAGGAAAATAATTTAATGTAAAAGTGAATTTGTTGAATGTTGCATAAAAATCATTCAACTGGGTAGTGAAATCATTGAGGGAGATATTTATTAGACTTAATTAGATATTAGATGAATTTTATTGGTATATAGGATAAATTGACATGATTTATGAGGTATGATGATATATTTATGAGGTATTTGATAAGGTAAATGATTAATATGGTTTAGGTATCTAATTTTAGGATTAAGATTGTGGTAATATGCCTATGTGTACAAGGTATTACCTATTTGTTAGGAGCATGGACATAAATTTATAGGTTCATAGAGTATGATTTTAGATTATTAGAGGTGATAGGTTTATCATAAATTGATGAAATGCTAGAGATCTAGGTGGATAGGGAACTATTGTAGCTTTGGAAGAGAGATGGCATAAGAATACCAATACATTTCACCTTTCGATAGGTGAAATGGCTATTACTTTAGAATATATGTGGAGCATATTTAGGATCTTGATATAAGGGAGATAGGTTTATATTGGTATGGATCACAATTTGTTACTTTATATGTGTTATTTTAATAGTAACTAATCCTAATTATTAGTGAAGGGGAATATATAGACAATTATATGGATATAGAGATAGATGTTATGACTATGGTAGTCATGGATGTTATTAGTTACATTATTATACCTAACACGAGTGGGAAGCTATGACCTATTTTAGTCTTGGACGTGATTAGTGGCATGATGGATATGGTTGGGTAATTTGCATGAGGTCCCTATGTGTTAGCTCAATTGTATAGATATTTTCACCATGCATTATATGTAGATGAGAGAGAGATTAGATCTTAGAATTACTACAAGAATGGGCATGGGTGTACATTATTGTGGAGTGTCTCATAGGGCATGTGAGTGTTAAATCATAGGAAGAGGCGAATACATATGGATGTCATGTGATCATAGGTGTTCATAAATCACAATTAGGAGATTTAGACTAGTATAATAGACTAATGGATGATCTTGGAGATGATCAGATCACATGGAGACCTTATATGGAGATTGATTTTCACTATGCATAAGATATTATTTATATGGACTATGTGATGACATAATGTTATATTATGGTTATTCATGAGTATGTGATCAAGAGATATATGATGTGTAGGGTTTTATGATATTTTGGTATTAGACAACACATTCTAGTGGGAGTACATGTGTTTGTGAGGTATATGAGAGATATCTCAATGTTGTGTAGGTATTGACCTAAAGATATCATATTAAAACTAGACACAACTATAGATAGTGGCATTCAAATAAAATAGATATGTGGTTGATGTGGGGAAGGTAGATGGTTATGATGATTGGTGGTTTAATAATGACCTACACGATTAACAGATCTATATGGTCCTCTAAGGATATGGAGACAAATATTCATGGATAATTTGGTGAAGAATATTTAAGGTATGGGACTAAGGGCTAGGATTGAGAGATATATTTCAACATAAGGGGGAGATAGGTAGAGACAAGCTATGAGCCAATTATATGATAGACATATTAAAACTAGGAAAATTGAGACACAAATAGAGGATAAGGAGATGGGAGGAGATATTTGTAAAGAGGAGACTAGAGGTGGGTATATTAAAGGTGATAATGGAGAGGGAATAATAATTATACCTATTATAGATTATCTATTAAGAGGACAAGATGAAGCATATCCATTAGGGCCCTAGTGAGTTCAGTAGAGGACGAGGAACTTAGTGACAAGTTATGTGAGGAGATCATGGAATGTGACATTGAGATATTAGGATTGCAAGGGGATACAGGTGGTAAGGATATACAAATGGGGATGATATTATAATATATCATACATCTATAAGGAGAGGTCAATAGACTAAAAACATAGGTTGATATAATACAGGTAGACGGGTATGGTAGATAGGGAGCGTTATATACATAAGATGCATCAATAAAGAATATAAATGACACAAGGTTGATACATAGATACAATATAGGGTAATAAACTACATGAAGTGAGTTTGAAGAGGCTAGAGATATAATGACTAGACCCAGATAACTAGTGGCTTTGGATAAGGTCACAAGGTATATGGAGTAGGATAAATATTATAAGAATTTATATGAGGAAGAAATACCATAGTCACAAAGATCACATTATTTTAGAGAGTACTCGGTGAGTAGGTCAGCATCAAGGAGATTAATTTAGCTAGTGGAGTCTAAGATATCTAATGGATATACATCACAATGTGTCGTGGGTACTCATAGAAGTAACCATGTTGGTATTAGTCAATTCTTACTATAGAAACCCCATTTTAGGGTCAAGAATATACATGATATTATTTATATAATGGATTGATGAATACATATTTTTGATATGTATCATTATATTGATGTATTATGGTGTATTCAATATTACACACACACACACACACACACACACACACACACACACACACACACACACACACATACACACACAAATGATTCTTTTTTGGCTTTAAACTTTAGTTATGGATATGTCAATAGATATTGTATCCATATGAGTATAAAAGGTTAATGTCTCCTACATTAGTGAAAATATCAAAATTAAATAAATGAAACAAAAAAAAAAATCTTAATACCTTGTGAGCCAAAGCAAGGATGAAATAAAACCAAAAATTAAGATAAAATCATGTAATCATACCTTCCTTTATGGATTATTCAACTTGTCTAAAGTAATTGGAATGTGGTTTAGATTGTAGTATCAAAGGATCTTTGGAAATGTCATCTTTGAAGAGTGGATAATATCCATTTGAAAAATTAAAACAATAGCTGATAATAGGTTCATTTGATGGATAGGTATCTCTATGAATTGGTAGGTCTTCAATATAAATATTGAGCCTCTAATATGAATAGGGCTACCCCATTATTTATATGCAAAATAACTAAATATGAGCCCTTCATCATGTCTATCATATGAAGAGTGGATAAATATCCCCAAGGCATCACATGAATCATGAAATGGATCATCAATATGATCCCTTCATCTTTTCCAATATTAAGGGTGGAGGATGTTCCTCAAAATATCCCAAGGGGTATTAATTTGATCCCTCTATCTTGCATGCAAGATGGAGGGTGGATAATTCCATTAAAAATATCTTAAAAGGTTAAATATGATCCCTTGATCTTGATTCCAAGATGGAGAGTGGATAATACCCCATCATAATTTGATTTTTATATTAGAAGTGGGTTCATAATAAAATATTCCATGGTATTGTGAGATTAGTTTTGAAGGGACGATGCTCTTTGAATTAAGTGGAAAATGGAAGAATAAGTAATTCAAATGAAATTATAATTCCCAATGCATGTAATTATAATTATAAATAAGTTTAATTAAACTAATTAAAAATATTAATTTAATGTGATTTTATGGCCCTCCATCTTATATTAATATGGAGGGTGGAGAATATCACATTATATTCATCAAATTAATCATTCTGATTAGTTTAATTAATTTTATTTTTAATTATAATTCCATGGATTTTGAATTATAATTTAATTTATGTTACATATTATTCCATTTTACACATGATTCAAAGAGCATATCCCCTTCCAAAATAATCTTAATATGTCATGGCATATTAGATAGAGGGTGGAAAATGATCCTTGGAAAGTGGTTAAAATGACAGAAAAATTCAATTAAATGAAATTAGAAATTCTAATTCCATGGAATTTATAATAAGAGGAATGATTAATTAAACTAATCAAAGTGATTAATTTAATTAATGTAATATTAAAATGAATTTGTTTGATTTGATTGTAATAAAAAGAATTGATTAATTGACCAGAGAGATAGACATGACTAGTGATGATAAGAAATATGATCTAAGTGATGATTTAATGTTTTAGTGTAGGGAATTTCCCTAATTAGGGATTCATATAATGCATTTTAAAAAATTTACATCTAATTTGCATATGAAATTTGAATCTTTAGTGATTTCTAGGATTAATTCAGAATGTTGTATAAAGTCACTCTTATTGACATAAAATTCATTCGGATTATCCTTTTAGACATGTAATTGATGATAATTTATTTTCTACATTTTTCACATGTTTTGTATGTAATTATGAGACACTATATGAATAAAATACTTTTTAGAGAATGAAAAATCCAAGTCAAGGAGGATGAAAGATCAGATGAAGAAATAATGGACATTATAATTTCATAGTTCCCAACTGATAGGTGTGGGAGATTGAATGGAAAGAAAAGGATATGATTTGAATGAAATTATTTATGGATTACTTACCCTTGATAGAGCATGTGGGAGTGAATCACAAGAATGGGATCTCAAAAAATAGAGGAATAAGCTAGAATGGAAGAGAAGATTAACCCATAGACAAGATTACACCACTTGAGCTAATAATTGAACTCTTTGATTTTTGATGATCATGAATTGATTTTACCCAAATAAATAATAATCATATAAGGATACATTACAAAAATAAGAGACACACTTTGAATTAACCCAAACATGACAAACATTGTGAGCATGGAATGATAATTTGCCCCAAAAAGGGTAGAATTGATTTGTTTTGCCTGAAAAAGGTGGATTTTATGTTATGAATTGATAGAGTGATTGATTAGTAATCATAGATCAAGTATTTAACTTATTTCATATATTAATGGTGATATAAATGATGATAGTTGATAATTTGACATAAATGTGTGTGTTAATAGTATAACAAATTTTCAAATATTGTATAAGTTGAAAAAATGCTCAAAGTGATGAATGGGTGAAGATTAAACTGATAGAATAATAATTTAATATTAATATTGGAATAATATGTATTTTATTAGGAATATAAAATGGTAGTCAAGCTGACCTTATATATTATTTGGCAATGATCACTATTTACATATTCTAAAAATACATCTATACAATATAGTTCTCCAAGATATTGTGAGAGAATATGAAGAAGAATGGTATGGATTATTAAAATAATAATAATGGTTGATCAATGTGTATGACTCTCTTTTACAATCGTATTTGTATATGTATGTATAAATGAGCATACTTGTATCTAGAATGTTTGGGTGTTTTGATTTGATCATGGAAAATTAGATGATTTGATGCCGCTGAAGATGACTGAGATAATTTGATTGGGTCATAAATGATGATCTGAGGGGAGAAACTGCCATTACAACATTTATAATGTAATTCCATTGGTACTTGATTTTTAATTTTAAACAGGATAATATATATCATGATATAAAACACCATGATGACCTAGCTATAATGTACTTAAGAACTAACCCCTATCTATTATAAAATTCATAAAAATGTACCAATGAAAAAAACCATGATGATAAGGATGATGTATGCAACAGATCTCAAGTACAAGTGCATGATAAGGGACACCATGATGATGACCTTATTTTCATAATGTACTGATTCAAAGAAACAATAAATAATCAAATAAGCAAACACATAAACATTAAAATAAAAAGTAATATGAAGTGACATGTCATGAATCAAGTCAAAATCCACATGATAGGTGTTAGGATAGAATTATGACTCAAACATAGCTAGGAACTAATTCATATAATTGAACAAAAGTAATCAATAGTTCATGGTACAAATAGTCCCTTTGTTTTAAGGACCTACTGGTGATCCAAGGGAAAATAAAATCCATAAGATATAACATATGTAAACTATAATGTTTCTACCAAAGGGTCCAATGATTTCTTTAAGATCACTCACATTATCACTATTGGTTTCCTTTACTTAAACTATTTACAATGTAATGGGTAGATTATTTCTAATTAAAAAATTATAAAATAGAGTGAAAGGGTATAAAATAGATTAATGACTTGATTGATACATGTATTCCAATACATAAAAATTAGAATAGTGTGGGATAAAATTAAATCATTAGGAATCAAGTGTAGCTACTTCACTAAATACAACACCACAATGATCAAGAATAAAATTAATATATGTGAACATAAATTCTATAATTCTATTGAAAATAAATCTAATATATAAGCCTAAAAATATTTACACACCATGACCAATATAAGATTTCAAATAACCATAATTAGATCTCAAATATAGTTAAATTATCTAATGAGAAATATAATTATATATCCACTTGCACATTGAGAACATCATAAACTTATTTGCATAGATTACTTCTCAGATCAAGATCTTTGGCAAAACATAAAGACAAAATGAGTAGGAAGGATAGGTGAAATCCTATCTTAATCTCAATAGAGTTTTTCAATTCCAATGCATTGATAATTATAATGGAAAGTAATGTTGTTTATATATACAATGTTATTACATCATGGCTATGATGTACATCAATTAATTAAATGCTCTTGATATAAACATTAAATTAAATAACTAATTATAGCTCAATGTTTTGTGATAACAAATAAATAAATGATAATGATCTAATCATGGAATAATTTGAGATATAATTTTTATGATGGAAGTCGATTCAATCTCTAATGCACTCCAAGTTCTAATGATCAAAAGACATTGTTTAGTGTTTAGTTTATTTCATTAACTAATCATCAATCCATATGGGAAGATACACCTCATTGAAAACTAACCCCAATGATAAAATTTAATTCTCATTTCTAATTTCTTATGTTTATCTTCAAGTTAACACAACTTATTTTAATTGAAATCCTTTTTTATTAAATGTTGATGGATAGGAAATATTGTTATAATCGCTTGTTCCAATATATAAATATGCACATTTTTTATTATTGATGAACCTATTGATATCATTGTCATTTGGGTTGACTCTACCTTGGAGTTTTGAACAATATTTTCAATTTGGGCCTCTAAATTTACCTAGATCTTTGCCAGTGCTCTAGGAATTGACATATGTATGCTCATTTTCTACTATGAGCAGCTCACCATATATTCAATGCAAGTTAATTTCAACTTATTATATATTCTTAATGATCTAAAATTCTTATGTTTATGTGTTGTGGTCACCAAATATTTCCTAACTATAGTCTATGCCTATACTCGAATGACAAAATTTAACTTTTCTATCACTTCTTCACCCTGGCCATCAAATTTAGTTTTTATGTATGTTGAGGGGGATACTTATGTGTCTTATTTTATTCCAATTTTCATTATTCCATCTCTATGCCACTTAACTTGAATGTCTATCATGTTTCTCTAGGGTTTTCTTTTCTACAAATTGTTTATTTTTTCATGACCTAGAGTCTTTTGTATACTTTATGACTATATATTATTCCAAGTCATCTATGAGCTAGTAGGATGTTGACATGTGGAAAACTATATCTACTACACTCACCCATAAATTACCATACAAATAACTTTTTTGATGTCATCCTTAGGTTAATATTATCAGTCTGAGCTATCAAGCTTCCAAGTGGTGTAATCTTAGGATCTCAAGTGTATACGTCTTTGAAATTTTTAGTATGTCTTTAGGATATAAATCTTATGATATGTTTCCAAGTGTCACATTCCCATGCTCTTAGGGGCATAGAGTTTTTGAGCTTTCAATCTATCCCAGGGTTGTCAGGCTTCTAAGATGGTGCCAAGTGGCGAAATCTTGGGCTCTTTGGGGCACATAACTTTGGAGCTATACCATCACTCTAATGCACCATGTCACTAGGATCATTCCACAAGGCATAATCTCAAGACTTAGGGGGATTTAAATGACAATAATTTTTTGAAAAATATTTGATTATGGAGTAGTTCATCGACACAATTTATATGCATGGAAGGTTCTTATTTGATTTGGAAAAATTATAATATATATTCAAATAAAAAAAGGTAATGATGACTTTGAGAAACAATTAACAAGTTACTAGATTAAAAATTACTGAAGTTCTTATCAAATATCAAATTTCGTACAAGTAGAAACTAGAAAAACTTAAGTAAAGCCTGATCTAAAACTCAACTGAACCACTTTTTCAATACTTAATAGAAAAATCAAATTGACCATTTAAAATTTAATTTAAAATATACATGAATGAGTAATGATCATAATTTAATCAAAAAGATTCAATAAAGAAGCACAAGGTTTAATGAAATAAAAACTTTTAATATTTGTTGACTTTTAATTTAACCCAAAGATAAAAATATAAAAGGCATAGACGATGATAAAAAGCCATAATCATGAAAGTAAGAAAAAACATAGAAATAAATAGTATGCTATAGCAAGAGGGTTCCCATGTTAAATTTTGAATATGGGTCATGTTAGACCCAAAAATTGTGACTTTTGTGGGGAGAATATGATTTAGCATTCAAAACCTAGAATGTCAATCCTCAAAAATGAAAAATAAACACAAACTGCAATCAAATCATTGGACAAACTAAAAAGATGAAATCATAAAATTCTACTTCAAAATGTTACCTACTAAGTTGTAGATCTATCTAAGACCATGAATGTGTGTTAGGAGTGATTAATCCATTTACATCTCTTATATTCACACAAGGAAATTTCAACCTATCTAAAATAATTAGAATGTATGAGAGGGACACTTTTAGATGTTTGGCTGGGGGGAATGGTATGGGCATTTATCTACTACCATCCAAACATCTATAGCCCTGATAGAGATAGTTTTGGTCCCACTCAAGGCCTTGATTCATTGACAATTAGGACAAAAACCCTATGATGGAGATTTACTAAATCACCCTTTCAAGGAAATAATTTGTGTTTTTGCATTTTTCTCAATTTCCTTTGAGTTATTTAATTTGAAAAGATTTCATTGTTTAGTCCTTTGAGCATTCAAAACAAATCCATGGGTAAAATTATAGAGTCTAAAAATTCATAACTATTAAGACATGTCTAATTCAATATAATGTTTTAATTTTGATTCAAATGTTGTATTAAATGAAATTTGATAGCTTCAACAAGAAAATTGAACATTTCTAAAATTCACACATTATATTTGGAATCACAAGCTTTCAAATTATATAAATGTATAAAGTCAATTATAGTAGCCTATGTAGTATTTAAAGTATGATTCACATTCTAATTTATAAAAATTTAAAAATCACATAATTTATTGTCAACTATTTGAAGTTCCTTGCCAAGGAGCATAAGGACACAACATTGACTTATCATATTTTTGTCTAAAATTCTATCTATTCTTTAATATTTAGTTTTTTTATCATGTTGACAATTTATTTATCATGAAAAGGGAACAAACATGATGCAGAAAAAAAGATGAAAGAATGACAATAATACCCTTTTAGGAATTGAATTCTCATGCAAAGTATATGAATAGTTATAATCAATGTTTAAAAAGACACACTACAAACCACCAAAGGGCCCAAAACACAAAAAACAAATTTAAACAAGTTGGGAAGGGAAAAAATAACACATGAAACAAAATAAAACATAAAAAAAACTAAATAAAAATAAAGTAAATAGCAAAGCAAGAAACACTAGCTATGAAAACAAAAAGCTATATACAAAATATATACATAGAAGAACCTTGGTGTCTGTTGACGTCAACATGCCCCCATTTCTGAAAACTAGGGACCCTTATGTTAAAAGTGTGTAAATTTATAATTTAAAATTGAAAATCCATTTGATCAGAACATTATTACTATGTTTTCACATTATTCATATTTGAGGATCATCCACACCATGTTCTAGTTGGTCTGCTTGTTCATATTTTTGGTATAACCTTGTTTAAAGTATTCTAACTTTGAATCTCTTTGTTTTAGGTTACAAGTCTAACAGATGTTCATTAGAGGTAGATAATGTCTAGGTTTCATAATTTTAATGATATTATTTTAATCTATCTTTTTTCTATCATTTGGTATGCTTAAATTCAAATTGAATCCATGTTCAAGCTTCCTAAAACCCTCATTCAAAAACCCTAACTTAGACCCCTCATTCAAATTTAAATTTGGTGTGAATTAAACTATGTGGGAACTCTTTAAATGTTATGGAATTAATTAAATTTTTATACTAAGTCTTAGTCATGTTTTTCAACATGACCAAACTCTAGTCTAAAAATTATATACTAGGTCTCTTTTATATCTCGAACCCTTTATCCCTTTATTTTTATGTGGTCCAACTTTAATGTTTGTAGGGTCATTTTCATGTATTATTTACTTAGACTAATATCTTAGTCTTAAGGCCCCATTTATGTTTATTAACATAAATAAGACCTTAGACATAAGACTTTAACCTATTTACCTTTATGTTTTTGAGTTCTAATTTAATTCATGGGCTTCTTTATAGGATCAACGACCAACATTTAATGGGGCCAAGTTGATCAGATAGAATGAGGAGAACCTAATAGGTTGAAGACCTAATCCTTAGATCTAATCCTATTCAAATTCATGAATCAAGAGAGATGATCTACGTTTATTTGGATGTTAAGATCTAATGGAATGAGATCATCATAGATCAAATTGGGTCCCTTTTATTATAACATAGACTTAGCCTAAGTTTTACCCTAAGGTTTATTATTGTATTTATCAATATAATAAAACCTTAGGATAAAGCTTATGTTATGACTTTAATCATTTAAAGAATCTTTATTTAATCATGTTAAAGAATTATGTTATACTTTTCTCTAAATCTAATGGTCACAGGTTCACTTAATCTTATATTTTGTAGGAGCTAATGATATTTGACTACCTATATCATAACCAACAACCCATCTTTACTCAAGTGAGATCAATCGAATGATGCCTATTGATTCAAAGTTCATTTTGGACCTACTATATTTCACGAGCTTATAATTATTGTTCTTATGATTGTCAATCAATTTACATGAGGCCATTATTGACATCTATGAGACTATCAAATTTGATTCCCTATGGTTAATTGAGTGATCTTAAATATGGCATTTTCTCAAACATTAATTGACATATGTAAAGTTATTATTGATGTTCATGAGTCCATCATTGATGTTCATGAGACCATCAAATTTTATCCCCTATGGTTGATTTAATGAGCTTAAAATTAATGTTCTTACGACCTTCAATTGATGTTCATGAGGCTGTCATTGATCTTTATAAGACCATCAAATTTTAGCTTAGAAACCAATCTAATTTACATGAATGAACATGATTATTCTTCATGTTTTAGGATCAATTGAGTCTCATTTGGAAAATAAACATGATTAGGATTATGTAATTCAATGTCAAAATAGATCTTTATTCAGGTTTTGACCTATCATGGATTAATTAAATCTATTCCAGACCTTTCTAATTAATTTTAAATTTGCATCAAATCAATTGTAAAAACCATATGCTTGGCTTAATATTAACATTTAATAAAACTTAGGAGAAAATATTATTCTTAGTCCATATATGTCCCATAATCTTATGGTCTATTTTATTAGCTTGATCTAACAAATGCAGGGTTCTATTATTATAAAACTTAGCCTAGAGCTTTTACCCTAAAGTTTTGTTGTATTTTTTAATATGATGAAACTATAGGTTAAAATCCTTATGTTAATTCCTCATTTTATTATTTAGGATCCCCTTTTAATATGTCATAAACCTAGATTTGATATTTTAGCCTAATATTTATTTCATGTTTATCAACATGAAATAAAACCATAGTATAAAGTATTTAGGCTAAGTTTTTTATATGTCTCGATACTTACTTAAATATTCTGCATCTTTGTAGGATCTACAACTCACATATGCTTAGATGGGATTGATCTAACCAAGAGTATCCAAAGTCAAAGTTTCAACTAAGCTCTGATTAAGTGTAGAATATCCACTTGGTGAAAGTGCACTAATTGGCAAAAGTTGACAGGATGTAAAGCTCATAATGAGACTGCCAAATGGAAGGAACTCAAGTCCAAGTATATATAACAACCAATGATTTGCAACTCTTAGGATAAATATCAACAATTTACTTTGATCCATGTATAATGATCCAATAGAGTGAGACAAAGCTAATTTTTCAAATGGCAATGGTCATGTTTTCAAACATCAATGAACAAATTACTGTGAAAGTGAAAAATAGATGCCACATAAATTCCACCATGTATAAACTGACAAAACTAGAGATTTTTTGGGATCAAAAAAGTAAAGGTATAAATGTGAAGGTCCAAATAAAATCTAAGGAAAAAACTTTCTCAAGATTAAAAGTTCATCACTATTAAAATCTCAAAAAATAATTGTATAAGAGCCCTAACACCTCCAAATTCCTAATTTGATCCTGGATTAACAATACAAACTAATCTAAAGGAAAAGTATAGACCATAAATGAGTAATTTTTAAAACTCATAGTCATGGTGGCTCAAATACAATACAAAGAGGATACAAATATTTATCTGACCATTGATTTAGATGGGAGAGTCTTTAAATACATCAAATTTAATGTTGTATCCTTGAACACTAGAGATAAAAATTGGTCCAAGATTTTCTAGACCATTGAGGAGATGCCAACCATTACAAAATAAGATCAAAAGATTCCATCAGTTAGTTAGAGGTACTATGACTTGGTTACCACCCAGATGATAAGCCTTTACTATGTGATATCAAAGCTAAAGGTGTTATATTACATCAATGTTATCACTCTTATTTTTAAGTACTATAAAATTGATCAATCTATGATAGTACATGAACATAGTTTTAAAATAGTTGCTTATATCTTCCCCCTTTATTTTGAAAACTACTATAAGTTGCCTAAGCCTCAGGTGGATTTACCCAAAATTATGGAATGGTCTAGTAAAAATGACATGAAAACTATATTTACCCCATGGTTGTACTCAAGAAACTAGGTAATCTTTAACCTCAATGGAAGAATCATATTCACCTAATTTAGGGTTAGTATTAAGATGATAATGACACTACTAAATAGATTGTTTGGGATCCCCTCCACCACCTATGTCAAAAAAATATGGGTTTTGTTTGTGTATTTCATGGTTGAAAAGGGACTTAATCTACCTCTTGGAGAAATGATCAATATTTGTTTGAAACAAAAATTCTCTATAATAAATAAGACCTTGACCTATTTCTACGTGATGTCTTACCTTTTGGATGCTCTACTAGCCACAACCAAAATCCCCAAAATTAAAGAATGGTCACCTAAATAGAAAAAAATAGTCTCACAATATTATTCCTAATTGCATTTATTCAAGTATAGGGACCATATTTAGTTCATATGTGACTACGTATAACTAACCTTATTTTAATCCATTACAAGGATCCCTATGATGAGGGTTAGTACTCTGATGAAAAAGTATGTTGAGATTATTGGAGACATTTGGATATATCCATATTTCACTTTAATCTACATAAAAGGAGCTATAAGTCAACCCCTTAGGTTACCAGTCCATGTACCCATAAATATGGAGAAGCGAGAAGTAGCATGCCAATTATTCCATTACATATACATCATATGTAAAATTAAAAGGAAAGGACTGCTCCATGCCTTTCCTTTAACTATTGGTAGGACTATGCTCCAAATTTGGGAACATGTAGAGATTATCTCTATGTATAGAAAAACCTTCAACCTAAAAATTGATGAATTAAGAGAATGGGACCCTCATGAAAGGGTTTCAAAACATTTGAAATCTAATTAAATTATCATGACTAATGAATATCAACCTGGTGTCCATGACCACTGGTACACTAGAGCATCCTCCTTCATAGAGGTGTTAGCAAGATTAAATTAAATCAATATTAAGCTAGAGGTTATGTTGTTAAGAGAGCATAAACCAACTAATAATCTATGAGAAATGGGGCCTATGTAATATAGTTTACTTTTAAGACCATCTTCTAGACCCCCTCCCATACAACCATAGGTCAAGAGACAACAATGTAGAGCAAAAGCTTCACAAAGGCCAAAAGAAAAGAGATTTGAGGAAAGAAGACCTAGTGAGGTGGTACCTTATTTAGCTTAGCCTAAAGAGTGAAAGTCATAAGTTGAATAAATTGATATACTTGCATTAGATCCTAAAGAGATAGTAGAGGATGCCTTAAAATCACTAGCTAGTGCTTATGAATCAGATGAAGAAGAAGCACAAATGAAAGGACCTTGGTACCAAATTAAGGAATAAATGAGTGAATAAAAGGGAAATGAAGTAGCTCTAGATTTGGCCCTTTTTGTAACCCAACCCAAAAGGAAAGATGAGCTAGATCTTCTTCAAGTAGAAATCAAGAAGCTAAAGTTTACTTTCACTCAACCTTGGAGTGAAATCAACTTTTTAGTGAAGATAATACAATTTAGGGCCCCTCCATTTTAGAATATTTCATATATGGTAAGTTTAAAAATATTCTAACCATGTACCACCATTAGGTTGTTACAAAATCTTTTAACATCCATGTGCATTAAGAACTCAAGACTTTGATTGTAACATTACAACAACAGGAAAAATAAAAGTGCGTGACTACCCTTGCAGGACCAAGTGGAGCATCAATTGAGATCCCTACTTCTCAAGTGACAAAATAATTAGTGGGAGTTTGGTTAAACCCAAGGGCTAAAATCATGAAGAGGGTAATTGAGAAGAAATCCATTGTTGAAGGTGAATAGTTCACCTTTCAAAAGGTAGATCCTTTTATTGGTCTAACTCCAATAGTAGCGAAAAAGCCAGGACAAGATAGGATGTTTGAGGAGAAGATTATTGAAGTTTCCTAGGCTTAAAATGATAAATTGAAAATAATGATCAAGGGAATATTAAAAGAGAAAAATAATTTGGAAAAGTCTATTGTCTTATCAATTAATGAGGATAGATTCTAGAAGTTTGAAGATGTCATGAATAACTTATTCATCTCTTTAAAGGCATTCAAGACCAAACAAAGAGAATTAGAGAAGAAAATATTGAAAGTAATAGACCAAGTTGGCCAATGTAAAGCTACAATTCTTCAAGTGAAAGACTTGATTAAGGCCTTATCCAAGAATCTAGTCCTAGATTTAATTATTAAAAAGGCACATTTGAATATGGCCATAGCTATATTTGTTGACAATATTGAGACCCTAGACAACTGGTCCAAAGGAATGAAGCATCTTGCTAAAGAATTTAAGCAACTAGAAGATGGAACATCTCATATCTTAGATAGTTTGATAAAGGAGCTCAAAATCCTCAACCCACTAGGTCTTATAACCAATGAATATTTGAAACACAAGACCTTTTAGTTCATGCAAGAAGTAATAAACTAAGGTAAAAATCATATAGTAGATAAAAATAGTAAAGTCATGAGATTTATCCTATCATCTAGGGGAAAAATGGGAGATACCAAGGGCATAAAAAGAGATATGGAGAGGATTGAAAAGAATCTCAAACACATGTCTAATCAAGAAGATGATCTCTTCCTAGAACTTATGGTTAATTTGAAGCTTATTGGTGAATAACAACAGAAGGTAGTATGAATTATTTAGTAGAAGAAAGGGACTTCATCAACAAAGGTGTCACAAAATAGTGAGGAATATTTTTTTGTAGAGCTTTGTAAAATTTTTAAAATAGAAACTTTTTTTGTAAAGGCATGTACAACTTGTGAGCATATGGCCTATAAGTCAGTCTATTTTAGAAAGTCTCTTGTATTCTATATCTTGGATAGAAAAGGATAGTTTTCCTTTACACTTTTACACTTGTAATTTGATATGATTGACCAACATACTTCCTTGTATTCTATAAAAGGATTATTGTCCACTAGAAAGAAAGAGGGAGTTTTTTTAGCTAAAAACTAGTGTAAAATTTGAGCAACTAATGCAAGGAGAGAATTCTGAAAGGATTATCTCATTTTGTTTATGTGAATTTTTATATGGCTTCTCTCTCAAGTGTTTGTTCTAAATTTCTAATATGAATTGTTATTTTGAATTCTTGGTGTGTACCTTTGAATGAAAATTTTTTAACTTGTGATAAATCCTAGGTTAATTGAAGGTTTCTTAGTTTAATTCATTTTATTTTCTTTGCATTTGTAGATGTGCATCAGTTATCTACTTAAAGGAGTAAATATTTAAAGTAAGCTTATTTCTTATTTGCATTATTTCTTATATTCCATAGAATTTTACCTGATATATGTTGTGATTCAAGATTAATCTATATAATTTCATATATTAGTTTTTAATTTCATACCTATGAAACATTTTAACTTTCTCATAATATCTAAGATAAAGATCAGTCACTTATTTCTTTTCTGCCTTACTCTAAGCTTTTGCTTCTTTTTAACCAATTCAATTTAGATTAAAGCTTCATTGTGCATGACCATCTTAGTTTATTTTTAGACTTAGAATAGAGCATAATTCACCTTAATTATTATAGACCATCTTCTTATTTACAAATATTAGTAGGCCAGATGACTCCCAACCACCAAGTATTATAAATATTGTGAAACAGTCATTTGTTATGCCTCTATTCCACCATAGATAACAATATTATCACAAACTACAAATCCTGATCTAAATTAATTGAATTGTAAAATGATATGTGTTTCTTAAACACTATGGGCACTTATGGTATACATTTAAGAATGAATAGGAAAATTTTAGATGGTTCTAGAAGTAGAGCTAAATTTTTTGTAGATTTGTAGTGTCTTTCTTGGTTTTTGAAAATTATATTTAAAGATCACTTTTCTCTTTGAATATTTGTGCTTATTTTAGCATAATAATGTAAATTATGGTGATGTTAATTATTTAAAACTTATGTTTTTTTCTCATTTATACAAAGATTAACATTCTTTGATAATACATGTTGAACTATGGTAAAGATAGTTTTAGAATAGTGAACCCAATAGGTTTGAGGTTAGTAATAGTTGTTTTGATAAAATATTATTATATCCTTTGCTCATTTGTGTTTATTTAGACTTTAACATGCAAAATATAATCCATACTTATGTATTTTTACACCTTTTAAAGCTAATTTACATTATCTTTTACTGATCTTTATATGAATATTTGAAAAATTTGCTTAATGTGCATTTATGATAATTATTTTCTAAAAAGATAGAATTAAAAACTAATATTTCAAACATGATTCGAAGTTCTCAAGTTGGAATTATCGAAAATCAAAAAAAGATCATGTTTAGAGACTAGGGAACCTCTGTGCGAGTTAGAAGTCCATAGAAGGGATATGCAGGACAAAGGTAAGTGAATGATTTCAAAGTCTTTACCAAATTTACCAATTCAAGGTGCTCAAATTTTCATCCCCAATCAAGGTTTGGCCTAGTTGGGTGGTTGTTAATCAAATTTCCAGGTGTAGTCCTTGACCTTCTCCATAACCCTAAGAAATATTTTCCAATATTTAGTCCTACTAGTATTGTAACTGTATAGGAACATATTAATTAATTCAAAGCTACATTAATATTACTAAATTTATTCTATGAGGATGAAGTGTGTAGTCTATTTATTTTTACTTTAAAATATGCTGCATATGAATGGTTTTTAAATTTACCTAAAAATTAAATTAATAGTTGGAACCACTTTAATAATGTTTTCACTAATAAATTTGGAAAAATTATTATTCCTTGTGTCTTGTACCATAAATTCACCATGATAAATAGGGATGAAAATTATCCCATTAGAAATTTCAATGCTAGGTTCCAAAAGATGTTCATTAGGACTATAGCTCCTTATAGACTAGATGAGGCTTTAGCCTTGGAAATCTATAAAGATGGTTTGAATCCCATGACCTATGTTTTCATAAAAAGAGTTGTTGGAACTATGAATACTCTTATTTTATCATATTATAAAGTAGTGACCATCAATCATCAGATGCAACCCCAAGGTTAGATGGCTTACTATATTCTCAATTTCAACCCACATTTTCCTACTCTGAATATCTTCCCCAATAATAATTAGAATATATTGGATTTGAACCAAATCCCAACTTTCAACCAATTAACCTTAAATCATGTCATGTTCACCCCACTTAGAACTTAATATTATTGAACACTCTTGCACATGTATTTAATGATCAAAAGGATTTAGTACCAACCACTGGTACTAATAACAATTATGTTCATAACTCGGAGGCTTCTAGGAAATGAAAATGACTCTATATTTAATATGGTCCAAAAGTTAAACACTAATTGTATCTATCTATAGAAACATTTTGGTAATATTGGAGAGAGATTGGATAGGAATTTTTCTTTCCAAAGGTTTAATGGGCCCAATAACATGTTCTATATTGATAGTTATAGCAACAATAAGAACAATGAGTCTTTTGATAAGAAAATGATGGATATAAATCTTATTGATATTACTTTACCTAATTATTGTAGAGTACATTACACTTTTAGACATGGTGAGATATATTTCATTAAGTTTTGTAAATATTTTGAGGCCTTTTAGGAAGAATTGGATACATTTGAAGTGATTCCTAATAAAGATAATGGTGTAGGTACATTAGGATCCAAATCTACTGATAAACCCTTCATGGTGGAGACATTTGAATTCCATTTCTATGAAGACAATGAACTTGATGATATTTTTGAAGAATTACATGATTTTTAATAGTTCCTAAAGAAGACTTACACTATAAGGAATATAGAGCAGAAGAAATCCCTGACCACTTCAACACCTCCAAACAACATTGACACTCTTATAGACACTACCTCAAATAATAACCCAAATATTCAAAAGGGAATTACTTCTAAACATAGTACTAATGCATTTAATTATTTCAATAAAATTGGGTATAATATTGTGGAAGACATGAAGAAAATAAAGGCTAATATCACATTGCATGAGTTGACATAGATCTATGAGTAAAAGAACTTGTTGTTAGAGTACTTGTCTAAAAATCTTGGTAGACCACCCAAAATTGACAATGCCAATGTTATGTATAAAGCTAAGATAGATTCCCCACCTTTCCTACTTACTGCTAGAATGTTTGGTATGAATTTACAAAACTATTTTTTAGATTCTGGTGCATCCACAAACATCGTGCTAGTAGGTATTTGGAAACAACATGCTTGACTCCCATCAAATACAATAGAGTTATTAATCAGTTAGATAATTCTAGATTTAATGAAATTGGGTAATTATTAAATTTTCATATATAACTTGTCTCTGAGCCTAGATTTCAAAAATTTATTGGCATCCAGGTGGTGGAGATACATTATGTTTACGGGATATTGATAAGTAGAGAATAGATAAAGGCCCTGAATAGATATATGTCCACTAACTATTTGCATTTGTGGCTACCATAGAAAGGAGTCCCAAATTAGACCAAAGTGGAAAGAGATCCTCCAATGAAGCACATGATCACAAAATATAATGATGTGAATGAAAGGGATAACATGTATGTCTCTATTGAGATCAATGTGATGGATTATGAATTAGGAATGCATACTCTTGAGACTTCTAAGGTATACAATTCTAAGACTTCTCATGCTTTTCTTGGAATTTAGAAATTGCATTTTGATGTTTTTAGGTGTAATTATGGGTCTAGAATAGGATTTGTTCTTACCAATCTTGTTGGGAAAGAATAAAAATCTACCTATAGACTTGAGTTTCCTTATACAAATAATTTTAAAAAGTATGAAACCTTGATTCTAGGATTACAATTTTCCATTAGGCATAAAGTTAAATAAATCATGGTTCATGGTGATTAAAAACTTATAATCAATCAAGTGAGGAGTAAATACCAACATAAGTTGTCATATCTAAAGAGATATAAGTATAGATTCTGTGATTTATTAGAATCTTTTGATGCATTCAACATTGTTTCCATCCCTAGGTAGGAGAACAAGGTTGATGATGAGCTTTCCTCAATTAAAACCAACCTTATGCCAAACCATGACTCTCAAACTATTAGCATTGAGTTGGTTCCATGCCCTTTGGTCTTAGATAACATAAAGCATCTTCAAGTTTGTAATGATGACCAATAGATCATGGATTTCATGACTAACTCAGGAGTACTTGATGCACATGTCATAGATAATCTAAATGACAAAAAAAATTAAGAAGGCATGATTTACTTGAACCATATCTCTATAGTAGCTTGAGATTTACTAAATTTTTTTAAAGCTTCATCTCATCTATATTATAATCAGATTATATCTAAAAATTTAGACTAACTTCATGGAGATACTTCTATGTACTCTTATATTGACTGATAAGTGGGTTTCTTGAGCTACATTAATAAAATTTTCCCTATTTTGTAGACAAGAAAATGGATCCATTAAAGCTTTGTTTATGCCTTGTTCTATCAACCCATAGGACATATTTGAGCCATAGATGCCAATTGAATGGCTTTTGATCAAATGTTTTATTTATGGAATTTATCAAATTATTATTTATAGATTCTACCAAACCATTTCCATGAGGATAATAATTTGAGGAGAACTTTAGTGTAATTCCATTTTGATAAGCCCATTTAATTAATTTAGCTACTTAGAAGGTAGATCCATTGTCAAAAATAAGTGTTAGAGGAGTCCTAAATAATGTTACAATGTATTATTTTAGGATTTTAGTAAACTCTTTAGTTATAATATTTATAATTACTTGGGATTTAGTCCATCTCATTTAATAGTCAATGGTAGTGAGAATGAACTTATGACTGATTGATGAATTTGGATTTATGACTCTAATAAATTATAATACCCACTAGGCAAAGGGGTGTTCCTTTATCAAAAGTTAAAATATCATGGGATCATGAATTTATCTCTTAGTAAATATCTATCAAGAGTGATAATTCCTCACATGTGTATAAGCATCTTTCTATAATGCTAGCCAATAATATCCAACTTTGATAATTATGTGTGCAATCACATTAATAGAAGAATGATCACATCTCAATTTATCATGAAATGATCTCATCACTTCTTGTGCTTCTTCCTCAAAAAAACATTTTATGTAAATCCCCTCATGATTGATGTGGTACAACACTCATCATTGTAACATATAATTTCTAGCTTTTAGCCTTAGTGATCTTATTTGTGTCCTATCAAAATGGATTGGTGGCTTTCCAAAAATAAAATAATGGGAAATTGAGTCATACCATAGATTGAAACAAAGCTCAAACAAATTAAATTATATAATGGATATATTAGGATCAAATTCTAAAATTAACTTGGACAAACCTTGACCATGTACTAATTTTGTAGGTTTCACTTCAATGTCATACTCTTGAATCTTTGAAACCTATTGTCCTCTTATTTCACCTAGCTCATTTTGTCCTAACATTATCTTGACCATAGGGTCTAGAACTATGGTTTGTAGTTTATTCATAAAAATGTAACGATATAACTTTATAAATGCTTTCACCAATGTGTAGGCTTGTTTATCCATCATAGGGTACTTAAATTCATTTTATTTAACATATTTTCTCATAAAGGCTATATGGTTCTCTCCATCTTAAAATATTAATTTTAACACAACTGTAACCATATGATTAGAGGAAAAAGAGTAAATATATAAATCTTTAGCTAATCTAGGCTAACCAACACTAGATTTTTCATGATTGCATTCTTGATCTCTTGAAATGCCTTCTTAGAGGAAACATATCATTCTACTTTGGCTCATTGTTTCATCATGGAATTCATAGGTTTAGTGATCTTAGCAATACTAGAAATAAACATTAATACAAAATTAATTTTTCCTAAAAAAGATTTCATCTCTTTCCTACTATTTGACAACTGAATATTGGAAATAACACTGGCTCATTTGGGATCAATTAACATACCTTTCTTGGTGATAATATCACCTAGAAGTTTACCTTATGTTATAAAAATTACACATTTTTTGGGGTTAAGTGATATGTCAAACCTTCTACAAAATTTAGAGACATTATATATATAATTGAAATAATCTGATATATGTTTTAAAAATATAGGGAAATCATCAATGTATACTGATTTGTACATACCAATTAGGACTTTGAAAGCAATGTCCATAGGTCATTGAAATGTAGTACCAATATTAATTAAACCAAATGGAAGTTTCTTGTAGGAGTAAGTGACCCACTTGGTGGTGAATTTTGTTCTGGTTATATTTGATTTATCTACTATGATTTGATTATAAATTAAGAATCTATCTAAAAATGACATCATCTCAAATCCACTTACTTGTTGAATGATCTCACCAAGTGAAGGTGGGGGATATTCATATTTAATTGATACATGACTGATATTATAAAATCTACACAATTACATATTTAACTACTTTTCATCCTTAGAGATACTAATTTTTCCACCCAAGTTCAATGGTGTAAAAGGAAAATAATTCTAAATAATAACATCTTTTGAACTTTTTTGACAATGAGTGTTCTAAAACTAGATTTATTGGCCTTTGGATGCCTAAAGGGCCTCTGATCGTGATTAAATGGAACATTATAAGTCATAACATGAGTGTTTAATATATTTAGGTCATTTTAGATCCATTTTATGATATATTGATAATTTAATAACATCCTTTTTAACCTTTTACATCTCCTCATTACTATATTCAAGTTCAATGACCATGTTTTTAGGCTTGTTTGGAGTTCTCATGTTGACAATTTATGTCTCTTGACTCAATCAAGACTTTTTTTTTGATTCAGGTGTTATTATTTCCAAGTCATATAATCTCTCTAATGATATCATTCATTTTGGAATACGATTATCTTTCAATCTAATCACTCCATTAGAATTATATTGTTGTTCTTCAAAACTAAGTCTCTCTTGTTCATCAATTACTTGTGCATTTAATACATTGGAGTTAGAGAAGAAATAAAGAATTTTATTATCATCATCAAAAATTTAATTTTTTTGACATTATTAGAAACTTAAGGATAAGGAATTGATTCCACATTAATTTTTTTTAGGTTAGTTTTGTCTAATGGCATGATGTTTGTAGTTGAGACAACTAATAAATTGGCCATAACATTCTCTACTCTAGGGATGACTAAAATTTAAAAATCATTAAAAGATTTAATTAAATCCCAAACACAATGTTTGTATTTATTTAAATATTAAGTATTTACTAAATTTTATTATGTACCTAGTTGACAACCAATTTAGAATCACTAAATACTCTTAATTTATGGACATTAAACCTGATTATAAATTACAAACCCAAGATTGAGGCTTCATAATCTATCATATTGTTACCATAAGGAACTATAATATTAAATATGAAACATATCTCTTACCATTTGGATCAAAAATTAAAATAACACACATAACTCCTTGTTTAAACTATATTCCACTGAAATATAGTGATCACATACCTAAATTTTGATTAGAATCAAACCTTTTCTTCTTTTCTAGTTTGGTTGAAAAAGTATAAACACCTGCATCTATAGAAGTGAAGTTCACTTGTTCATTAATTTCATTGTACTATATTATTATCAATTTAATTTGTGTATCCCTATCAATTTTTATTTGATTTTCCACTCGTCTCTAGGTCAACCACATATGGGAAATTATTTTTCCATATAGCCATTAAGTGACCTTAACCAATATCTACTTAGTAGGATGCCATATGTTTGCATGATCTCAACTTATTGTATATCTATTAATTATTTTAATCTTAGATCAACTAAAAACTAAATATGCACAATCAATACCTTACCAAAAACCTTGAATTCAAGCTTGTCTAGCTAAATTACCCCTTTGTTTGATTTCATAGGAACTAATCTTAACTTTTTATAAATATCTAAAGGCATAACATTAGCTTATGCACTAGAATCTACAAGATGATTATGGATATTCTTACCATAAAAACCAATTGTAATTGGGAATGGTGGAAATTTAATCTTAGTCTTATGTACTAAAACATAGGTATTGGTTGGGTTATTTTGTTTAGGTTGAATATTCTTGTTAGTGAGAGAATTAGAAATTAACTATCTTTGTTCAATTATTTGTGATAATTTATGGAGGGTTATGTTATCTTTAATCCTTTTGATATATAGCAAATATTATAATTGGTTTTGCTATTAGAGGGCTTATTGTCCCCATATTTTAGTAGAGATGGATCATTTCTAAATTTAGGATCAAGAGATGTAGTAGCATTATCTAGTGGAGTTGAGGTACTCAAATACTTATATGCTCTACTCCAAAGAGTACAGTTTCATCTTTGGTGTTACTATAAGGCATATATGTCATTGGTGTTATATTTACGTTTATTTTCTTATATGTTAGGAAAATCTAGAGTTTCTAAAACCATGGTTGTATTCTTAGACTTTGATAAACTAAGAGCATCAAAACTATTGAAATATTTTGATCATTTCAAACAACTTCATATTCATTAATATCCTTTTGTAGAATGTCAAAGGATAGACAAAACTCAACATAGTTAATTTATCCATGTTGGGTTGTGTTATGTACATGACACCAATTGCATAAGGTAATATCCATTATATTAATTTCATGTAATTTTATTGATGAGGAATTAACTAGTTTACCAACTTTATTAAAGGGTATGTAATGGAATTAATAAGTGAAATTCAAAACTACATTTCCACTACTTGAGATACCTACTTGATTTTACAAATTTATAAAATCATTTCTCAATATTTGTACCATTATTTGAATTTCATATAACGTATTAATAGTTACAACTAAAACTAAGGCTTGATTATAAGATTGAGGAATTATTTCACTACCAGTTAACATTATAAATCCTAAGTTATAATTAGGAGAAAATTGAGCTAATGGAAAATGATTCATGATTACGATATGCTATGGCAATGGAACATTTTGATTTGCAGGTGGGATTAAGTTTAAAACTGACATGTTTGGAAGAACATTGGGACTGAGGGTAAACATGTGTCCTTGTGGATTGATTTTCCCATCCATTTTTATTTTTTTTGCATATGCAAGAGTAAAATAAATGATAGTTCGATCTCTCCTTAAGAAAGTGGTAGTCCACAAATATAAGGAAAATTTGAACATTTCTAAGGCTAATTGGGCATTTGGCTTATACAAGTTTGTTACCCTACTATACATATTTTTATATTGTGCATTAAAATTAGGTATATGCTCACTATATTCCCTTCTTATGTAATCAAATTGTTGTTATAAGATGCTTGGATCTATACTTGACTAAACTAAGATAAAAATGTGTTATTCAATTGATTGAATCTTTTGATTGAATTTTCTAGGAGGTTAAGGAACTAGTCATAAGCTTGATCAAGTAAGGTGAAGGAAAATAACCTAAAAATTACATATTCGTGCTCATCATTAAGAAACATAAGGGATGTTTTATAGGATGTCTATGTTATTATATAGTCCTTATAGTGTTTAGAGTGAAATTTTGAAGATAAAACTCATGGATTATAATTAAATCATGGACATCACCTAGAACATTTATAGTTGATCCAACTAACTAGGTTCAAACAATTTGAACTAGTCTATTGGTGAGTGATTGTCAGGATGATGTGGTTAGGTAAAATAATTTTTTGAATCTACGTAAATTAAATCGAAGACATATATGAACTTGGAGAGGAGAAAAAATTAATATTCTATGACCCAACCTGACTCCAGATCATGTGGTTTATAAATAATACTCTAGAGTGATAAACAATAATCTCTAATAGTATGGGTTTTAGGCACACAACAAATTAAAATAATATGAGTGAAATAATAATATATAATAAATGATAAGCTAAGAGTATATCAAGTTTAAATATCATAAAGACTTATAGGATAGGAAATATGGCACTATCCCTCCTAACACCAGTTTATATTAGTTACACTAAGTAAAAATATAAATTGGGAGAATAAAAAGGAGAAGGCACTAAATTAAATTCCAATAATAAATCTAGAGGTTGAATCCATCTTTCTAGAACCAATTTATATTAGGTTGAAATTATGACTCACTCAAACATAGTTCAAAACTAACTGATCAAAGTGAATGAAAGAAATTAACATCTCACGTGACAAAGATTCCCCTTATTTATAGGACCTGATGATGATCAGAGGGATAATAAAATCCATAAAATATAACATGGAAAATTTATAATTATTTAAACCATAGGTTCCAAACATTTCTTTAAGATCACTCAACTTCTCACTGTTAGTTTCCTCTACTTGAACTATTTAAAATGTAATGGGTACATCATTTATCATTAAAAAAATGTAAAAGAGAGAGAGAGATAGGGAAGATAACATATTATTAGCTTTATAGATATAGGTATTATAATACTCATAAATTATATTAATGTGGGTTAAAATCAATTCATTAGACATCAATTCTAGATACTACACAAACTAGAACACCACAATGAGCAAGACTCAAAGGAAGATAGGTGAATATAAAATCTAGAACTTTATTCAAAATAAAGCTAATACATAGACTTCTACCTATTTTCACACCATGAGCAATATAAGTTTCAAAAATATAAATATAATAAGCTCTCAAGTACAATTAAATTAGTTGATAAACAATATAATTATATATCTACTTACACACTAACATCATCAAAAAATTATTTACATATATTATTTCTAAAATCAATATTTTTGCCAAAACATCAAGACAAAACTACTAGGAAGGGTAGTTGAAATCCTAGCTCAATATCAATAGATTTTTGGTACTCAAATGTGTTAAACATTACAATGGTATATAATTATGCTTATATATAATGCTAGTCAATCATGGATATGATACACAACCATAAATTAAATGTTATTATTACAAAACTTAAATGGCATAATTGATTAGAGCTCATTATTTTGTGATAACACATTAATAAATTATAATGATATATTCATGGTATAATTTCATATATAGCTTCTAGAATGGAAATGGATTAAATATTTAATGCATTCCAAGATCTAATGATCAAAATGCATTCTCTTTTATTTAATTTCTTCTACTAATCAATCATCGATCCATGTAGGAAGAGACACCTCATATAAAACCAATCCCAGTGATAAACCTATTGATTCATTCCCATTTTCTTATGTTTATTTTTAAGTTAGCACAACTTATTTTAAATGATATCCTTTCTTTATTAAATGTTGATGCATAATAAATATTAGAATAATGGGTTGTTCTAATCTATAAATAGGCACATTTTATCTTCTTGATGAACCTATTAATTCCCATGTCCTTTAGGTCTATTATACCTTGGAACTATGAATAATATTCTCAATTTAGACCACTATATTTACTTAGTTCTTTACCAATGCTCCAAGAATTACCATCTTCATGATCATTTTATCATGTGAGTAGATCAATAATTCTTTGATGCATGTTATTTTCAACTGAATCTATGTTTTTTATGATAAAAATGCTTATATCTATGATTTGTATTCATATATATTACCTAAATATAGTCTTTACCTATATTAAAATAATAAATCATCATCGTATGTTGAGGGGGGTCCTTGTATGTCTAATTAACTACCACTTATAATGATTCTAGCTCTCTACTACTTTTCTTAACTAACTACTATGTTTCATTAGGGTTTGTTTTACTAACACTTGTCATGATTTCAATGACCTAGAGTCTTTCAAATAATTTATGAATTTATCTTCTAGAAATTCCATCTTTAGCTTAGTAGGATGATGACATGTGGATGGCTCTCACTACTCTACTCACCTAGAAATGACCATATAAGGAAATATAATGACATCATACTTGGGTTAGTATTTTAATTTCTATATGTTCTTGGGCTTCTAATATGGTGTCAAGTGGTGAAATCTTGAGCTCTCAAGGGCATAAATGTTTGTCACTATTAATATATCCCCAAGATGATGGGCTTATGGCATGGTACTGGGTGGTGTAATTCTAGGCTCTTAGGGGCATGCAACTTTGACACTATCAATTTATCCCTAGGCTATTGGTATTAGAGGATGGATCCAAGGGCATAATCCTAGATTATCATAGGCATATAACTTTGGAATTCTATTTAATTTATTATGGGTCAGGTCACTAAGATTGTGCCAAAAGGCATGATCTCAAAACTTAGTGGATTTAAAATGAATTAGTCATTTTTTCAATAGTGTTTGACTATAGAGTGTTTTATCTATGTAATTTAGATGCATGGAAAGCTCTTGTTTGATCTAAAAAATTCATAAGATCTCTATGAACAAAATAAGGAAAATAAAACTTGATGAAATAATTAATAAGTTTATTATTAAAATCCAAATGAAGTGCTTAGGAAACATGAAATTTTATACAAGTAGAATCTTAAAAAACATATATAAATCCCAATATAAAACTCTACCAAAATAAAATTTGAAGCCATAAAGGGAAAATAAAATCTATAAGATAACCATTCCAAATGCAATTTGAATTATACATGAAATCATAATGATCATAATTTAATAAAAAAGATTCAACAATGAAGCACAAGGTCTAATGAAATAAAACTTTTAAAATTAGTTCACTTTTAATTTAACCCAAAGATAAAAATATAATGGACATATACCATGATCAAAATCAATAATCATGCAAGTAAACAAAAGCATAGAAAAAAGAGTATTCTATACCAAGAGGGTCCCCATGTGAAAATTTGAATATAGAGCATGTTGGACTGAATAATAGTATCAATGATAATTATGCTTGGGATGGATGTAAAAAATAAAGTATACATGCAATGGGAAGAAGTGGGAATATAAAATCTCAAAATAAGTTACATATGACAAGATATATGTTTATGTATTTTGTGGTTGTATATCTTTTTTGTATATTTTAGTCTTTTCTAATTTTCAAGATGTTTTAATGTTATGACTATTTAGGTTTTTTTTAAAAATTTAAATGTTTCTAAGTTTTGGCATCTCAACTCAATGGATAATTATGATATGCAAAATTATATGACTCTTATAAAGGAAAGATATTACATTTAAGGGTGGTTGAGCTAACCTCAGTAAATTGATCATTATTTACATAGTTAAAATGGACCTCAATCCATTATAGTTAAACTAAAACTAGGATTAGAATGTGATAAGTATGAATAGGGAATGGAATATAATTAAGATGATCATGATTGATACTATATTTAAGTTTATGTATAATTTTTAAATTATAAAATTGAAATACTAAGGAATGAGAATGTTTATGAGTGTTTGGATCATTATACCAATAAGGGATCACTAGTAATGAGAAAAACATGTTCTAGCATTGGGATGTGATTTAGTATCAAATGGAAAGATTATAATGATAATAATGGATAATAATGGATGATAATAATATTACTAATCTCTAAGGACCATGTCACATACGAAACAAAATTTCCATTCATCAAAATGTAACTAAGAGGATATGCCAAGAGATTTTTTAAAATAGGGGTCATAACAACTTCCACTTTCTTGTTAAGATCAAGATGAGAAGGAAAGTTGGACTAGGGTGGGATGAAAATAAAGATGGTTTAGGAAAATGTAAAATGGTCAATATGATGGGAATTTAATGAATATAATTATAAACAATAATTATCCCAAGTTCCAAGGTAGTTTTAGATAACAAATTATTTACACATGACACCAGAATCCTAGTTTTCATCATAGTACTTGACCAAGGCACAACACCCATAGTTATCATTATTGGACAAATTATTTATCATTTTTTTTTAATTTTATTTTTTGCATCTCAACTCAAAGGAGGAGGATGATATGCATAATATTTATCTTTTGATCTCTAACTCATATTGATTCTGAATAGCTTTTTTGTTATAATTTTGATACTGATGTGAACTATAATGATGTTGAATTTATCTTCATTAGTCATTGAATTAGTTTTATACAAACTTATAAACAGGTATCTTCATAGCCTTTATGAAATAGAGTGATGCTATGGAGGGTAAATTATGATAAGCATTGGATAAAGGATTTTATTGATGGGGGAAATTGGGGTTTGGCCTAAGGATATGATTATTAAAGGAGGCATAATAGTTAGAAGTATAATAAAAATTGGGACTTTCAGTTTCACACACCATTGTTTATACTGATAAATGATACATTATTTTGGATGTTTTAGGTCCATATAGTCTATTATTAACTCTAATAATGTCTTAATCAAGTGATTTATAAATGATTTACTCATTTATTGGTGCCTCAAAGACATTTTAACCAACTGAGTCTTATTTACTATTCTAATTTTTATTATCTAATAAATCCTCAAATAAGGTTTCATTAAAGGATGTTATTAATTCATTTTTGATTTTCACTTATCACTTAAGTAATCTTTCACCAAGGGATGCTTATTTTAAACTCTGAATTGTTGAATTGTCCCTTAGTACCATAAATAAGGGTTTACTAAGGATCTTTGATTTTGACTAATTATTTTCCACTAATATGTCACTCTAAAATAAATCCAACAATGTGGGATTATGTCAGTCCCAATTTATAGGTGGATGAAATTAGATGTTAATATAATGGATTGGATGGTTGATGTGAAAAGGATAGGGAATCATAATGGAAGGATAATATGTTGTAGCATCCTCATAGAGGCTACTACAATAAACTGTATTGATGTATAAGGAAACTTCATCAGAAACTATGTAAGGATCATTAATGGCTTCAAATTGATCTTAAGGAGGTGTGTAGCTAAGATTATAATATATTAATTACGATATTTTTTTCAATGTTAAATCTGATGTTGATATTGATATTGTTTCAGATTCTAATGCTAATAGTAAATATCTTGATTCTAGTTATAAATGCCATTCTAATTCTAATGTGTGTTCTAAAATGGAACTTGATTCTAATTCTAGCTATGATTATAAATATGATTTTGATAATGGCATTGATACTAGTTATGATTCAACCACATAGATGACTTATTGTATTGAGTTTTCCATAAATACATTTTTCACTTCTTATTAAGTAATGAAGGTTTGGGGATGAAAGGATTTATAGGAATGGGGAACATTTTAAAATGGATTGAAGATATACTCATAGCTAATAATGCATTGTTCAAATATTGGCCCATCAAATAAGGGGTCATCAAAGACATGTGAATAATCATAGAGATTTTCATCAAGGAAAGGCTCATCAAAGATAAGAGGATGGTCAAAAGGTGAATCACCAAATATGGGTGACTTGTATTGATCTAGATTTGGAAGTGGATTAGTCTTATTATGATTTATAAAATGATCTTTACATATCCCTAGTGAGTGATTCTCAAACTTGGCTATACTTGACACATTAATAGATTATGACCCTTAGAGTGGTAAGGATAATACATAATTAGATGTCCTAATTGATTGTGACCATAAGGCCAGATTAATAATAGACATAAAGTAGGATATGTTTTGGCTAAGCTAAAAGAGTTGGTCTCTAACATCTTGTCTTACAAATGGGACTAGACTTGATGCTTGATTTGGTTATTTTGGATCAAAATATAGATAGTAATTAGATAAAGGTGTCAAATAAGGTTCCCCTTTACTATTATGATCATGATCATGTGGGTAACTAGCAGATGGGATGCTTGATAAATGTCACTTGAAATAGTGTGACTACTCCTACTTAAGATAGAAACTAGGTTTGTTGGATCAAAATATATAGGTAGAAGAGCACATGTTTCTAATAGTCCTAAAAGGATATCATACTTATTGTCAAACATGTATCATTCAAAGGATCTATCTTAATCTAGTGTGAATTCCATATAATTGAGTGGAAAGGTAATAAAATATTGATCTAAGGATGCCCCCAAGAAAGCAAACATGCAATGGTAATGATTGGATTAGAATTAAGCCCAAGAAGGGTGTAATTGACTCAATTAAAATGGAATTGGTCCCAAGAAAGGCATAATTTATTTGATTGGATTGGGCCCCAAGTAGGGTAGATTTGATTATAAGTGATTGGAGTTTGATTAGTCCCAACTAGGTTAAACTTGATTAGATTTGTGAATATAATTATAATTGGCCCTAAACAAGGTGTACTTGAGTAGATTCACTATGATTAACTCTATGGAGGGAAAATTGATTAGATTATTAATTAGAAATTGATGTTGAACTAGATTAAAATGAGAGAGAAAGGATATGTTGAATTTGATGTTCACAATTGATAGGTGTAAAGATTGAATAGAAATATAAGGATATGATTTGAATGATTTGGTTTATAATTGATAGACCTCGATCAAGGTTAACATGATTTGATTGCAATTTTATTTAGGTTATTGTGAATTACACTTGGAATTGATTTGAAATATATATTAAAACATGATTTAAAAAAAAGTTAAATGTTTGAATTGAATAGAGTTAACATCAAAATAGTTTGACTTTGAATAATTGATTTTTAATGAAGTTGATTGGATTGGACCTAAATAGTTTAGCTCATTTGAAATAGATTTGGAAGTTTGGTTTTAAATTGGAATATCCAATCAGATTAGAGTTAGGGGCGACTCAAAATGGGTAGCATAACATCATAATTTTGAAAAAGAGGGGGGTTTTAATTGGATAACATAACCCCTATAAATATTTAGGGTGGACCAATTTTGATAGCATAACACCTTTAGGGGAAATGAAATTATTACTAAAAAATTAAGTAGAGTAATGAAATTTTATGAAGGTGTATGTAGACTATGTTTTAATATATGACATGATTTTTTGACACACTAACTAATAAATCAAACATTAAATCTCATGACCCTAATGTATCTACTAATATGAGAGTACTCCACATTCATTTATTCATTTAATATATTCTCCTTGAGATAATTATAAATTTTAATAATATTTAAGTAATTAATGTAGTTGTTTTTATTATTTTAATCCCACCTTTATTGTTTCATGTAAATTTTTGCTTAAGCTCTAACAAAAGAGAGAAAATAAACTTGATATGGGTATGGTTGAAAAACTTGTTTGGTTGTGCACCCATTGAAGAAGACCTACTCTTTGGCTTGGGAGGAAGACCTAAAAATAAGAAAGGACTAAAAAACATGTTTGTTAGATAGATAGTTGGGTGGATTTCCTAGTGATAGATAGATTTGGGAAGTGAGAGATTCCTTAGGGGTTGTCAATCGACATTTTTTAAACAATCAAGTCAATAAACTAGAAAGAGGGTACTTGCATCAATAATCAAAAGATAATAAAATGAATAAAAGAAAGCTTGCTATAAAAATAGACTAGAAATGATCTAATTAGTGATAAACTAATTAATACTAGTGATAACAAGTTGGGGTATGCTTCAAAAAAATTGAAAGGGGTCTATGAGTGGTCAAAAACATAGAAAAGTGTATTTTATTGGGTGTGGGTGGGTGAAATCATCTTGTTGGTTTTTTTCCATAGGTGACTGTTGGTGATTAGGTTAACCATCAATGGTTATGCCTAACCATCAATGGTTGACTACGTATTTCTAGGTTTGATTAATAGAAGATGATGAGACTCCATAAATGGATTTTGGGAATTGGGAAAGGGATAAATTGATTGAAAAATGGAATAAATGCATGTGAGTATTGAAAAATAAGCACTTATCTTACCAAAAGTTGGTTGGGTAGGTGGTTGATTTAGTTAACCTGTTGGTGGAATCTAACTTGATTCTAGTAGAGTAATGGTACCTAAAAGCTTAGTTGAGAGGTGAAAAAAAGTTGGTTCTCAATAAGATGGATGATAATTATTGATAATGTAGATGACATTTATTCACCTAATTGACATGTAAAAGAAAACTCCTAAATGATTGAGCTCCTAATAATTATTATAGATAGATTTGACTTCATAGGACTCTCTCCTATAGGCATAAGCAAGAGGTGGAAGTGAAGGTGTAACTAGGTCATATAAATATAATTTGCACATGCAAAGGCTAAAAATACAAATTAGATAAGTTATATTTAGAAAAGGGTTGGTATATATTACATGTTATTGAAGAGAAGGTGGATCCTAACCATCGATGATTAGGAGTTCTCAAAGCTATCGATGGTCACCCTAACTATTGACAATCAAGGTCCATAATAATAGGGTCTAGAAGGTCAAGGTTACTCAGTTAGATGTAACTAAGTATAGATTAGTTGGTTTAGGCCTGATAGGTGTAGGTTGGTCCTAAGAGGGTCTAGGGGTACTTCAACATTTAGAATCATAAGTGTACATATTTTTGGTGTCTATATTTTTCCCTTTTTTGTTGTGTAGCTTCCATGAATGACCTGTAAAACAAAAACAAAGTATGGGTCAAGGGTCTAATTTCCTTGAGAATCTAAGGAGGTGTTCCCCCTTGAACCAAGAGTTAGTGAGGTGAAGTTAAAGTGGGGATGGGTTTGATAAGTGGTAGATGGTGAGTTACTAGGTTTTGGCATGAGTTTAGGCTTTTGAGACATAAACATGTGCATAGAATATAACAAAAGGTGTGATCACCAAGATTGTGCATAGACTAGGTTGCTAAAGTTGGTAAAAATAAGGGTCAATGCTAAAAATGATAAGTGATTAGTGAATCACGTGACTGCCTATAGGCATGGCAGTTGGAAAAACTAGTAAACACAATTATTCTAAGTGATCTCTATGTATTTGATGTATATCCAACATAAGAAGTGTTCCTAGGGAAAACATAAATGGGTCAAGTGTCACAGGTATCCAAGGTAGGAAGTGCTCCTAGTGAGACACAAGTGGGTTTATATGTGTGAGGTGGTATAAAAATGTAAAAAGGTCAACATGGAAATATCTTCATTATGGCCAAAGGACTAGGTAAAAAGTGTCACAAAATTATGTGTTAGATGGGCCAAAAGAGACCAATTATAAGGTGATGATGTGGTTAGGTTGGTGGGAGAAACTCATCTCCAAAAGAAAATAAGAGCCTAAGGTAAATTGATTGAAATGTGGAGGTTACAAGTAAAAGGTAAAATTAGGCTTCTAGGGTATCTTGATCATTGACAGTTAGGGTCCTAAGAAGGTGATCATCGATGGTACCCTAACTATCGATGTTTAAGGGAAACCCTAAAAGGTTAGATGGGTAAAAGTGAAAAATAAAATTAATGTTATCATTATTGCTATCATGCATTATAGACCCTATCTATGGTAATTTTGGTGCTTATGAGAGGAAGGTGTTTATTGAGGTGGGTGTTACTCATTAGCTAGAGGTGTATGGGTGATTGCATGGGTCTAGGATGTAAGGAGCATAAAGATGCAATTAGGTACCTACTTATGGGATTAAACCATAGAGGAGATCATAAAATGATGTATGGAGTGAATTTAAATTGGTAGTGTAGTGTAATTTTGTTGTTACTTATGTTTACATGGGGGAGGTCTACAAATTTGATGTTTAGGCTTATATGCCATAGGTAGGGTTTTGGGAAAATGGGGTGGGTAGAGCATAAAATTGACATGATGGGTGGATAATTGGGTAGTAGGCTAGATCACTAGAGTGATTAGGTTATTTGTAAGTTGAATTGGTTCCCTATTTAAGGTGCTAGTTTGTTTGGGCATTTTGGCCATAGAATACCCAAATGTGACTATTGATGGTTAGGCCTAACCATCAATACCATAGGAACTAGGGGTCTTAAACCATTGACGATCAATATTATTACTGATACTTAGCTAGGATAAGCTAGCCTTTAGTAAAAATGTCTAAGTGTTGAGGGTTTTCTTGAGGATATTATAGGGTGAATTGCTTAATAGTTAAGGTTAGGGTAGGGGATTAGGTTCAAAATTTAGTCAAATGGGTTGGTTGTTATGGTTAGGCCCAAGAGGGTAGGGTTGAGGGTGTTTTTAAAAAATAGGGTAGACTAAACTAGTTAGGGTCTAAACCAAGCAATTTGATTTGGTGTAAGCTCTAAAGTAGATACAGATGTATGACCATATGCCATGTATATTCCATACATTACTTGAGGGGATAACTATTGATGATTGGGCACATATGGATGTAGTAGGGCTAGGAGGGATGAGGTGCTACTAGCACATGCCTAGGGATGTGTCCATGATAGTAGCACTTATTAAGAGGAGATGACTATTTTATTTGAGGATGTCTATATGATCATTTGTCTCCCATTATATGGTGAGGTGATCTACCAAATTGAGTAAGAAGAGCAAGATGAGTATGTTGAGTATCAATATGGAGATGATAGTGACCAAGTTTATTGGCACATTGAAGGGTTTAGTTAAACAACACTATATGAGAGGGCTGCCAAGGAGAGGAGACTTATGACGATGCTAATGATTTGGTTATTTGATTTATGATTTCAAATTCTAATAGTGGGATATTCCCTTATGTATTATTAGTCATTTTGGTTGACATATTGCTTGGGAGGATAGTATTTGGGTGGGTCCTAGTGTTGTTGGTCCAAATTTATAGAGAGCTATGAGGATTCAGACACCATAGGAGGTATGGAATTAGTATGGACATGGTTCTATAATTTTATGCTTATGAGCACATCTAGGTTTTGAGGCCTATGGTATTTTTATAGATGGGTAACACATTGTTGAAGTTCCCTATTGGCTTTATGAGGTGGAGGGATGAATATGTTGCATCAGGTGCTAGAGGTGGAGTACATGATGTTTAGTTATTTAAGTTTTCCCTATAAGGACTGGTAGCTATAAACATCATATAGAGACCATACCTATAGTTTCCTATCTAACTAGGCTATAAGAGGGAGACCCTGATTCTATAAAGTTATAGGTGGATAATGGGTTGTTAAGAGAGTAAGGTTGAGTTGATTCCCTTTGATCAGGTTTAGTGCTAGTTTATCTTATTATAAGGTGTACCAGGTCCACATCCATAGTACAAGAGGTAGGAATTAGAGGTTAAATTAATGGTGCCCTATCTTGTTTAAATAGTTTTGGATGGTGTCTTTTAGAAGCTTCCTATTAGGGCTCCCATAGATGATGCAAGGTATACAGATGGATATATGGCTTGTTACCAACCTATCTATCTAGTTATGGATATGGGTGGAGATGATGGAGGGGAAGCACCAATGGCTATAGATCTAATTGGTTAAGGTGGATAGGTAGGGGTAGGATTAGTTGTGGCCCATGCTTAGGTAAAATCTCTAAAAGGATAGGTGGCCACATTACAAGGCCAAATTTAGGCATTATAGGGTTAGATCACCACCATTATAAGTGAGAGAGATCTACTTAGATAGAGGGCTAGGGTAGGTGTAGTAGTAGTATAAGGGACACTATACATAGGGTCCCAAGCAAACTATATATCTATCATGTTAGAGCTTAGATATTGTGAGGTGATGGTATTAGACTAGTTTCCCTAGGCTATGAGGTATGTAAAGTATAGAACGAGCTTGGATTATGGGCCATCAATAGCTACTCCAAGTCAATGGGCTTATACAGTGGGATATATAGGGGTCATAAGGAGACTACCACTAGGTATAGGTATAGATGGGGCCAATGGTATTGGTGCAATCCCATGATTATGGTCAGACACACTATCGTGATGTATTATTTTTATATTGACTTATGCACTGATATAGTGAGATGTCTATTATGTATGATTTTTTTATGATTCAATGTATATGATGTATGTTTTTTAATGTTTATGTATGATGGATGCTTATGGTTTATGATTATGGATTATGGTTTTGGTCCATGCTTATGGTGTTCCACTTAGTAGCTTAGTTATGGCGATCTTATTACATATTTATGGTAGGATATGTTATGGATGGATACATGTTATGGCTTTATTTATGACTATATGGGTGAAATGAGAAATGGTATATGCCTTGATGTTTTTATCATTGATTTAGTTTATGCTTATGATGGTGAAATGACATGCTTATAGGCTCATACGATATGATTGATGCTCATGGTTTACACGGACTGATTGATGGATAGATGTTGTTGTTTGTTAACATAGTTCATGCTGTGGATGATTTTAATGTGATGTTTATTATTCACGTATTTAATGATATGAATAAATAAACTAATAAAAGATAAGAAAATTAACATGATTCCTTTTCATTAGTAAAGACCAACATGAAACCCAATGTTAGATTGGCTTAGTGAAAATAAGAATTTATAAAGCTTCACATTTAACATGATTATGTTGATAGATAATGATCTTGATTACATTTTAACAAGAAAGATCATATTCCCATGCATGTGACATGTGGAAATGGGTGAAACTGGGACCTTTAGGGAGACTAGCATGACTTTTTTTATAGGTGTCCAAAGAGGTAGTATAAACAAGCCTATGCTCATATATAAAGTGTCGATTGATTGATGTGGGAAGTCTACTAAGGAGATCTGATTATGGTTTTCAAAAATGAGTTTGCTCCTACCTTTTCTTTTACTTTTGTTGTTTTTTTGAGGGTTAGGGAAGTTGATCGATATGAGAAGCTTCCAAGAAATTTATAGCTTTTCCAAATGCTTTACTCAATCATCCTTTAAGGGAGTGGTCTAAGTTTATGTTCCTAGTATAAATGCTTTTGATATCTATCTTTCAAGGGAGAAATATACCTTACATTTTAAAATTTCAAATAAGCTGTCAATAGTTGTCCTTTAAGGGAGCAGTTTGTGAATGCTAAGAATGACCCATGATTCATTTTTTTATTGCCTTTTGATTTTTTTTATTTGGCTTGGCATGGACTTGCTCATACATGCTCAATGGATTACCTTTATGAAAGCAAAACTAATCTGACATGAAGGTTTAGTAGGTGAAAAGGAGGTATAGGTGACAACAACCATAGGAACTAATATCAAAGAGATGGGAAGTACTATGAGAATAAAGCAATGGATAGAGCCATAGTATCCATAGTTCAATATTAGGCTATAATTGTGATGGATAATCACATGATTTAGTTTTAGTCAATTTCCCCTAAAAAGAGGGAAATAAATATCTTTACAAGGGATGAGCTTAAATTAGATAAATGAAGATTGTGATCCCTATCTAAAAATAACAAGGATGTAGGTGTGAATCATTAAGAGGCTCATGTTATAGTTTGACTTTGAGAAAGGACAAATGATAAGCTCCTGATCCATACTTATGGGTAATGATTTAGGGTCCAATCTAATTGAAATAAAATTTTCCCTTTTCGATTTTCTCCATATTAGTTACATGTTGGTTTTTATTGAGGGAAAGATCTCCAATGTTGATTTCTTGGACTTTTAGATGTTTATTAAAGGCATGTTTGATTCATTCTTGATAGACATAGAGATGGGAAAGGATGGCCAAATGACACTCATCAAGTAGCTCAAGTTGAGTTAAGCATTTTTTATGATAATCATATTTTGAGATAAGATCATGTAAAGATATGTGAAGAGAAGGTATTTAGGCTTCAAGAGGAAATACATCCTCAGATTCAACCATGAGAGAAAAAGGTGTAACACTTATAGGGGTTCAGATGCTAGTATGATATACCCATAAGGTAAAATAGATGTGCAACTGCTAATCCTAACTTGAGGCATTAACTATTTTGGTAATCATGTTGTTAAGGGTTTTATTAAAGGCCTTAGATTATCCATTTTCTTATGGGAGACAAGGTGATGAAAAGCTAAGTTTAATACCAAATACCTCACAAAGGCCCTAAACTTATTTTTTTTAAAGGATTTTCCATTATCGATGATGATTTTATGGGGAACACTGAAATGATAGATGATGTGATGGGTAATAAATTTGATAATTTTTTAATCTTTTGTCAAGAAAAGGGGAATAACTTCTACCCATTTGGTGAAATATTCAGTCATGGTAATGATATAATGATGTCATTATGAAGAGCGGGGGTTGATTTCATTGATAAGGTCTAGAACCCATTATGAGAAGGGCCAAAAGTGTGTAGAAACATGAAGACTATTACTAGGTGCATGATGTAAATTAGCATGTTATTGGGTGTCTATTAGGGTTATGTCATACAATTTTTTGGTAATGAATTTACCCTTGATTTATTTATACTAGAGGAACTCAAGGTCAAATTTAACTAAAACCATGATCTACATAGCCATACACTAGTTTTAGTATGGTTTAGAGTGTATGTACTTGAGGGGGTCAGTATTAGTTATGATAAATTTTTTGTGGTTATGAAGGTAGTGGAAAATTTTGGTGGCCATAAAGACTAGATCCAAACATAGTTTCTCAGTATGTGTATACCACATCACATATTTGACAAGTGTGTCTTTAATGTAATAAATGGCTTGCTCCTTTTGTTGTTCATCTTGATGTACAAGCATCACCCCTAGGGAATGGTATATGGTAGAGATATAGAGGTAAAAACATTGGCCAAACTTAAGAATTTTAAGGATAAGTGGAGATATCTAGTACTCTTTGATTGAATTAAAGGCCTTTTGACAATCGACATTCCACTTGAAAGAGACATCCTTTTTCAAGAGGTGGTGGAAGGGTTGACACTAATTAGAGAGCTGGTAGATGAAGTGACAAATGGATTGAAGCCTCCCTTTCAAGTTGAGTTGTTTATGATTAATCAAAGGTAACATCTCAAAGATGGATTTAATTTTAGCTGAACTAAACTTTATTCCTTAAAGGTAAATGATGAAGCCAAGAAGTTTGCTAGATAAGACCCCAAAAATACATGTATTGGGACTAAGGTAGATGTGATAGTGGATAAGTCTCTCAAGCATAATATTGAGAATGGCTAAATGGTCTTTGTGAAGCTTAGACTTCTTGAGAAGGTTATCCACATAGTCTTTAATGATTGTATAGATAAGGTCATGGAAAATATAGGTCATGGCATGTTAGTAGGTTACACCAACATTCTTAATATTGAAGGGAATGAATCTATAATAGAAAGTCCCTCGTGGGGCGATAAAGGAAATTTTGTGTTAATCTTCAGGGGAAATCAAAATATGATTATAACTTGAGAATCCATTTATGAGAGACAAAATTTCATGGCCTATTGTAAGATCAATAATTTGGTCAATGCTACGTAGTGGAAAGTCATCCTTTAGGCAAGCAAGGTTGAGGTCATGAAATTCCACACATCTATGTAGTCTCCCTATAGCTTTAGTGACAAACACAATGTTTGAAACCCATTAGGAATTATTGATGGGTTGAATGAAGTTAATAAAAAGGAGGCATTGAAGCTCTTATTTGACAAAAGAAGATATATAAGGTTGAATTTGATGGAGTTTCTATCTAATAGGTTTGGTGTCATAATTAGTCACAATATTTTGGGTGGCAATGGCTATGTCAATACTGGGCATGTCAGCATATGACTAGGCAAATGTAATACTATAGTCTTAGAGAAAGGTAGATAAGTCCTATAGTTCCTTAGGCATGAGAGTTTATCCAAGTTGATGGCATGGGGGTTTTTTGGAGCTCCTATGTCAATGTTTATGGTATGTTTGTTCAATATGGTTGAGGTCTCTATAAGTAAGAATTTTTTGGATGGAAGAATTAGGTGCACCAAGGTAGCTGAGAATAGAATCATCATCTTAGCACAAGATGGTGTGAATGGTAAGAGATTCATCTCTTACCAGCTCAAAATGGATTAAAGGGATGGATATTTGTTCCCCTTCCTTTTTATAATTAAGGGGGTTGAGGGTTAAAATTTTGATGAAAAAAAGTTAGGTGGGATGATGTTCTCATCTTCACACTTAGGTGGAGGGGTTGTTAGTGAGTAAGGGGTTTCTTATTCAAAAATGGTTATGGTAGGTTGTTTGGATTTATTCTCATTAGGTATAATGAATCAAAGGTTGTGTTTATTATGAGGCTTATAGGTCTCAATTAAGGTCAATGTGTGTGGTCCATGCTCATATCATCCTAAACCAAATCCTTTTTAGGCACATCTATGAAGGTATAGTTGGGCAAAGTCAAGGTTGTCCAAGTAAGAGAAGTTGGAGGTGAATGGTTGAGGTGAGGGGTGGGTGGTGGTAGAATTATGTGGTTTGTCAATCCCCCAATAGATAAAGTGGGTTTGATAGCTAGGAGGTCCTACAGGACTAATGGATTCAATGTTAGGATCATAACTTGGTTGATGGTTGAGATTTTCATATTTTTGAGGACTTTGGAAGGCTTCAAGGATGAGGAGATGATATTATCTAAGGGTAAGGAATTAGAAGTTTGGTTGAAAGAGATTGGTGATAGGTATATGGTCAATAAGAATAGATGAGTTTGTAGATGTCTCAGTGGAAGGGAAACAACAACTTTAACTTCTATGGGTGAGGTCTTAATGGTGGATGTTTGTGGTGTTTTGAAGAGTTAGAAAAACATCATTAGGCTGGTAGGTCATATTACATAATTTAAAAGGGATAGGGTTATATTGTATGGTAAAAACTTGACCTTCATGTTCAAAATTGACACATCAATGGAGGGTGGAGGGTACATAACCCATGGCATAGATCTAAGGTCTCTCGAGTAAAACATTGTACTAAACTTCACCTTTGACCACATAGAAGAGTTTAGGGAGTGTGCAAGGTCTTAGACAAATGTGAAGGATGATATTTCCCAAAGTAGTGGTCATAGTGTCATTAAATGATCTAAGGATGTCTAAATTTACATACATGACATTGTCTGGTAGCTTGGTCTAGTCATAGGTATGTGAAGAGATAATGTTGATACTAGCTTCATCATCGATCATAACCTATTTGATGTGGGTTTGGTTCATAAGGGTGGTAATAAAGAGAGGGGGATCTAGGTCCTCAGGGTGGAGAGAAGGTATCTATGATTCCTTGAAGGTAACAAGGGTAGAGAGTTATAGAGCACAAACAAAGGCCTCTATAGGTTAGAATCCCTCATTTTGACTTCAATGGCTTGAATAGCCTCGATCATGGCTTGATGATTGTAGGGTGAGGTGGAAATGAGATTGTAAAGGCTCATCTTATCTAGGGTTAGATGCAGCTATTGAAGAATGCCAATGTTGATGGATTTAGATGGGTTAACCTTTGATGTGCCTAAGATTGTAACTTTGGGCTTAGTTAAAGACATAGAGGTTTGGATATAGTTTGGTATATGATGAGTTAAAACTCATGTTCATGGGATAGACACTTTGGCCTTCCATTTATCATTTTATTGTGATCATGTGACCACATTAATGGTATGAATAGAGGGGAAAGCTGGGATATGTGGCTGGGTAAGTTCTTGGTCACTTTGAGGTAAGAGTGGGGGATCAAGAATGTGTTGGTGACTAGCTGTTGGGTATATTGGCATATGGGTCAAGGGAGGCTCATTTATTAAAAGATCATCCTCATCATAAAGATGATGGATAATGGCCTAGAGAGAATATTAGTTCTTTGTGTCATGCCTAGGTGTCTTTTGATATGAACATATTTGATGGTCATTATACCAAGTTGGTTTTAAATCAAGAGGATCAAAAGGTCTGATAGGTGGTAAGGTGAGGTAGGAGGCTTGCAACAACCTTTGAAAAATGGTTGAATAAGACTTGGCTAGAGGTGTGAAAGGTATAGAGTTTATTGTCTTGGTTGGTAAGTGGGATGTTATGGTGGCAATAGGTTTGGTGAGAGATGGTTTAGGTAAGGTGTGTCTTTGGTTGATGGTTTTGGTTTGGGTATGTTGGTAGGTGGGGTGTTTGGGATTGATAGTTTGGTTACTAGTAGTTTAGGAATAATTGGTGTATCTAATAGTAAATGGGCTAACATAACTAATACTAGTTGGTGACATATGTTAAAGAGGGTTTAATTCTTAAGTAAGGTTGATGGATGAGGGCCCAAGATAAAAGGCAAAGTGGATGGAGGCAAAACCCTAGCCACATGGCCATTACATAGTTTGGCCTCTTTGGTGGGTTTGAATCAAGGTTTAAGTGTAGGATTAGAAGGGGTTATTTTTACTTTCAAGGATGGGTGAACCAAAATTTGAGAAGGGAAGGCACCAAGGTTTTCAAAGGGTTTGGTTGGTGACTTGACTACTTGAGGTGTGATTTCTTTGGTTGGTAGAGAAGGTGAATGGTTTTTAGAAGTTTTGATTGGTTTAAGAGGTGGTGAAAAGGTGGTAGATTGGTTGGTTAAAGGTGTGCTAGAGGTTTAAGTTTGTTGATGTAAGGGATCCCTAAGTGTTGCCAAAAATTGGTGTGATCCATGTCTAGCTTTAGGAAAAATTCTAATTTCTACACTAATATAGAAAAAGGTTTGTGTATTAGTTTTGCTCCATGGATAGTGGATGCAAAAGATAAACTTGTAGGTCAGGGAAGATAGTTGGTAGGTTGGTTGATTTCTTGAGGTTAGGGAAGTAAGGTTGAGATAAATGGCCCACCCATGGGAGGTGTTGGTATAAATGCTTCTCCTTTAGGAAGAATATCCATAGGAGTAGTGGTTTATTGGGTAGTTGGTAGAGGTGGAAAATTAGGGATGTTTATTTGCCCAGATGTGTTAGTTGAGGTAGTATGTGATGATTTCAAAGCTTCTATGAGGATAAATAGGGAGAAAGGAATTTTTTTGGTTTAGATATCCAAAGGAGGAGAAGGTGACTCCATTACCTCAATAAGTGAGGCAAGGGAGGAATGGGTAGATTGGATGATTGGGTCCTCATGGATAGGTGTATCATGAACCATGTTGACAGTGTGGACATCATGAGAGCATTCAACCTATGTGTCCTCATTTTTGATAGTGGTATGGTTAGGAAAAGGTTACTTGAAGATGTTAAGAGCTTGATTTTGAGGGGAATTAGGGTTATCTAATGTGAGTTCCCATTCTTAATGAGTCTTTGGAAAAGATTTTTAAAGGTATTACATTGGATGACATCATGTATAATTACATGATGAAAGACATAATGGTCATTCTCATTGTACCATGTAAGTTTTGGATGAGAATAATAAAACTATTAAGGAGGTTTGATGGATAAAAGCTGTATAAGATTAGATTTCAATAGATTATCCAAAACTGAGGCATAAGACTCTCCAAGTGGAGTGAATTATTTTTGGTTGCTTCAATTTAGGTTCCATGATATTTGGTTAGAAGGACTTGTTGACCAATTTTTGCCCACAAGAAAAATTTTAGTCACCTTCTTCACCTGCTGTTTAATGCTAGTCATCTTCAGGTTACATGAGTTTAATAAATCTGATTCACAACTTGGTTCAGTCTTTTGGTTCAATTAGTTGGTTTATCAGCATTGTTTTTATCTTCTTCAAGGTCCAACAGCCTTGTTTCAGCTTAGTTCAACACTTTGGTTAGCGGCCTGGTTCTTTGGTTTGGCATCTAGTCCATTGTTTCAGCCTAGTTCAAGTTCATGTTCATGCCCTTATGTAAGATAGGTGCTTCACTTCAAACATTCACAAAAAGGGTCGGGCCGGGTCACATCATTAAACAAATGCAAAGGTCGGGGGCGTTAAAACAAAGGAAAAGGCAAGCCACCGAGAAGCTAGCTAAGGACTGATGACATCCCTGAGGACGTCGAAGTTTGACAAATGAAATTGTTGTTATTTTTAAAAAAAGCAAAAAAGAAAGCACTAACCAACCAAGAGCTAAAAGGTAGCAACCTGCCAAGATATTCACCCCTGGGGACCAAACAAGCTAGATAGAGACAAAATTGAGAAAAGGACAAGAAGACATTCACGCAATGAACAAGCAGTTAAGTCCAAGTAGTGCCAATTTGAGAAGCAACTTTGGTAGGTAAAATAGTGCCAGTGAATTGATCATTTGGAATGATAGCAACTAGCAGTGCAACCGCTTTCTTTATTTTACATTAAATTGGAAGGCAAACCATGTAAGTCACCCAAGCAAGAAATGTAGATTTTGAGCAGACAAATGAACAGCTCATTAATATTTTGAATGACTTGTTTATTTTCATGAAGGGACACGTATGCCACTTGTAAAAGAAGGAGCACCAAATGGGCCTCTTTGCTTCTCATATATATTGTAGACTTGTTCATTTGTAATCATCTTCCACATTTGTAAGGCATAGCCTTGGAAAAATTTCACTTGAATCAAATAAACCTAGTTTTTTACCTCCATTTGGATAGATATTTTAGAGTATGTCTTGAGTGTTTATATGTGTCCAATCATTGTTTCTTGATGCTCTCACAGGTTCAACACCAGCAGACCTGTTATCTATAAGGTGCCATTTCTGCAACTGAAAGGAGAAGAGCTAACATTTGAGAAGACCAAAATAGGAGTTACTTATAATGTGCATTTCACAGTGCCTCAGTGATTTTTTGTTTCCTGTGTTTTCATGAAAGCCTCCCTATCAGTCTTTTGTAGCCTAGTCCTTCTAGTAAGTGTGTAGTGTATGTATGTATTTATCTAATTTTGAGAGTGGATGTGTGAAGGTTGACTTATTTTGGTGCATCACCTCTTTTAGAGTAGGTTTGTTTTTCCTGCATCTCTCTCCCTTTTCACACCCCCCTTTATTGTGTGTGTGTGTGTGTGTGTGTGTGTGTGTGTGTGTGTGTGTGTGTGTGTGTGTGTGTGTGTGTGTGTGTGTGTGTGTGTGTGTGTGTTTTCACTTGCTGGAATAAACACGATGCATCAAAGGGAGCTAGCCCTTATCTAGAGACTCTCCTCTCCAGCTTCACCATCCCATAGGTGAGAGAGGAGTTTCCATGTTGTGAGGAGAAGGCAAGAGCTAGGCCTCCTTACCCCAGGTGCAATTTCCTACGTCAACAGGACTGGGAGAGTTTTTTTAGGGATATTAGGTGGTGGGGTAGCCTTAAGGACAATGCCAATGTATTCCCCTTACTCTTAGTCCTAGAGTTTGATTGTTTTCTTACTTTAGAGGAGGAGACTTCATTGGTTTTGAAGGTGGAGTTCTTGTTTCATAACTTTAGTTTAACCTCATATATGAATCAGTTCTCTAACTTATGCACCATGGTAAAATCTTCATCAAAAGTTTTGAATCTTTGGACATGTAATGTAGAAGAGATATTTTTGGTGCAAGCTTGAGCAAAAATTTATATAAGTTTAGGTTGAGCTAAGGATAACAAAAATTTATTAATCAAGCTTCTCCAATGGGTGATGAAGTTAGTAACAGATTCATCATCAAATTAATTAATAGAAAAGAGTTTGGTTATAGAGACCTTCATGGAAATATTAATGTAGAAGTGATCCAAGAAGACTTGTGCCAGTGGTGAAAGAAAAGATGGAATGCTTGGTAAGGTCACTATACTAGTTGAGTGTTGGATTGGATAAATACATGGGGAAGGTTTGAAAGAGAAGGGCATCATCATAAGAAATCATGTAGCATACATGGCTAAAATCCCTAAGGTGATGTTGGGGGTCCTCCTTGATTTAAAATTTGGTAAATTTTGGAAGCTCCCATTGAGGATGGTAAGGTTTGATAGGAACCAAGGTATGAATAGGCTAGTTACAAATCTAATCATAGGATAGGATGTTATGAGCCCCTAAAATAGATGACTCAAGGTTGGTCATCTTGTCGATGAGCATTTTCATTAGGTCAATTTGAGGTGGTACACAAAAAGGATTTTAAGCTTAGTATTATGGTTGAAGTTAGGAAACATATTGGTATTTTTTTGGTGATTGAAAGGATTCCACATATTGGAATGTGGATGCTAGAGGTTGGGTGGGGTAGGTGGATGATTGCGGTTAGGTAGTAGATACATATCCTTATGGGTTAGGGATGTATCCTAAATTGGGTGCAAAAGATACTTGTTTAGGGGTTACTATGGATTGGGCATGTATGATTGTTGGGTTGGTAACAAGAGGGAGGTAGTTACCTTTGTGCTAATATGGGGTGAAGTGGAAGGGATAGGTACCCGTAAGCTTTGGAAAAGGGTATTGACCAATGGGTTGGGTTTGATAGAGGAAAGGTTAGTGGTGCTGATGGTAGATATTCCAACAACAAGTGGAGTGTGATGGGTTGATGGTTGGGTTGTCCCTAAGGTAGAGGAGTCACTGGTAGGGGTGAAAGCTATAAGGGTAGTAGTTGGTTGGATAGGTTGGTTTTTAGCTGTGGTGTCCAATGGGTTAGTGGATAAAGATTCTTGGGTGGTTTAAGGTTGGGTAATGACCATGGCAATAGGAACATCCCCCATAAGGTGGGATGGCATGCCATAAGGAGGATCATGAGATGGGATTGAAACCATGGCATGGTGAGGGGAAGTATTAAGGTAGTGCTGAAGGGAAATTAGGTTATTACCTAAAAAGTGGTAAATTCCATGCTTCTTTAGGTAAATACCTAAGTAAAAGTATGGGTTCCTAATGGATGGGGTGAATCTTCTACCTTAGAGACATACTCCATAGATGAGGAGGTAGAGGAAGCTATTGGGTTTTGCTCTACTAGGTATATTCACTATTGGTGAGTGAGAACTATACAAGAAAAAGGGGAGAGAAAAAAAATAACAATCTCACCACTTCAAACAAGAATAATATAGTAAAATTCTCAAGGGAATTAAGACACACACTCTGAAGTACATTCAAGCCTAGAGGTTAGTTTTAATTTCAATTTTGTGTTATGCCTTAGTTTATGAGTATGTGTGATAGAAGTTGGCTTGTAGATTAGGTACTCTAGAAGTAGTCTATTGTTTGTTTTTAGTTATTTAGGTTCTCAAAATAGTATTTATTAGAATAATTACATGGATTTTTATTTGGGTCTACCACCTCACTTCATAGTCCCACAATGATAAGGGTATCATGTACTTGGCCAATATATATTGATATCTAGAATTTATACTCAACCAAAGAGATTAGTTGGTATTCCCCTTGGTAATGACCTCTAAGTATGATTTTTGGGAATGGGTAAGGTGATTTCTAGGTGATGAAATCCCAGTCAACCCTGTCTAAAATTATTTTGATGTTTGATTAATTGTGTGGTTTGGATAGTGTATGCAACAAAAAGTGGTGTTATGATAAGATTACTATAATTTAATTCAAAGTGAACAAATGTTAAAAACAATTAATATATGTAGTTAATTTTAATCCCAAGAGATATTTTAGTTTCAATTATGAGCATAGATAGAGAGAAAAGCATATAGATGTAAATAAAACTTGACTAAAGACTCTAGGTCCCACTGGGCATACCAAAATGTTACATGTATATATTTGCTTTAGTTATCAAGAAAGAGAGAAAAGAAAATAATTATGGGTATGGTTGAAAACCTATTTGGTTGTACATGCATTGAATTAGAAAATTGTGAATAACTCTTCTTTGGCTTGGGAGGTAGACCTACATATAAGAATGCACTAAAGAAAACTTGTTTGTTAGATAGATAGTTGGGTGGGTTGCCTAATGATAGCTATATCCTAGAAGTGAGAGCTTCCTTAGGGGATATCAATCCACATGTTTTAAATAATCAAGGTGATAAACTATAAATAAGGTACTTGCATCACTAATCAAAAGGTTCTAAAATGAATTAAAAAAATCTTGTTATAAAAATATACTAGAAATGATATAATTAGTGATAAACTAATTAATACTAGTGTTAACAAGTTAGGGTATGCTTAAAAAAATATGAAAGGGGTCAATGAGTGGTTAGAAACATAGAAAATTGGATTTTATTGGGTGTGGGTAGGTGAAATCAGCTTGCTAGTTTTTTTGCCACAGGTGACTATTGGTGGTTAAGGTAACTATCAATGGTTATGCCTAAAAATTGATGATTGGGGTAACCATTGGTGGTTGATTATGTATTTTTGGGTTTGATAAATAGAAGATGATGGGATTCCATAAATGGATTTATGTAATTTAGAAATGGTTAGACTAGTTGTAAAATGGAATAAAAGCACAAAAATATTGACAAACAAGCACTTGTCTTACCAGAAATCAGTTGGGCGGGTGGTCAATGTAGTTAGCCTATTGGTGGAATATGGCTTGATTCTAATAGAGTAATGATATCTAAAATCTTGGTTGAGAGGTGATGGTAAATTGTTTATCAATAAGATGGTTTATAATTCTTGATAACATTGATGACATTGATTGACCTGATTGACTTACAAAAAAAATCCTAAATACCTAAGCTCCTAATAATTATTATAGATAGATTTGAATTCCCAAGCCTCTCTCTCTTATAGACATAAGCAAGAGGTGGAAGTGAAGGTGTAATTGGGTCATCTAAATATAATTTATGCATACAAAGGATCAAAAAACAAATCAGATAGGTTATATTTATAAAAGGGTTGATAGAGCATGCATGCTCTTGGTGAGAAGGTGGATCCTGACCATCGATAGTTATGGTCCACAAGACTAGGGTCCTAAAGGTTAGGGTTACATGGTTAGGTGAAATTGAGTGTAGATTGGTTGGTTTAGGCTTGATAGTTTTAGGTTGGTTTTAAGAGGGTCTAGGGGTACTTCTAGGGCTACTTTGACATTCATAATCATAGGTGTGCATATTTTTAGTGTATACACTTATCTTAAAATGTATGTACATTAAAGATATATTCAACTATTATTTCCTTTGCAACCCTATGTCAAAGTATGTTTCATGGTTGAAATGTCTTATTATAATTTTTTTATGGGCTTACTATATGGTCCAATATACATAATGGTATATGGGCTCAAACAAACATAAATTAGACATTGATACCTAGTAAGATATTCAAGGGTGGGTCTTATACCTTCACAACCACATCATTAATATTATTTAAATGAAGTGATATAATAAAAATCAACCTCTGAGGGATATTTCAAATAAATAAGAACTCATGTATCCTTCATTTATATACCTTGTTAGATGAATAGGGTTGGTATGAATGTTATATAATGACAACACAGTCACTACAACCTAAAGACTTAGGAGAAGGAGATGACACCCTAATCATGAAACCAATGTAAAAATGAAATTTATTTCCATTATAATTCACAAGAATCCCACTAGGGGACAGCAAAAAGTCTAATAAACAAATCTTTTGAAATAAAACAAGTGATCACCTTTGCATTTCTAGGTCACCCTACCAAAGGGAGAGTATATGCATGAAGGAATCACATAAGCACATAATCAAGCACCATGCAAGGAACTAAAAAAAATGACTAATAGGATGAATATAAATGAAAACACTACAGGGAAATTTGATTGAATAATGTTTTTTTTGTAATTGATCACCACACCCTATGGAACCTACAAGAAAACCATAAGTATTTTATTAGTGGTATTTGATAGAGATTATTTTCCTTTTTATTCTTTATCAAACATCCTACATTAAATAGTTATTAGTTTGTTTATTAAGATCTAAGCAATCAAAACATACACTAAAAAAACTTAAAAACAAAACTATAAAACACTTTGAAGAAACAATGTTAACAAATTCAACCCTATAAAAATTAAATTGTAAAATGTGAGAAATCCATAAGTTAATTTTTAAAATTAAAAAAATAAAAATTACAATGAACCCAAAAATTATTTTAATAGAAATGATGATTTCAATGTTCTATTCTAAATTTATTATGGTAATTAAAAAAATACAATAAATAAGTAAAATTATTTATAAAAAAAATAGATTTTGTAAAAAACCAAAAATTATAAAGAACCCAAAAATTAATTTGATAGAAAATATTATTTCAATGTTCTATGCTAAATTTACTAAAAGTGAATGCAAAATACATCTATATTAATCTTAAAGAGACATATCATGGACAAATTTAGAATAAGAGAAGCGGAAATCAAATTAAAAATTGAGAAAATTTCAAAATAGGAGCAATAATAAGATTCTCAACTGAATAAAGTGAAGTGTGAGTCCCACCAAGCATACCATATGTATCTATAGGAGTACAAAAGGTTAGTGTTTTTTTTATTAGTGAAAATATCAAAATTAAAGCAATGAAACAACAACCTTAATCCTAGGACCTCATGAGTCAAATTAAGGATGAAATAAAACTAAATATGAATACAAAACATGTAAAGTATACCTGCATTTGTGAATTATTCACCTTGTCGAATGTAAGTAGAATACGGATCAGAATGTAGTACTAAATAATCTTTCGAAATGTCATATTTAAAGAGTGGAACATGTCCATTTGATAACTTTAAAGAATAGACTATAATAAGTTGAGTTCATGCTCTATAAATGGGTAAGGATTTTTTATAAATCGTGAGCCTCTAATATGAAAAGGGGTACCCATTTATTTATAGGTAGAGTGACTAAATGTGATCCCTTCATCTTGTCTCTTAGATGAAGGGTGGATAATTCAACCCAATACATCACATGGATTATGAGAAGGATCCCAAATATGAGCCTGTCATCTTGTCCAAGATGAAGGGTGGGGTATGTTCCTAAAATTATCCCAAGAGGGATTAATATGAGCCCTCCATCTTACATGCAATATGGAGTGTGGATAATGCCCTTCTAAATATCTTAAAAGGTGAAGTATTATCCCTCCATCTCTCTTCCCAGATGGAGGGTGTATAATACTCCCTCATAATTTTATTTTGATATTGGAGGTGGGGTTATAAAATAATATGTCATGGCCTCTTCAGATTATTTTGGAAGGGAAGTTTCTTTTTAAATGAGGTAGAAAATAAATGAATAAGTAATTTAAATTAAATTATGATTTAAAATCTAAGGAATTATAATTATAAATAGGATTAATTAAACTAATAAAAAATACTAATTTAATGAATATTATGTGATATTAGATCCCTCCATCTTGTCTCCAAGATGGAGGGTGGAGATTGATCCTTGGAAAGTGGTGAAAATGAGGGAGAACTTGAATTAACTGAAATTAGAAATTCTAATTCCATGGAATTTAGAATTAGAAGAAGGATTAATTAAACTAATCAAAAGGATTAATTTAATTAATATGATATGAATATGAATTGTTTTATTTGATTGAAATGAGAGGAATTGATTAATTTATTAGAGATATGGAAATGATTGGTGATGATGAAAAATATGATTAGAATAGTGATTTAATGGTCTAGTGTGGTGAATTTCACTACTTGGGGATGCACCTATGTGTTTTAGAATGTTTATGTCATATGCAATCAAAATTAGGATGTTTAGTGATTTATATACTTAATTCATAATGTTGTATAAATTTACTCTACATATATGTTTTGACATTATGGATGTGTTTAATTTTACATGTATGGTAGATGATTATATGGATATAAATTATTTGGTAAAGTAGTTATTACTCCTGATTGTTGATATATTATAACACATGTTAATGTTTTTCATCTTTTATTATGGTATAAAAATGAAATGAAAAAATAATTGTATGAATGGTTATATAGATTTATTTTTTATTTTCTTTGATTTGGATTTTCAACAACAATTCCAACATTAATAATTGATAAGATTTAACTAACCTTTATCTAATATAGAATAAAAAAATATGCACCAATGGTATGCAATAACCATGATGACTATTATGTTGTACATGAAAGGACATGAAATATTAATTTGTGTAATACTTAGTTTTTCATGGTATAAAATATCATAATCACACTATTTACAATACACAATGATTTTGACTCAAAAAACAACAAAGAAAGAAAACTTTTGTAACAAGATAAACTACAAAAAAAAGTATCACAAAAGAAATGTATACACAAAACATTAGTAGATAATTAAGTGATAAAATTCAAAAAGTTAAGAAAAATAAAATATATGAGGAAGAAAAATATGTAATTAACACACAAACTTAATAAAATTACTTTGTGAACATCCTAGGCTAGAGTTGAACCTTTGTTAATCAACATCCATGGCAACAGTGAACATTTGCTGAGGAAACCCTAAGCAAATGATATTATTTTGGATGGTGTTATGTAAAAGTGAAACCATGCTTGATATAATGGGATAATGGGGTAATGGTGGTGGCTGAGCTAACCCTATAGATCCCATGTCTCTAATTTTTTCTTATATAATTCATCATGGATAGAATATCGGTGGGGATATCAGGCTAGATGTATTTTTCCAAATGTGGGAAGAGATGTAAAGTGATGATGTATTTTAATGTATATAAGGATAAATGAGTGAATGCTGATGTTTTTTTAAATATATATGTATGTTATATTTGAATATATAAAGTATTGTGTGGTTTGATATATTGCTAGGAATGTGTAAATAATGGTCATATACAAGATATTCTTTTAAGCATGAGAAAGGGTATGATTACATAGGTGAAATGGTTGATCCCTAAGCTAAGATGTCATGAGTGGATGGTGGAATAAATTACTAAATGGAAATATATAAGTGATAAATTCAATGGGATGACTCAAGCAACTATGGTGTATACAGACAATGGATTACACATGGTGCTAGAAACTAGTTTTCACCATGGTACTTTCCCAAAGTGCTAGTAAATTGGGTTTCACTTTTGTATGTACTATTTTTATTTTTATTTATTTATTTTAAAATTAGTATATATGTAATATATCTCTAATGACCTAGGCATATAATTTTTTGAGGTACATAATGTCCATGGGTTCATCAATCTCCTCTCCATTTTCCATAGCTAGATAGAAAGATCTAGATCCATATTTATAAATGATCACGTATGGGGCCAACTAACATGGTTTAAATTTTTATTTCTTCTCACATTATACATTAATATTATATTGGCTTTATTTTATAACAAGATCACCTTTTTTGAATTTCAAGGCTTTAATCTTCTTATTATAGCTATGATAAATGTGATTTTCATAAAAAATTTAAGCAGTTTAAGGCATTGAGGCATTTCTCATCAAGGATGCTAATTTTTCTTAGGTGTGAAATGTGATAAGATTCATCATCAATAATATTTTTTAAAGATATGTGTAAGGATGGAATTTCAAATTCATTAGGTAATATGGACTCACTACCATAGATAAGGGAGTATGGGGTTGCCCCCATGGGTGTGGAGATGCCTGTGTGATATACCCATAAGGTATGATAAATATGTGTGTTCCAATTATAACTAATTACATTGACAAATCATTTAAAAAATTTAGGGATGTTTTAATTTTTTTCCTTTGCTTGGTTATTACCTTATGGGTAGTAAGGATTAGACCACTTGTGTTTAATATGGTAACTAGTGCAAAGGGCATTGCCTTATTTATTTATTTATTTATTTATTTTTATTTTCAGAGATATAATTGATGTGATTTACAAATTGTAGATAATGTGGTTAAAGATAAACCTATAATTTTTTTTCCCAGTGTCATATGTTAGGGGCTTAGCCTCAACCAATTTGGTAAAGTATTATGTGGTGGTAATAATATGTTTTTGGCCATCTAAATAACCCCATGTGTAAAATGGACAAGATTTAGTGATAGTTTTTAAATATTTGGAAGGAATATGTATAAGATCATCATGTTTTTTTTAAGGCACACATTTTTTAACATAAGCATGATAACTAGTTTTCATTGTAGGCTAATAGTAACTCACACATAAAAGTTTCTTTGTAAGGACTATACCACTATAATGAACACCAAAAATTACATCATTAACTTATCTAATGGCTATGTTGAATTCATCAAAATTTAAACATCATAATAGGGTTCCATCTTAAATTATTTGATATAGGGTTTGACCAAGGATGGTATAGAGTGATGTTCATTAAACAAATGATTTGTGTTGGTTATGAGTTAATTTATATGGAATTGTGTTGTTATGGAGATATTCATTAATGCTAGTGTAATAAGGAGTACTGGGACAACCACCTCTCATACCATCTTAGAAACTGGTGTATCATAAGCTAGTATCATAAAATACTCTATAAATAATTTATTGTGCTTAGTTTTAGGATCAAGTAATAAACTAATAGTTTATATGGCATCAACTTTTTTTTTAATCTTCCATTGAAAATTGTTAAAATTCTATATATGTAAATCGTAACTTGAGGATTTCCACCATCCTCTTGTATGGGATTAATTTTTCATCACAAATTTGAAATTCATTGCTAACATGATTTATGATGACTTTTGAATAACAAAAGATAATAAGATGTAGGATACCTTATTGTATTGTGAGTTTAAGACTATCTATGAGGGATTAATATTTTTATATGTTATTTGTATAGAGAAATTAAATCTATAATGAGTTTGGGATTAAGTCCCCATCAAGAGTAACTAGTAATATACATGCCCCTCAACTATGTTTATTAAAAGAGACATCAAAATATAACTACTAGACTAGGGATGCATCGATTGACAAATTACTTCATTTAGGAAATATGTGACAAAAAGTCTATGATCTTATAGAGGATCCTCTTATAATGAATTTTTTAGTACATGTCCCTTGATTTATTTTTTATTTACATACTCAAGATCAGACTCACTAAGAATCATGACCCACTTAGCCATTCTACATGTTAAAGATATTTTGGATAAGAGATATTTAAGAGGGTTAATTTTGAAAATTTATTATTATTATTATTATTATTATTATTATTATTATTATTATTAAGGATGTAATGGAAATGTTTTTGGGAATAAAAAACAAATACAAGACATGATTTTTCCATGGGGGAGTAATTAATCTCATATGACATCAAATTTTTGCTTAGGTAATAAATTTCTCATTCTGATCCACTGAAATTGTGTTATTCCAAAAATGCCAACAATGCCTATTATGTATCATATATATACAAAAGGAAAAAAATTAATTAAAATATGTGGCATTAATATTAGTGGAAGGAAATATATTATTTGATATTTTCAAATGCATTGTGTCATCATATAAAATGTGAAAATTGGTAACTTAAGTGTGGCTAATGACATCCAATCCATAAGTCCCTCTTCCTTGTTATCATGACCCTAATAAGCTTATTTTTACTAATTCATAGTCATCATAGCTTTATAGACCTGATCCTAACTCATCCATATTGATCTTTTTATGAAAAATCTATCCCATAGGTCCCATTATCTTAGTATTATAGCACTAGGCCTTCTAGTGTCCACTTTCGACACTCCTATCCAAGTGCATTTTTACCTTCAATGGTTAGTTCTTTCCAATTCTTATCCCTCTTCTTCTCAACCTAATGTGAGCACATTCAACCCATGACCAATAGATCCCTATAAAATCCCATTCAAATTTCATTTATAAGGGATTGGGAATTATTACAAAGTAAGCAAGAATACAAGCAAAAACACTAAGGCAATCTTCCCTATTCTTTGCATACAACCAGCCAATATTACTAAAAGCTTATTCAAATCCTTACACAAATTAATATTCACCTCAAATACACCTATTTTTAGAATTTTCATCTTCATATACACTATTTCATAAAATCACATCAAGTGGGAGAACTACATATGGCTTGATCCCTCTTCAGAGTATTGGTATGTAGGCAGCATGCCCACACAAGGGGTGTGGATACACATTCAGTTCATATTAAACACACTAAACGCCTTTATTTCCCATTTTTTTTTCAAATAATAATGGATTCTAGGTTTTTAATACTAAATAAACTCTATAGGGAGTTCCACAGACATGTAGTAGTCAAAATTTCATAGGCAGGCTCACATAGACATAATGAACAAAACCTAGAAAGCTCAGGTCTCTTAGACAATAGCAATAAAAGAGGATTATAACACCAAACCCTAGGGTTTATTATTTTAACACTCCTATACAATAAATGGATTAAGGTTAGATCTTAATTTGTATTAATGTCCTAGTCCTGCATAGTGAATTTCAGACCCTACAACATCCATCTTAGTTAGTTTCTAGCTAAGTCTTATTTTCTCTCCCTTATTACTATTTTTAGAAAGATTAAAATTAAAATAAAATTATAAAAATTAGTAACTTAATTATTTCATATTTATTTACTTATTTTATTACTCTAGACCCTTAACTAAATTAGGAATAATACACCAATATTCCCAAAAAAGTTAAATCATTTGGTGAACCTGACTTACTTCATTTGTGCATAAAAACCCTATAAACCCTAGTATAAATTTCCTACTAATTTTTTCAAATATTTTTTTGATTTTCTAATTTCATAATAAAATCATAAATTATCATTAAATTTTAAACTTTTGTACTAATTTTAAAATAATTTTCTTTCAAAACCCTAGTTGCCCATACTAGGTCCTAGTATTTTTCCATTTTTTTATTTATTACTTACATATTTAAATCATAAATTTTCATCAAATTTTGAAATTACCTAGTAATTTTAAAATCTTTTCATTCAACACCCTAGTTACATGTACTAACCCCTATTTTATTCTTAAGGTATCACCTTACACGTCTATGAGCTTTGTATCCTTTTTATGCACTTTCCAATTTGTTATTTTTAGGACATTAAATTTCCTATATTTAGCATTCTCCTTCCATATCACTTTGATTATTTCAAATTATTAAAAAAAATTAAATCAATTTTCAAATTGTTTTCCTAGTTTAACAATGGCCCAATACATTGGTTTTGATGAAACTTATAAAAATAAACTTCAAGAACTCTTAACTAAACACCCTGGCATGCAAGATGACATGCTCAGAATACTACGAGAGGAACAACAAAAAAGGAAAAATGGTCAATATTCTCAAACCATATATCAACTAGTTGCATATGATATTATGGGGATAATTATGTCTTAATAACCCTATTTAACATCCCAACTTGACTCTATGCCACTAGCTATAGCTAGTACATCTTTGTCTCCTGGTGTGGTAGCCCTTATGCAAGAGATACAATCTCTTCAATACAAAGTCATACATTTTGATCAAGGTGCCTCTATACCTATGCAATATTTGGATTCTTTTTCTCTACTACATAATCCATTAGCACATCATATTGCTTTTACACCCTTGACATAAGGTTTTGTTCAACCCAAGCTTATTCTATATGATAGAAAGGGTGATCTAGAGACACACTTGAGAGCTTTTCACATAGAATACTTGGACTATGTACTAAATGACTGGTTAATTACCAAGTTATTTCCATGGATTCTAAAGGATTATGCTTTACAATGGTTCTATAGTCTACCAAATTAGTCATTCAATGTATTCAATTCTTTAGTTGACATGTTACTAGATCATTTCAACATTAACATTGGTGATAAGGTTTCCTATGCCCAAGTTGCATAATAGAAAGAAAGGTCAAATGAACATCTCATAGATTACGTTCTTCGATATAAGACTATTTTTACTAAGATGACTAGCCCCATGGCTGATCAAGAGTTATAAGATCTCTTCAAACATAGTCTTCTACTAGCTTTACATGAATCAATAATGTTCAAAAGGTTCTCTTCCTTCACTGAATTATGTCACATACTAAATCTATAAACACTAGAAATATGTAGACCTACACTTCTAAATATTGACAACCTCCTAGACTATCTAAGACCCTCTTAGGAGCAATTTACACCAATTTGGCCTAATCAAGCCCACCCAAAGTTAGATTCACAATCTCAATTGACTTGGACTTCAGGACCTCTTTCCTTTGGAAATTTATTGTCAATGGGCAAGGTGACCATTGACAGTGACCATGGGAAACCCTGACCATCAAAGGTTAGGTTCCACCTCCTTAATAAAGCACATGCAACCCACCCATGTTGCTTTTCTAAATATAGCTTGTCTAAATCTTGTTATGAGCCTTCACATGGATAATTTATATTTAGATGGATTAGTTACACCTTCACTTCCACCTCTTGTTTGTTCCTATAAGAGAGAGAGGCCTAAGAGGTCAAATCCATCTAAAATAATTATCAATATCTTAGGGATCTATTAGTTTTCTTTTTTAAGTCAATTAGGTCAATCAACATTATCAAGTGTCATCAACAATCTTGTTGAGAGCCTACTTGACATCTCCTCTCAAACATGTTCTTGAGTATTATTAATCTACTAGAATTAATTTAGATTCCACTAGTAGGCTAACTACTTCAACCACTCACCCAATCAACTTCTAGTAAGACAAGTACTTATTTTTAAATATCCACATAATTTATTTCATTTTTATAATCAATCCATCCCTTGCCCATCTCCTAAAATCCATCTTTTGAACCCCATGATTTATCAATTAACAACCTAGATCTTCACATAGTAACCATCGATAGTTGGCTCAATCGTCAATGGTCTACTCAATCTCTAATGATCATCTTAACTACCAATGGTCACCTTAATGACTAACAGTCACCTTAAATACCAACAGTCACTATGGTAGTGAAAATAGACAAGTTGTTTTCACCCACTTACCCTCAACCAAACCTAATTTTCTATGCTTTTGATTACTCACAGACCTCTTTCATATTTTTTAAAGCATTCCCCAATCCCTTAGCAAAAGTATTAATTAGTTTATCACTAATTTGGTCATTTCTAATCTATTTTCTTGAGTAAACATTCTTGTGTTCAATTTTAATAACTTTTGATTATTGATGCAAGTACCTTATTTCTAGTTTTGCAAACTTAATTATTTAAAATTGTGGATTGACAGCCCTTAAGGAAGCCCTCACTTTTAAAATCTAGCTATCACTAGTAAATCCACCCAATTATCTATCTAAAAAATATGTTTTATTTAGTGATTTCCTATCTGTAGGTCTTCTTCTCAAGCCAATGAGGAGTTTTTCACAATCTTATGATTCAATGCACACACAAACAGATAGGTTTCTCAACCACACCCATATCAAGTTTCTTTTCTCTCTTCTCTAGAACTTAAAGTGAAAATTTACACAAAACATTCTGGCACACCTGATGGGACTTAGAGTCTTTACTCATGTTTTTCTTTGCATTTATATGTTCTTCTCTCTACCTATGCTCATAATTTAAACTAAAATTTATTTTTGGCTTAAAATCAATTGCATCCATTTCTTGCTTTTAATGTTAGTTCACTTTAAATTAAAGTATAATAATCTTATAATAACACCAATTTTTTTGCACACACTAGCCAAACCCCTTTCATCAATCAAACATCAATTCAATTTGAGACAAGGACTAACTAGGATTTCATCACCTAGCGATCACCTTACCCTTTCCTGTCAATCCTACTTAGATGTCATTACCAAGGGGAGAACCAACTCAGCCCTCTGGTTGAGTATAAACTCTAGATATCAATATATATTAGCTAAGCACTTGAAACCCTTATCTCTATGGTATGTGAAGTGAGGGGATAGGCCCCAATACCAAGCCACATATTGATTATAATATATATTATTTTGAGCACCTAAATAACATGAAACCAACCATAGACTACTTCTATATTAGCTGATCTATAAGCCAACTTATATCACACATTATCATAAACAAGGCATAATCCAAAAGTGAGATTAAAATGAACCTCTAGGCTTAACATACTCTATAGTGTGTGTCTTGATTGCTTTAATCATTTTCTTGTATTCTTCCTATTTGAGTGGTGATTTTATTCATGTTTTCTATCACACTTTTTTGTATGGTTCTGACTCATCAACAACAAAGAGATCTAGCATATCAAACCCATCAATCAAATTTACCTCTTCATCTATAGAGTACATCTTTGAGGTAGAAGACTCACCTCATCCATTGGGAAGCCCTACTTTCCCTCAAGTATTTTCCCAAAGAGACATGTACTTTACCACTTTTTTAGATAACAATCTAGTTACCCTCTAGCACTAACTTAACACCTCCCCTCACCATGTCCCAATTCTAACTCCACCTTAGGATCCTCCTTATGGTATGCCATCCTTACTTATGAGTGGTATACTTATTACCATGGTCACCACCCAACCTTAAACTATCCAAGCATCTTCATCTAATAATGCCTTTGATGTCATAACTAAAAACCAAGCTATCTAACCAATCTCTACCCTTACACCTTCCACCCCTACCAATTACTCCTCCACCTTAGGAATAACCTTAAAATTAACCCATCACACTCCACTTATTATTGGATCACCTAACACTATCACTACCAACCTTCCCTCTATCAACTCTAACCCATTAGTCAATACCCCTTTACCAAGTTTAGGGGTATCTATCCCTTCTATTTCACCACCTATTAGCACGAAGGTCACTACCTCTCCTTTAGTTACCAACCCAACTAATGTTCATGTGTAATCCATATGAATCCTTCAGTAGGTATCCATTATCCCTAATCTAGGATACATCTGTAATCCACATGATTATGTACCCACTAATCTACCATCATCATCCACCTATCATTACATACCACCTCCCTAACCTTTAGCATCCACATTCCAAAATGTGACAGCCTCTCAATCATCAAATAATTACCAATATGTTACTCAATCTCAACCACATTATCCACCTTACAACCCTTTTGGTCCACCACTTCAAACTGACCTAATGAAGATGTTGATGGATAGGATGACAAACCTTGAGTCATTCATTACAAGGGCCTATAACATCTTATCCTATGAGTAGATTTATAACAAACCTATTCATCCTTCTGTCATTATCAGATTTTACCCTCCTTAATGGGAGCTTCCAAAATTTACCAAATTTTAGAGCAAGAAGGACCCCTAATAACACCTTAGGGATTTTAGGCATGCATTCTACATGATTGCTTACAATGATGCCCTTCTCCTCCAACCCTTTCCCATGTCTTTATCTAGCTTGACACTTGACTGGCATAGTGCCCTTACCAAGCATTCGATCTTTTATTTTACTCAACTAGTTCAGGTCTTCTTAGATCACTTTTCCATTAACATTTTCAAGAAGGTCTCTATCACTGATCTCTATTTTATAAGACAATTCGATGATGAGTCCATTATCAATTTTGTCACCCATTAGAGAAGCTTGATTAATTAGCTTTAATTTTCCTTACCTCAGCCTAAACATATAGAGATTTTTTCTCAAGGATACACCAAACATATATCTTCTACACTGTGTGTCCAAAGCTTCAAAACTTTTGATGAAGCTTTTACCATGGCATGAATGCTAGAAAACTAGGATATAAACAATTGAAAATTAAAGTTAAAAAATATATATATACCATCAAGACCAACAAAATCTCTTCCTCTAAACCAAGAAACCAAGACAATACCAAAACCAAGAGAAAGGGAAATATACATGTAGTTATCCTCAAAATCACCCCTCCACCTAATGTCAATCAACAAAATTCTCCCATTACCTTCAACCAAAACACAAAGAACCCAAAATAAAGAAACCAAACATAGTTCACTCCACTTGGAGAATATTATTCCTCAATTATGGAGAAACTACTAATAACTAACCTCATACAACATCCCCCCATCAAACCTCCTCACAGTTTGATTCTTCTCATCTAACACCTGCTTGGTGCAATGAGAATGACCTTAATGCTTTTCATTAAGTAATTATACATGATTTCAGTCAATGTAATACTTTCAAGAATGTTATTTAGAGCCTTATCAACAAGGGGGAACTCATGTTGGATAATACCAATGCCCTTCAAAATCAATCTCTTGATATCTTTAAGAAGACTTTTCCCAAACATGCCCCTACTAAAATCAATGACACACAAGATGAATGTTATGATGGTTCACATACGATTGATATGGTCCTTAATATTCTTATCAATGGGGAACCTACATATCAACCTACCTTCTTCTCCCCCACTTCACCCACCCAAGTGGTGGAGTCAGTTTCCATTCCTTTTGAAGCCTAAATTTAGAAGGTTCATTTTTCCTTAGCTTCAATCATAAAGGCTTTGGAATCATAATAAACCCTTTATAATAACCTAGGCAAACAAAAAACCATTCATAATTAACCATATCCACTAACTGTAGGACAAAACACAACTATGGAAATCATGCCTAGGGGAGAAATTTTTTAACAAACACCCTTCATACAATAGCCACCTAGTCTAAACTTAAATCCCTTACTTGAGGATATAGGCAAGGATACCAATCCTCCTCCTTAGCCCATAGGTGTATCCTTGACACCCACTACTCAAGAAGCCAAACCAATATACAAACCTTTTTTTCAAACTCATTAAAAAGTTAGGTATGGTCACAAAACCAAACATGGATCAAACCACTTTTGGGAAATATTTAGGGCTTCCTTAAATCAATAAACCCAAACCTTTTAACATGACTTTAACCAACCAATCCACCATTTTTCCACCAGATCTTAAATTGATTAGAACTTTTACCAACCCCTCACCTTCTCTGTTAACCAAAATAACCACCTCATTAATGACCACACTACTAACCAAACCTTACAAAAATCTTGGTGCCTTCCCTAAATGAAGCTTGGTTCACCGATCCTTGAAAGTGGAATTAAACTCATCTAAGCCTATACCTAAACCAACCAAGGGGGTGAAACCATTGAAGATCCACATGGCCAGGATTCTACCTCCCTCTACCTTGCCTTCTATCTTAGGCCACATACTTCAACTTTGCCTAAAAGGCAAGCTCCTTTTAACATATATCATCCACCACCATTGGTTACACAAACCCACTTACTATTTGATGCATTGATCCTTCTTCAATTACTAATATCTAGACTATCAAACTCAAACACCCCAACCACTAGCATACCTAAACCAAAACCATCAACTATACAAACCACCTTATCTTAACCCTCTCTTACCAAACCCATTTATACCAAGACACCCATATTACCAACCAAAACCATAACCTATAGACCTTTCCCACCTCTAGATGAATCCTATATATCCATTTTCTAAAGGTTACTGCAAGCCTCTTACATCACTTTACCCCTATCAGGCCCTTCTATCCTCTTGGTTTGGAACTAGCTTAGTATAATGACCATCAAATTTGTTCCTATCATAAGACACCTGAGCATGACATGGAGAATTAAAAATATCTCCAAGCCATTATCCATCATCTTTGTGATGAGGATGATCTTTTACTAGATGAACTTCCCTTGAATCCTCTACCAGTACACCCAATAACCATTTGCCAATGCATCCATAATCCTCCACTCTCACCTTAGAGTGATAAATAATCTAACAAAACTCCTATCAAACATTTCCCCTATATCCATACTAATGATGTGGTCACATGATCAGAACAAAAGGATAAAGGGAAGACTAAAGTGTCCATCCCATGGACATACCCACCTTTTCATCCTAAACCACACGAGATCCCAATCTCTTCATCTTTAGCTAAGCCCATAATTACCATCTTAGGTACCTCTGAGGCTAACCCCTTTGAATTTATTAGGAGAGTCATTATTAAGAAACTCTACCAAAATACAACTAAGATGAGCCTTTAGGAGCTCATTTCCACCTCACCTCACCATTGTCAGGCCATGATAGAAGCTATATAAGCTATTGAGGTTAGACTAGGTGACTCCCCACCTATATAGGTTTTTTTAGGTGTTCTCCAACTCTCCACCCTTCTTAATTTCAAGGACTTGGAGATACCCTCTATCTACCCTAAGTATTTGTATCCTCCTCTCTTTATATCTACTGACATCAACTAGACCCACATCAAATGGGTTATGGTTGATGGGGGAGATCAAATCAACATCATCTCTTCCCATGCCTATGACTAACTCAAATTACTATACAATGTCATATCCCAAACTTTATCTATCTTTAGATCCTTTAATGACACCATGACCACTACCTTGGCAACCATTGTCCTCCACATTTAGCTCAGACCATGCACATTCCCTGAACTCTTCTATGTGGTCAAAGGTGAATTTCAATATAATGTTCTACTAAGGAGACCTTAGATCTATGATATGGGTTGCATACCTTATACCATTCACTTTTATGTAACATTCGAGCATGAAAGTTAGGTTATTACCATATAAGCTAACATAATCCCTTTTGTAGCATGCGATATGACCTACCAATCTAATGATGTCTTCTAACCTATGACAAAATCACCCCAAGCATCCGTCATCAAACCCTTAACCACAAAAAATGAAACCATTACTTTTCCTTCCATAAAGGCATCTACCAGTTCATCTATTACCATGGATTAGATACCTACCACTAGTCCCTCATAATCTACCTTCTAATACCTTACCCTTTGAAAATACCATCTCCTTACCCTCGATGGTTTTCCTACTCCCCAAGAGTAAAATAAACTCAACCACTAACTAGGTTATGAAAAAAAATTAGAGCTATTACTCCCATGGGGTCTCCAAGCTACCAAACCCACTTTATCTATGTGGGAATTGACAAGTTTCTTGATGTTGCTACCACCCCCTCTTCACTACAACCATTCACCTCTACTTTCTCTTATTTGGATAACCCAAACTTGGCCAAAGTATACCTCCATAGGTGTGCCTAAAAATGTTTTAGATTAGGATGATACAAGCATGGCCCACACACATCAATCCCAATTGAGACCTAAAAGCATCACAAGAAGCATGGCCTTGGCTTCATTCTACCGAATAAAAAGAAATCAAAACAACCTACCACTACCATTATTGCAAAAGATACCCCTTCCTCACCAACACCCCCTCCACCTAATTGTGAGGATGAGGACATCATCCTACATAACTTTTTCTTCATCAACATGATTACCCTTAGCCCCTTGACTTATCAAAAAGAAGGGGTACAAGTATCCATCCCTTTGATCTATTCTAAATTGGTAGGAGATGACTCTCTTACCATTAACACTATCTAGTGCCAAGATGATGATTCTATTATCACCTACTTTGGTGCACCTGATTCCTCCATCCACAAATCCTTACCTCCTAAATCTTCAATCATGCTGAATAAATCCACTACAAATATTAACATAGGATCTTCAATAAACCCTCATATTGTAAAACTAGGCCAATCTCTAACTTCTAAAGAACTTTAAGACTTCTCTATCTTCCTCCAAGACTATAACATTGAATTCCCCTAGTCATATGTTGATATGCCTAGAATTGAGCCAGCCAATGCCACACATAACATTATAATCAATCATGATGCCAAGCCTATCATACACAAACTTTGATGAATGCATCATTTCATAGCCTTTATTTTCAAATAAGAGCTTCAATGCCTCCTCTCCATCAACTTCATTCAACCCATTGATTATCCCTAGTGGGTTTCAAACATCATTCATATCACTAAAGCCACATGGGAACTATGTATTTATGTGGACTTCCATGACCTTAACCTTGACTACCCAAAGGATGACTTTCCCATACCTAACATTGACCAAATTATTGATCTTATAGTAGGACATGAGATGTTTTATCTCATAGATGGATTCTTGGGTTATAATCAAATTTTAATTTCCCTAGAAGATAAACACAAAACTACCTTTATCTCCTCATGGGTGACTTTCTAATATAGGGTCATGCCCTTCATTTTTAAGAATGTTAGTGTAACTTGACAACATGCTATGACCTACATCTTCCATGATCTTATCAACACAATCATCATAGACTACGTGGATGACCTCCTCAAAAAATCCAAACTTTGCAAGGACCACTTAGTCATTCTCAATAATATCTTTGAGAGACTTATCCATTACCATGTCTACCTCAATCCCAAAAAATGTAATTTTGGGGTCTTTTTAGGAAAAATCCTTAGCTTCATCATTTTAATCTGGGGAATCTAGGTTGATTCAGCCAAGATCAAAGCCATCCAAAAGATGCTACCTGTAACCAATATTATGTAAGTTAATATTTTGTAGGGGAAGCTCCAATCCATTTTTTACTTCATTTCTTAGCTCTTATATGGATGTCAACCCTTCCATCACCTCTTTAAAAAGGACATATCTTTCAAGTGGAATGTTGACTATCAAAAGGCCTTCAATGAACTCAAATAGTACCTTCTATCTCTACCTATCCTCACAACTCCTAAGGATGACCAACCTTTCTACCTTTATGTCTCTACCACTAACCATTATTTAAGCGAAATGTTTTGCCATCAAGATGAATAACATAGAGAAAACCATCTATTACATAATCCACACCCTTGTAGAATACAAAACTCAATATACTCACACCAAGGAAATTTTCTTGAACCTAGTCTTTGTGGTCACCAAACATCACCACTACCTTCTTAACCACAAAACTTTTATCATAAATAATACTAACCCACTCAAGTATATGAACTCCAAGACATACCAAAACCAATGTATGGAAAAGTGTCTCATGATTTTATCTAAGTTTGATCTTATGTTCCAACAATAAAAGTTAATTAAGGGGCAAGTCATTACTGACCAATTGATTGATGCACCCCTACTAAGCAGCAGACATCCTCTTGAATTTCTCAATGAATCAATGACAAACCTATCCCAATAAGACTTCACCAATCACATAACCATGTTTTTCAATGGTTTCAAAAGTTAGTGTGGTAGGGGAGCTAACATCATCTTTATCCCCTTTATCAATGAACCACTTACTTTATCTTTTAAACTTGACTTTGAATGTATGAATAATGTGGCTGAATATGAAGCCCTAGTAATAGGTATCCAAACTATGATAGCCTTAGGATTTAGAATAATCAACATCTTTAGTGATTCCCAACTTGTGGTCAATCAATTTAATGGAATCTACCAGTGTAAGAATGAGATTTTGAAACTATATAGATAGTTATTTGTATAACTCTTGACATCATTTGAACACTACCATATTCAAATGACCTCATAATATATGAACAAGTTTTCTAACACCATGGCTTCTTTGGCTTCTTAAATCCCATTAGGACCATTAGACTTTAAGATATCAGTGAATTCCATCACCTCACTAAACCTTTCTATGTCAAGCTAGACACTCCAACAATTTTTAATGTGGAGGAGATCCTACCTGACCTTTGGTATCATCAAACCTTCAATTACCTCAACCTTGACATAGTTCCTTCAACCTCTCTAGGAATTCCCATTGAGTATTTATTCAAATCACTTCCTATTACACCATTATGGGAGGGATCCTCTATAAACATGATTTTTATGGCCTCCTATTCTATTAACTCCATGGTCCTAAAGCCTTTCATGCTATCAAAGAGATACATGAAGGTATTTATGGGGGTCACTTTAGTGGACTCGTTATGGCTAAACACATCCTCTACCTAGACTATTACATGCCTACCCTTAACCAAGACTATTTTTATTATGTTAAAAAGTGTGTCAAGTGTCAATAACACACTAATTTTCATCATACACCTAGCCATGGCCTTCAATTTTCCACTAATTTTTGGCCTTTTTCACAATGGGGTCTAGACATTATTAGTGAAATTAACCCCCACTCTTCACAATGACATCACTCTATCAACATCATAACTAAATATTTCACCAAATGGGTGGAGGTTATTCTCTTGTCTTGATAAAAGTTGAAAAGATTATCAAATTTATTATCCATCATATCATCTACCAATTTGGTTTTCTCCATAAGATCATCATCATCGATAATTTCAAATCCTTCAAAAATAAACAAGTTCAAGGTCTTTGTGACATATTTGGAATTAAACTAAGCTTTTAATCACCTTATCACAAAAAAGTGAATGGATACACATAGGCATTTAAAAAAACACTTAACAACATGCTTACTAAAATGGTTAATGCTTTAAGTTAGGATTGGCACCTACACATCCCTTTCACCTTATGGGCATATCACATGAGCATTTGAACCCTTACAAGTGCTACACCTTTTTATCTCATGTTTGTAGATAAGGATATGTTGCCTCTAGAGGTCCAAATACCTTCTCTTCATATATATTTATGTGATTTCATTTTAGAGGATGATTATCTTCAAGATTGTTTATCCCAACTTGAGCTACATGATGAGCATCATTTGGATGATCTTTCCCATCTTCATGTCTATCAAGAATGAATTGATCATGATTATAACAAACACTTAAAAGTGAAAGAATTTAATATTGGAGATCTCATCCTCAAGAAAAATCAACGTGTCACTAATATGGATAAAAACAAAAGAGGAAAATTTGTTTTCAATTAGCTTGTAACTTACATCATAACTCATAAGTATGGATCTGCAACTTATTCTTTATCCTCTCTCAAAGGCAAACTAGATCCTGAGGCTGTTAATGCTTTGCATTTGTGTCCTTTCTATTATTAAAGAAGGAACACAATCACCATTGGTCTAACTTAAGATCATCCCATATAACCACATTCATTTCCCTTTTTTAGGGGAAATCAACTATAGTTTAATCATGTGATTATTTGTCACAATCATAGCCTGATCTTAAACTATAGGTACCACAACACTACCTAATGCATGATTCTCATGGTACTTCCCATCTCCTCAAGATTGGTTCTCATGGTTGTTGTCACCTACACCTCTTTTCACCTAATAATTCTTCTTATACCTCTATATTAAACTTCATAAAGGTAACCCCTTGACCATGTATAATAAAGTCTATGTCAAGTAAAATCAAACAAAAGAAAAAATAATATCAAAGTCACAACCAAATCATGTGTCATTCTTAGCATTCATAGGCTTCTCCCTTGAAGGATAGTGATTGAAAACTTATCTAAAATTTTAAAACTTAAGGTGGAATGCTCCCTTGAAGGATAACTATCAAAAGCATTTAAACTAGGCACATAAACTTAGACCACTCCCTTGAAGGATGGTTAAATAATGCACTTGTCAAAAACTAGAAATTTCTTGGAATCTTCCCACATTGATCATCTTCCCCAACCCTAAGTAAAATCAAAATAAGCAAAAAACCCATAAGCAGAAGTAAAATCAATGAGAAACACTATAATCAGCTCTCATAAAAGCAATAATCTTGAAAAACTACAATCGACTCTCCTTAGTAGACTTCCCACATTGATCAAGATAAAATTTATATATGAGCATATACATGCTTATAATATTCTCTTATAAGCCTCTAAAAGAGGCATGCTAGTCTCATAAAAGGCTCTAGTCTCACCCACCCATCATCCCTCCATATATCATATGCATAGGACTATGAGCTTAGTTGATGTAATGTGATCATGATATCTATTTATCAACCTAGGCATTCTAATACAAAGAATTTTAAAGGTTTATTTTCATTAAGCCAATCCAACTTCAAGTTTTGTTTTTATCCTTATCAATAAGGAGGCATTATGTTTCTTTTCTTATCTTTTATTGGTTCATGTAGACATACCTCTCATGATTCCTCTCACCATACTAAACATTTAGTTTGTTATATACTTACTTTATGTATTCTCATCATATCTTCAACCATGAAGACATTTTATCTCCATGATCATAAATAATACATATAAAATAAAAATCATAACATTATGAGATATATCCATGAACCACATCATCTACCTATCTATGATCAAAACACCATAAAAGTGGATCATATCACGTCATGGAATAAACATAATCCTATCCATATACCATAAAAACATGATGTAAACATATATTATATCCTCATTAATTCTCATGATCATATATTCAAAACATCATGAACAATATCATATGTCATCTACTAGTTTATCCATATCATTACCACAATACATCTCATGCAAAGCACATCATCATACCAGTAATTGAAGCCATTAAAAATTACTTCATCATGTACCATATATCCATCCATAAGACATCATATCATATCCATGAACAAAATTAAAGTATCATAACTATCTTTTAAACATAACATGCTTAAGCTACTCAGTTAACATCTCATAATGCATATGCAGGAAACCATTGACCATCAACCATAAGCATAAACATAAGTATCCACAATAACAAGTAAAACATAAACATACATCATCAATAACATCATATGTAATACCATACATCATATACATCATGTCATCATAAATAATACATGTAATAATGTATAACCTCTCTCTCAAAATAGGTACATCTCATTGCATCAACATATAGGTCAATATCAAAATAGTGTAAACCTATCACTACCAATATATATCAAAACATGTTTAAAACATGATCATGGGAACCAATACCACTATCCCCACCTGCACCTATGCCACTATTAATAGCTCTAGCTATACCTACACCTTCATTCCCATTTAGTGGTGCCCCCCTAGTGTCCTTTCCTACCCCACCATAGAAGCCAACTCTCCTGGATTAGTTGAAAAGTGACCCCTACCATGTTGGCTCAATATTCACCATATATCATCTCGACAAGAATATGTGCTAACACTATGGCATCATAATACATGATCTCCTCCATAATGTCTAGATAACATACCTATGGTAATGTCTCTAGTGGTCCTCCCATTATTGTTGTGGTTACCCCTACCCTCTACCTCAATGAGTCTCTCTCATGTGTCACCAACCCAAGAGAGGTCCTTGCTTGATTTCACTCACTAATAAGCATCATCACTTGTGCTTGCAATTTCACAACCTATTCCTATAGTTTGGCCACCTATCCCTATAATGTTTTTACCTATGCTTGGGTTACAACTATATCCCCCTTATCCATCATGACTAATTAGATCTACAACCATCAACCTCAGGCCTCCATCATCTCTACCAGCATCTACATCTATATATATGAGTTGATACCAAGTCATATATCCATTTGTATACCTATCATCATCTATCAAAGACCTAATAAGAATCTCTTTGTACCGCTATCCATAATTGTGGGAGTAGGCTGGGGTACTAGAAATGGAACATTTAAATCCTCCCTCATGTGCTTAGGAAATGGGATTGGGATACCCTATTCCAAACAAAACTACAAATTCACCCTATCAAATAAGAGTAGATATAATTCCTCCTCTCACCTATTGATGATCCATTTGTAGCTCTGAAGGGTGAGGGTCTACCTCATATACCCTATCCATATCAAAAACAAAATATATGGCCTCCAAGTGATGTTTCCAACCACTAGTGCACCTAGTGTATGCCTAAGCCACTCAATATCATGGGCTCCACCTCCTACACCTAATGTAACCATATCATCCCTCCATCACATGAAGCCAATAGAGAAAGCTATTTTAATATAACTAGCCCATGGTAATCCTATTAGTCTTAGCACCTGAATATGTTTATAAGCCTAGCAATGTACAACTTGGATGACATTGATGTCATATCTCCTATGGTTTCTAAACCCCCATAGATCTATATATATATTTATAAAATCAAAACAAAGACCTAGCCAAATACCATCTATCATAGTAGTAACTCCTCCAAACCCTCAATAATAAATAAATAAACCTACCACTACTCAAATCTAAAATCCCAAAACATGTCACTATGATCATGATCATGGTCATAAGCCTCCTCTCAAATGGAGCTCTCTGATACAACACCAACTACTAGAATCCTCCATCATGCCATCAGACTTGATCACTCTCATCCCCATATAAGTACTAAAGAAAATCCTCTCGCTTCTCACATTCAATATGATAAATGACCTTGCCATGCATTGGCAACCTAGTAATCCTATGAAAATCATTAGTGAGAATAGTAATCTCCCCATTAGGAGCAAGAAAGTGTTCATAGTAGGATCCCATCTCTTAATGAGTGTTATGACCATGGACATGTCTCAAGGCACATGCTAGTAGTACCTCATAGCCCCCAACCTTACCTCCTTCATATGGGCCTAGTCCTATGGATTCATCCTCATATGTATCTTAGAAAAGATGCATGGTATATGGTCATGCATTTGAATCTACTCCTTATCCTACACATATCAAACACTTGGCTTACTTAATGTTATTCTTATCTACCCTAGCTTTTAACCCACCTAACCTATTCTACCTATTTACCCACTAAGTATACCATCTTAATCCCTATGAGATATGGCTACCTATCAAAACTCAAAAAAATTTTGCCTCATCCATTTTTAACACTTATTAAAAAACTTTTTTTAATGGGTAACTATTGATAGTCATGGTTACTATCAATGGTCATACACCCACTTTTTATATGGGTGTCAATTATCGATGATCAACCCTGACCATCAATGGTCATTATGGGTGTTCCAATTGCCACATAAAATTATATTCTAAAAATCATGAAATATAACCCCATTTTCTACCCCTAACACTCACACACCTTAATTTACCTACCCCACCCTAACCACTGCTATTTATACATGTAAATTTTCCCATGAAACCCCCCAAAACCCTACCTAGGGCAATCTATCCCTAATAAAGCATTATCATCACAACCCTAAATCCCTAAAAAAAATTAATTGCATAATATCACACCTATCTACCAAATTAAATATACCACCTACCTCATTTCTTGATCTTTGTCAAGGTTATAGCTTGAGAATAGTTGTTTGGTCATGTCCATGTTTTCCCTACATCTTGGGCCCATGAAGATCAAACTAACATGCCTCTAACCAATGAGCATTCACCAACTTAGTAAGAAATCTCTTGACAAGTGTTGTAATATCTATATCAAAGTTAACCAAGCCATAAAGTAACGGATGATAAAAAGTAACTTTGTTATCCCTTTTTACCTTACAAATTTTTAGGGTTTGTCTTGACCATCAATGGTTAGGGTGAACATTGATGGTTAGGATACCCTAAATTTATAGTTGTACCTAGAGAAGCCCTTCTTAGTAAAACTAAAATAGGATTTACCCGCATTTGGAGATTACCTTCTCCAATAAATTCTACCACATCATCACCTCACCATTGGTTTGTTTTGACCCATTTATCATGCAATTTTAGATTTTTTTTTGCCTAGTCTTTTGACCATAGTGACACCATTTCCATGTTGACCCCTTTTTATCTTATGTCATCTCATGCATACTGACCCACTTGTGTCTTTTCAAGATCGCTTATTACATCAAATGCCCATGACACTTGACCAATTTGTGTTTTCACTAAGAGCACTTCCTACATTGGTTACCCACTAAAAATATATAAATTGTCTAGAGGGATTGTGTTTATAGGTGTTGCTAGCTACCACACCTACAATAAGTCATGTGGTTTACTTGTCACTCATTATTATTGGAATTGACCCCTATTTTTACCAACATTGGCAACCTAGTCTATGTGTAATCTTGGTTATCACATATTTTTGTTGAACTTTGTGCATAAATTTGCATCTCAAGTGCTCAACCTATCATTCGCCCATTTTCATTACCAATTACCATTTATCAAACCCTAACCCAATTTTAGTTTCACCTAATCAACTCTCTATTTGAGGGGGAACACCTCCTCCTACTCTTAGGATAACTAGACCTTTGACCCATACTTTATTTTTGTTTCACAACTCATTCACATAAGTAGCACAATAAAAAGGGGCAAAATATAGACATCGAAAATTGATAAAAATCTCAATGTTATTCCATTTTATAAAATATTAAGATATCTCTTTATTTATGTGCTTGACAAATATTTCTACATTTTTTCAAAAGACCAATTTGAACTAGAGGATATTCATTTATAATTTTTTAGAAAGGATACATTGATTTCTTCTTTCCTTATCCAATGATGCACCCCAAATTCTATTTTCTTATATTCCTTTGCACACGATGAAGTAATGGTGATTTCCTATCTTCATTATTGGTGAGGAAGATGCATCAAACACTTGATTGTTTCTTAACAAATGGAATTTTTTAAAACCCCTATAAAGTCCACAATATTTCCATATCCAAATTATATCCTCCTACCATAGTGGCCATTGCATATCCATATTACACTTCACACACATTTTAAACAAATATGTTTTGCAGTATTAAATTTTATAATGATTTAGTGGGATAAAGTGACCTACACTCCAAACCTTCAACAATGTAGACCTCCATTTCAATAAATCACTTTAAAATAAGGCAGGCATATTTAATAAGGCTTTTGCTTCAACTATTGAACCCTAAACCCATATGAAAAACAAATTGAATAACAATGCAAATTTTCAACATTTTAAATTGAAATATACAATGGGAATAATAGTGCCATCGACTATCAATTTCAATTTCACAGTATTATATATAATGGTTTGTTAAAGGAGACACTACACATAACTCCCTCGTCAACTCTTTTATATATATATATATATATATTAATGTAATCTCTCTTATTAAAAAATTATAAACACTAAGATTGGGATCTAATTGAGTCTTTTGATGATTTCAACATTATTTTTATTCCTGGAGATAACAATGCCATGGCAGATTGACTAGTTATTCCACTACTAACCTCATGCCATTAGACAATAATAGTTTACAAAAAAATTATATATAATTAATTACATGTCTATTAGTTCTAGATAATGTAAAAAAATCAATTATTTGAGGATGATAAACATATCTTATATTTATTATCTAATTCCAAGTTATTTGATACATAGGTCATTGATGAAGATCAAAGGAGTGAGTTTGATGAGTATCATTATGATATAGATGGATCTCTAAATCTTAAATATAATCTAATCCCATGGGGAATGATTTATCTAGAAAGATTATTTGATATATATATATATATATATATATATATATATATATATATATATATATTCAATTATTGCAATCATCCTCCACACATAAATTCTTCATAACATCTATATTTATTTTTGTATTACCTCTACAACCTGAATATCAATAGAGAAAATTTAAACTTTGTTTCTTAGGCCTATAGATTAATTTTTATGACTTGGTATAATTTATTAGTATGTTATTAATAGCCACATTTCACTCTATGTTTTGTTAGATCCTTTCAAAATATCAATGTACTTAACAACCTTCAAATAATTATGTTGTCGTCATAATCAACTTTGTTTATGGGATGTTTATTAGCTTATAAAACCAAATCAAGTCTTAAATGCCATTTAATAATATTCTTAATTTATTAAAAATATGTTGGAGGCTATTAAATTAGTTTTATAAACACTCATTCAGGTATCAAAACCAATTTACACATCACATCAATTCCAATAACCTTTATTTATCACATTCAAAGAATAGGTTGACTCTATTAATTATAGTCTCAGATTATTCTAGAGATGAATATGATTATCAAATAAATGTTAAATATTGAATGATACTCAATAGAAAAATAGTTAATAGTTCTTAACAATTGGGTGGCTTACCTGGCATAAGAGTGTATTTAGGAATTTCATCAATCTAATCGAGTCTATATTTTTAATACTGATACCAATATTTAATCCATCATCTACATCTTAAATGAATTTATGATGTTGATTTACCATTTTAACATGTCTACAAAATTTCATTACTTGCTTCCATCTATTTTAATATCCTATTTACACTCATGCATGAGCTCATACACTAAGAATCTGTCACCTCTATTGCTTTGAACTCAATCTTATACAAATATTTCTAAATCAAATCACTGATCATAATCCATTAAAACATCATTCAATAAAATTAACATTTCATAGAGTCTGGGAAGTTTTCTTGAAATGGAATATTCTTCCCCTTATTGAATTATCTTAAATATTTTCATATACTTACAACAATATTAGAGTCCAAAAGGCCTTCTTTCTTTTCTCCACCACTTCAAAACCTAGATTAAAAGGAATAGTTCATAGATTTATGTATATCTTATAATGTGTCTTCTTCCTTGTCTTCAACACCATACATTAAATAATATTTCAATGGATTTTATAAGATTATGGACCTTAGGATAGGTCAAATCCTACTTCCTCTCAACCACGTATCAAACATATCTTAAGGCTCAATAAGATCCTAATCATAGAATGTGATGATCTTTAATAAACACTCAAATTGGTATTTACTTTGTTTGCCTCTTCCTACATAGGATTACTCCTTATATGGTGGTGATAAGGTGTTTTCACCTTCACATGAGTGTAATGTAATTTCACAACATGGCAATTTGTCCTCTTAGGATTATTCATAGACTTATACCTATATGAATGGATCCTAATGTCTTCTTATTCACTTAAGACTATTTAATTACCTTTTACATGAACTTTACAAGCCATAAGAGGCTTCATAACCAATAAGAGATGTTTTAAGACTTCTTTTACAAGCAATCAATGTTTCAATAACCTTATGACCTTAAAGGATGACACTTACAAATTTAAATTGTTGTTGGAAGGAAAATTACAAACACCTCATTATTGATTTGACTAACCCCCTATTAAACACAACACACATTTGAAAATCACATTTACAAATGTATAGATGATGATCCTACATAAAAAAATCTGCACACCTGTGCTTCTGAATGTTGACAACCCCCTAGACCTACCTAGGACCCTCTTGGGAGTAATTTACACCAATTTGTCCTAAAAAATCCCACCCATAGTAAAATTCACAATTTGACTCAACCTAACCTTTGGGACCTCTTTCTTTTGGAACTTGACCATCAACACTTATGGTGACCATCGATGGCCACCATGAGAAATCTTGACCATCGACAGTCAGGGTCAACCTCTTTAACAAATCACATGCTAACCACCCATGTTTATTTTTTAAATATGAATTGTCTAAATCTTTTTGTTAACCTTTGTATGGATAATTTATATTTAGATTGCCTAGTTACATTTTCACTTCCACCTCTTGCTTGTGCCTATAAGAGAGAGAGGCCTAAGAGGCCAAATCTATCTACAATAATTATCAATAGATTAGGCATCTAGGAGTTTCTTTTTTTAGGTCAATCATGTCAATTAGTGTTATCAAGTGTCATCAACAATTTTGTTGAGAGCCAAATTGTTGTTATCTCTCAACCAAGTTCTTAAGTACCATTACTCTACAAAAATCAATCTAGATTCTACCATCATGCTCTATACTTCAACCACTCACCCAATGGACTTTTGGTAAGATAAGTACTTATTTGTTAATATTCATGTACTTTATTTCCACTTCATAATTAATCTATCACTTTCCCATGTCCCAAAATCTATCTTTCATACCCCATGATTTAGTAATTAATAACCTAAATCTTCACATAGTAACCATTGATAGTTGACTCAACTGGCAATGGTCTAGTCAATTGCCAATGGTCATCTTGACCATCGATTGTCATCTTAACCACTGATGGTCACCTTAATCATTGATGGTCACTATGGTAGTAAAAAACAACAAGTTATTTTCACCCACTTACCCTGAATTAAACCTAGTTTTCTATGTTTTTGATCACTCATAGACCTCTTTCAAATTTTCTAAAGTAAACCCCAGCCCCTTATCACTAGTATTAATTATTTTATAACTAATTTGATCATTTCTAGTCTATTTTATCAAACAAGAATTCTTGTTTTCAATTTAAATACCTTTTGATTATTGATGCAACTACCTTCTTTTCAATTTTGTGAAATTAATTTTTTAAAACATGTAGATTGATAGCCCTTAAGAAATCCCTCACTTATGGGATTTAGCTATCGCTAGGCAATCCACCCAACTATCTATCTAACAAACAAGTTTGCTTTAGAGCTTTCCTATCTATAGGTCTTCCTCCTAAGCCAGAGAGGATCTCTTCATAATCTACTAATTCAACGTATGCACAAACAAACAATTTTTTCAACCACACCCATATCAATTTTATTTTATCTCTTACTTATAACTTAAAGTTAAAATTTACATGAAATAAAAGGAAAGGGAAGCCAAATTAATTTCTATGGGCAAACTCAAATACACAAGTATATCAAAAACAATAAACAAGAGTAATAGCAAAGTCCCATATAAAGTCAAGGTCATGATAACAAGATTCAGAATCAACCTATAGTCAAGTGGATTTAGATCCCCCTCAACATGTGGTTTTATCATTACCTCCATAGAAAACCTTTACTAACCTACCAATTCCTCCTACAAGAGAGTTTTATATTAACTTTTGGAATGTAATATCATATCTCTCCCTCTTATTTGGGAAGTTGATCTAATCAAGCCTCTTCCATGGGGATACAATCAACATGCATTTTATGAGTTTCATAGGGTACTAGGCCATACAACAAATAGATGCATTAGTTTGAGACATAAGACATAGGACCTAATAGATGATAATGTCATTAATCTTGGTACTCTAATTGAGCCTCCATAGGCAAAGTAAACATAAGATAAAGATTTAAAAATATTCTTAGATAATTTTTCCATAGCATTATAAATAAGAAAAATAGGATATATTAGGTATTCGCCATGCATATCATGCACATCCCACACTAGATACATACAAAGCACCTTCATTTCAATTACATCCTTCGAGAAACATGATTGGTGTATACAATTTTAGAGTTCCAGCTAGACTTTTCATCTACTTCTCAAAGAAGGAAATCATTGAGGATGATAAAAATTATCATGCACTCTTTATCAAAGCTTACATTCATAATCATTCTATTCATATTTTTCTCATAGATAATGGATCTAGTGTGAACATGTGAACTATGACATTATTATGGCATTTGGGATATTCATATTGGAATATCATCTTGATGGACATAGTTATTAGTGGATTTATTGGGCACATATAGATTTTATTAGATAAGATTATACTTCCTCTATAGGTTGGTCGAACACATGTGGCCACACCTATTACTATTGTTCCCAATCTAGGAGTTTTTGATATGTTACTTGGTCGACCATGGATTAAAAAAATTTAAGTAGTACCTTCTATAGTTCATAGATACATGAAATTTAGTCATGATAATTAGGTTGTTACAATTGGTGGAGTTCCATATGAATTACCACTCCCCACTTCAAAGCCATCTTCTACTTTGTAGTCACCAATTTTAGTTTCGCCAACAGTTTTAGTTTCTCCACCAGTTTTAGTTATTATACTAGTTTAGATTCAAACAAAGTTGAGGTCTCCATTGCCATCATAGAGAGTTCATACACTTCCATAGAGGTCTCTTTTAAAGTAACCATAGTTTCAAGATTCTAGACAGCTTCTAGTTATAGTGTTCACACCCAAGGTAGTAACATTGAGGCCTCACACCTATACACACAAAACACATGTTCATAGAGCTTCTCTTACTACCATATCAGTCTTTAAGAGCCCTATAGTTTCATCCACTTTATAGAGTTATAGGGGGACCCCACAGTCAGTTTCTACTTTAGAGATTTCAATGTATTTATAACATATAAAACTTTCAAAGTGATAGTCTTAGCCCTTCCATCATGATTCATGATCATGCATGATCCCTCTCCTTGATATAGGACACCGTGATAGGGAGTCTTGCATGAGACTCATTGATTAGTACCATTTCTTCTCTATATTAATTATACATAAATTTATTATGATTGATTGTACATAGTTTTTTTTTCAATTTATTGTACATAATTTCCTCATGATTGATTGTAAATATTTTATTATAAACATACTAAAAAAATTCAAATATATAAAAAATATAAAAAATTTCAAATAATTCAAAACATCAAAAATATTTCAATTATATGCATTATCCATGCTTTAAATTTATACGACTATGTTAGACTTACATTTGTTGTTTTATGCTATTATTTGCCAATTTATCTACATTACCATGATTCACTTGATCTTATTTAAGTGTGTGTAGTGACATCTAGATCTTTGATTGCTTTACTCTACCCATTGAGGGGGCATCCTACTTCTACATTCAAGACACACATCAATATATATATATATATATATATATACCCACTGGGGGCATATTCTACATGACTATAGCATCTAGGTCATGTCATTACTACACCACACACTCTAGTTATCATGTTGATGTAAATTACTTAATAGATTGCTCAATGGACATTCCACTAGTATATAAAACTTGTGTATTACTTAGCATATATCTAGTCTTGTATTAACATGTCTTGAATACTTTCACTTCTTGCTTTGATTAGTAAGATGTGATTACATTTCCAATATATTACATGCTTTTCTTTATTACTTTATGTAGTTATATGTGATTATATGTCTCATTTTTTGTTTGTTTCTTATATTTTCCTTAGGATATTTGTCAATGTCCTTTGTTTCTATTCTTGTGTGTGCCTTAGAACATTTGCCCATGTCCTTTGCATGTACTCTTCTATATGATTTTGGATTTCATGCCAACCTTTCTTGTTTCAATTGTATGTGTATGTGGCATTTAAACATGCCTTATATGTTTGCTTTCTAGTTTGAGTGATATGTTCCCATGTCCTTTATTTACTTGTCCCCTTGGCCACCCTTGTATGTTTATTACTTCTTACTTTGTGTGTTTATTTCTTGATTATTTTTCAATTGTTTACAATGACATGATCCACATCATGCATTATCTTGCTTTATTAGATGCCATGATGAACATCATGCTCCATCCCTCCTTGCTAATTGACAACTAATAATCAACAACTAACCAAACCTCTAGTTATAATTCAATACATTACACTTGTTATTACATTGTTATATCTATCTATGCATACCCCTATTGATCTAATGATCTATCATTACAAACAATGTTATATGTTGAGATATATTGTTGATTATCATTTCTATATCATGTATCTTTACAATATAACACAATTGAAAGGCTCTTTCTTTTGAGGGTAGTCATTACAAGCTCCTGATTCCTACCCTTAGAAGAGGAGGAAACAAAATGGAGTTTTGTCATAGAGATAAGAGCTCTTAATGGTTAAAAAATTATTTTTTAAAACACCTAGAGAAGTAACTAGACATCAAAGTAGATAAAATAGACTAATCTACCAGTGAAAATATCAAAACAATTACTAGATTTAGCCTGGGAAAATAACACCAAGATTAGACTATAGCGTTGGAACTTCTAGTGTCCACTTTTTAATGCTCCCATCCAAATAGTAGAAAAATAAGATTTTTCAAATTTAGGTAGAAAATTAGGTTAACTATAGTTTTTCACATTCAAACTAGTTCAAAATTAGATGTTTTTAGTATACTTTTCTTAAAGAATCTAGATATAGGGGGCATCATGCATAGCATGATGGATCTTATTTCTAGTGTTAGATAAGGTAGCTGGTATAAATTTTAGATCATAATCCATGTTTTAGACACTAGTGATTAGGGGCAATGTGTGTGGCACATTTTTTTATTTCTAAGTTTAGTATATTACCCAAGCATTCTTAGCAATTACATGACTTTTACCATCTACAGGTGGTTGGTATCATTTTAGAGTGGATTTCATACAAGCCTAACTTCTACATTTCAAAGTGGTTTTCATATAAACCTATTGCACCAGTTTTAGAGTGGCTTCTATATAATCCTAATCTCCATTTTTTGATGTGGCCAAGAATGGCCTAGTTTCTAGCATACATTTAACTATTCACACCACATTATCAGATTATAGAGCATTCATGGGATTCAAGAGCCATCTCATATGACACACATTTCATACTGGTATCAGTTCATAGGTTTATTTCATGGGGTAATGATGGATCCAAAGGACTAGCTAGCCTTTGTATTTTTGAGCCACCTATTTAGAGGGATTGGACACATAGTCCAAACAACAATCAACACATGCATGACCACTTAGATTCACTTAATGGGTGATGATGGAGCCAAAGGGCCATCCTTTATATTCTTGAGCCACTTTTAGGGAATTAAGAACTCAACACCATTCATGATATTTATTATGGTACAAAACATACCCAGTATTACTCATCATCACTTAGCATCACAATGGATTTTGTATTGATGCATGTACCTAGTGAGGTGTATTAATTCCTTTCTCTTCTTCTCTCCCTTACCTAGATTTGTACATTCTTATTTTAGATAAAGTGTATCTAGTAAAAATTAATCTAATGTTTGTTTTATCTTACATATTTTCACTTCATAGCATGATTTCTCTATGCACACCAAACATCACACAACTTCATGGGATTCACCCTTGTAGGTAAGTTTAGGTACGCTTTTTATTTGTCCTTTATCTTAGTATTTCCCTTTGTTGTATCACTAGAATAATTCAGGGGCGGGTGGGACATAGTCACATAAAATGTGAAAATTGGTAACTTAAGTGTGAATAATCACACCCAACCCATAGGTCCCTCTTTCCTACTATCGTGACCCTCATAGGCTTCTTTTTACTAATTTCTAATCATTTGTAGCCTTCCATACTTTATCCCAGCTTACATAGATTGATCTTTCTATGACAAATCTATCTCCCTATGTCCTATTAGATCAGGACTATAGCACCTAACTTGGACTATAGCACCAGGACCTCTACTATCCACTTTCAATGATCCTATCTAATTGAATTTTTGACTCAAATGATCAAATCATTTTGGCTCTTATCCCTCTTCCTTCTAGCCTAATGTGAGCACATTTGACCCATGACCAATAGTTCCCTATAAAATCCCATTCAAATTTCATTTAGAAGGGGTTGGAAATTATTATAAAGAAAGAAAAATATAAGCAAAATAACTAAGGTAATCTTCCTTATTCTATACATACATCTAGTTATCATTACTATAAGCTTATTCAAATCCTTACACTAGTTTCTAGCCACCTCAAACACACCCAATTTTAGAATTTGCATCTTCATATACACTATTGCATAAGAGCACATCAAATGGAAGAACTACATATTGCTTGATCTCTCTTTAGAACATTTGTATGTAGGTAGCATGCCCACATAAGGGGTGTGGATACACATTCAATGTATCTTACATATACTAATGCCCCTTATTTCCTAATGTTTGTCAAAGCATAATTGATTCTAGGGTTTAAAGACTAAATCAGCTCTATAGGGAGTTCCATGAACATCCACCAATCAAAATTTCATAGGCAAACTCACATAGACATAGTGAACAAAATCCAAAAAGATCAAGTCTCCTAGACAACAATAGTAGAAGAGGACTATAGCACCAGACCTCAAGGTGTCCTAATTTTGTGCTCCTATCCATTAATAAATGAAGTTCAAATCCTGATTTATGATAGTGTACCAATCTTGCATAATGAATTTCAAACCTTGCAACAACCATCTCAATCAATTTCTAGTCAAGTCTTATTTTCTCTCACTTATTACTATTTTTAAAAAGATTTAATTTATAGTCAAATTGTATAAATAAATAAATTAATTATTGCATATTTATTTACTAATTTTATTACTCTATACCCTTAACTAAATTAGGAATAATACACCAATATTCCCTAAAAGGTTAAATCACCTTGTTACAATCTTCATTCCAAGTGAATGGAATGTCTCTCTTAAGAGAGGATGTGAATGGTTGATAAATGTCTGCAAGTTGTGATATGAACCATTGGATTGCTTGAATTTTACCTTCAAACTATGGAGTTTATTATTATTTTTAGGTGGATGCATATTCATGATAGATAAAAATTTGGAAGGATGAACCTTTATGTCATAGTGTGATACTATGAATCCCATAAACTTTCTTGATGTTACCCTTCATATATACTTTTTTGGATTCAAACATAGCTTTTATTCTCTCATTCTATTAAAAAATATATGAAATATTATAAGATTATTTGATCTATATTTGGATTTATCAAAAATTTCATCAACATAGTCTTCCATGATGTTATGAAGCATATTGTGCAAGATAACTATCATTAATCTTTGTTATGTCGATCCAGTGTTCTTGATAACAAAGGGATTTACATGATAGAAAAAGTGAACCAAGGTATTATAAATGTTTCCTAGTGTTGGTCCTTAGGAGATTTGTTGATTTGGTTTTAACCTAATAAACCACCCATTAAATGCAAAATCTCATGACTAGTGGTGGAGCCCACAATCATGTCTATATTTGGTAATGGAAAGTTATATTTATTACATGCCTTATTTATATCCCTAGAATTTATACATACCTTTATTATATCTAGTTTATGTGATACTAACACAACATTAGATATCTAATCTAAGTAATCTCTAGGATAGATGAAGCTAACCTCTAATTTATTTTTTAGTTCTTCCTTCACTAAGAGTGCAAAATTTAGATGCATTTTTCTAATTTTATGCTTTATGGGTTTTGCATTCAGATGAACCAAAAGATGATGCATAATAAGTGAAGGATCAAGCCCTAGGATGTATGCATAAGAACATGTAAAAAAAATTAGATAATTATTTAAGGAAAATGGTGATTTTTTTTTATTCTTTAGTTAAGGATGTGGAAAGCTTGACAATATTTTGATTTTCTTCTATCCCAATGTTAATTGTGATGGTGTCTTCAACTAGGAGGGTTTAGTCTTCTTGATATTTTTTGAGTGGTGTACGAAGTTTGAGTTCCTCCTAAAGGTATTATTTTTTTAGTGTTGTGTTACTAATTTTATGATGTGATAATAGTTCCCCAAAATATATAAAATCATCTCACCATATGGAAGAACCTTTCCTATAACCACCTAGTAAAATATGGTTTCTTGTGCTCAAGAATTTATATAATTCTTCATCATTTTTAAAGTGAGAAAGTGTAGGTGTTTATTTTTGGTCCCATTAGAGTTTATTTGTATATGCTAAGTAAAGTATTAAAACATTGGTCTCATGTAATAAGTTGGTGATATATATATCTTAAAATCAACTATAGATAGAACCCATTTCAATGTCTGAAGAGCTTGCCTCAAACTCACTAGAAGAGTAACTTTGTAAAAAATTTATTCTCACATTAAGTGGGTTAAATACTATATGATGGAAATATTAATTGGATTTAAGTGTGATATCTTATATTAATAATTTTTTGTAAAGGCCAATTCCCTTGAATTTATAATTCATTATATTACACATGATGCATTTGGTTATGGGATATTGGTTGTTAATGAAGTACATACTTGTTTCATCAGAAAAAAGCTAAAAATAATTAAAATATAGAATTTATTCATCTAAAAAAATACCATATTATATAAATAATATTTTTCCAAAGTTATGAACTAATTGAATATCCTTTTGATAATGGAGCCTTCTATTATTTTTTGGAGACGTGTGAATTTTACCTAAGTAATTGGAATCTTATAATTAATACTCACTCATGTCTTTGTCAACAATTTTTAATAGGGATGGAGGAGATGGTATCATTTTTGAATTTGAATTTTTATTATATTATTTACTTATAGATGGAGTATCTATGGAAGTGTATTTGTATGGCATATTCAACCAACCACCAAGAAGAGGTGTTTGAAATAATGTATCACGATGGATGTAGTTGTTAAACTTTGGTGATTCCTCATCATGAACATATGTGTATTTAATAATAGGGATATAATTTGGTTTTTTATAATTTATTTCTAATAATATATAGTATTGAAAGGGTTAAGGATCACCACTTATGGTTACTTCCACACCATAAAGAGAAAATTTCAAACACTAGTGTAAGGTATAATGTTCATAGAATAGATCCATGGATGTCTGAGAAGTAAATTCTAAGGTAAATATATTTAAATAACATGAAATAATGTCTTATAAATGATATTCTTGACCATCAAAGGAAGATATATGGCACCCATAAATTTATGCTAGTTATTATAATATACCGTAATTATAATAATATTTGACTCTAGTTTTGTTGTAGGATACCCTAAATGTTTCATTAATATTGATGTAAACAAGTTCAAAGTTGATCCATTGTCTATAAAGTCAATTTTTATGTTGTGTTTAGATATTTTTAATTATATATTAAAATGTAAATTATGAACATATTCCATACAAGAGATATCAAAATGATTGAGAGTAAATTCATTATTAGTGGATAAGTTTACAACTAATTATTCAAAATTTTATGGATTTATGTCTTGAGGGACTCTTGACTCTTGAAGGTATTTATAGATTATATATTTATATACAATGGAGGTTTTGAGAAGATACAAAATGTATATATGTGTTAGTGTCTTCTCAAGGTGGTCTATTATATTGTACTTACTCTCAATAGTGTATGAGGAAACACATGGGATGGTAATCTTTGTGAAATATATGCAATGATGCAATCTTGGGATGTTAAATTAATGATATAAAAATTATGGTTTATATAATGAATGTAATTTACTATAGAATGAAAAGGGTGATTGGTTTGATTGAAATTATTTTCTTAATTTTTCTCTTCTTTTTGCTTACCATGTACTTGCTCATGTTTAGTAAATGGATCTTTATGTATTCTTAGCTTTTGATTATTGGATGAGGTGGATGGTTTAAATTAATTGGTTATGTTCCCATGATCTATATTATCTTGGACCTAATGTTTGAACCTCATACAATGATTTCTTTAGTGTAACTCAATCCTAAGGTATTCATAATATTTATCCTCACATACCAATTGGGTTTAGGAACATTTTATCTAAAGGGTTTGGTGTTGGGCCAAATAATCATGTTTAATTGGCCCAAGTTTTAAAAAAATGATTCATAAGAGTATCCAAATTGGGTGAAATTATGCTTGTGATTATATTTTTATTAGTTTATCACCAAGTATTTTGATGTTGTTTATGGGTTGTGGGTTAATATTATGTTATATTTGTGGGTTTAGAAATTTCTTGACATTGGACACACCATCACTCAAAATGGCTTTATTTTTGGCAAAAAACTTAGACTTGTCAGTTTGGTTCAAAGAATTATTGTCATGCTTTAAAATTTTGTACCACCCTTATTAATTAAAGTTAATTCAATTAAAATCCCTTTTTGATGATTTCATCAAAAGAATTTTGACAAATAATTTACAAGAGATGACCAAAATTTGAGTCAACATTTTTCATGAAAATAAAAATGATTTTTTTGGGGGAAACTACCATTGAAAACATTTTTCTAATAACTGTCATATTTGTAAGAAAGAGGTAAAGGTTTCACCATTGCATTGATTAGTGTTATATAGATCAAGTGCGGTCAATTAATTTTCAACATTGTATGAGAAATGACAAACAAATTTTATTAGATAGTATTCAAAGGTGGAGATTGATCCTTTGGGTAAACTTGAGAACCATTCTACGTCTTGACCTCTGAGACTACATGGAAAGAGTCTTAACATGTATTCATTACTATAGGTAACATTGAAACATTAGATGAATAAGTCTTAAACATATTCCCTAGGATCACCTTTAATTTTTTATTTGTCAAATTTAGGGAGTCAAAAATGTTTTGGAATAGGTGTTGTCATATTGTTTACATCATATGGATAGGAACAAATTTCCTCAACCTTATATTGTTTTTTCATTGAAAAGGTATCATACTTAAAGCCTTGGACCTTATCCTTCATAATTTTGACTCTTGAATGAAGTGTGGTGAGATTTGATTATTTTGTATTAAAGAGGTAAAAAAGTTGGAAGTTTGACCCATAAATGGGTAAGAATTTGTGTTGGATTGTGAAAATGAATATTGGTTAGGAGTGGATTGTTAATGAATTGGTTGGGAATTGTGTCAGAGATATTAACTTGATGTGATTATGTGAAGCTATTTCTGTTTGTTGGATTAGTGGATAATTTAATATATATTTTTTAATTTAGATTTGTTTTGAAGTTAGAATGTGTGCAGGTAAATGAATTTGGATTAGTGTGATGTGGGGATGCATTGATAAATGTGTTTTTATTAAATTTTATATTTGGAAAAGCATGTGAAGCAAAATTTTGATTTGAATGAATGTTAGAGATAAATGGTTGATGTTTATTGAAATTTAAATTCGTGTTTATGGTTTTGAGTTGTTTTATTTGATTCTAATGGAACTATCTCCACAAAAGAACTTGGATTTAAAAATTGATTTAGTATAATTCCTAAACCAAGGTTTTGATTGATGGGCAAACTTGAATAAACATTAAATTTTGGATTTGAATTTTATTGGTTGATGGATGAACTAGAATAAGTATTCAAGTTTATATTTTAACTTAGATTGGTTTTTTTTATTGGTGAACCATGAAGGATTGGATTTTAATTGATTGGAAAACAAGAATAAGTACTCAAGTTTGGATTTGATTTATTATTATTTGGTAAACTTGAAAGAGTATTCAATTTTAGATTAAATTGGTTTATGATTGGAAAATTTGAATAAGTATTCACATTTGGATTGGATTTATTAAACATTGGTAAAATTGAATAAGTAATCACGTTTGGTTTGGATTCGTTGACATGTGATAAACCTGAATGAGTATTCATGTTTGGATTGGATTGATTGATGTTTGATAAAATTGAATGAGTATTCAAGTTTAGATTGGATTCATTGATGTTTGGTAAACTTGAATAATTATTCAAGTTTGGATTATATGGGTTGATTAATGAGGGTGAATTTAGATTCATAGTCAAACTTAGAGTGGGATTGGAACTTGGCTCGAATAAAGGATTGTTTGTTTTATTAGCTTGGAGACTTACAATCTCTTGGTTGATTTGATGGGTATGGACTTCCATAGAAAACCCATGGCTTGCTTAGAATGATTCTTCATTGAGGATGAGTTTCCCTTTGTCTTGGGAGACTTTGGGATTGGAATCAATGGAACCAATGAGATCATTGCTAGCCTCTAAAGAGCCTTGTAATGTAAATTGGTCTTTGTTGATGATCAAAATTACCCTATTATCATAATGGGGACCCTCTTTTCTTCAATTTTTAAAAGTGCCCATGATGCTAAGCATGTTAAATAATTTAACTACATAGAGAATTGATTTAATTAAATTTACCAATACTTGTGTTTATAAATTTTTTAGTTAATAATTAATTTTGCAATAAATATTGATAATTATAAATATTAAATTATTTCAAGTCTTCTTCAACTTTTATTCAATAATAAATTATTGACGATCGATGGTTCAATGACATACAAATAGGCTTTGGCTAAGGAAGTGTAATTGGGCTCTCTAATATACATGAATGCAACAAGCTTCATTGGGTATTATCAAACTAACATTACATTATGTTTAAAGAATTGTATTATAAATTCTTGATTTAAACTTGTTTAAATTTTCTTAAGATGAGTATTAACATCATCAAGAAGCTAACTTAGTTTCTTACTTGACCTCGCAGGATGTCAAATTAAAGTTGTGGCCTATGATGCCTTGCAGGACATCAAAGTTTAGACTACAATCTAAAGAATAGGTGTCCACCTCAATGGGATTTGAAATTAATTAAGCATTCATCACATTATATTCAAGACACTTAGAGTAAATCTACTAAGTCCATAAGCTATATTGCATCATGTAGAGGGATCATAGATAAGTTAGCCATTTAGTTCAAATCCTAAGGCTATGTGTCATAATATTAGCCCCTGTAAGTGAGGCCATCCAATTCAAGATACCACACATACCCCATGCATCCCACCATAGTGTTAAATACCATAATATGCCACCAAATGTCTTAATGGAAACTAGCCAGACCTAAATGACCATCTAAAGTGAGACATGTCCCCATTAGATTCATCTAAGGTCACTATGTGTCTATGTCATGTTGCATCCATCCAAATCATTCTGATAGCTTAAAATACAAACATATAGGTTGTATCCAATCCATATAATAAAGTTTTGGTGATATAAATATTTCTAATGTGCCTTGTGAGAACGAAACTTGGTAGAATAATAAATAATAGCCCATGATAATGATGTGTGTCCACTTTTGTCCCATAAGATGATGCCAAATGTCATTATCATGTTGTACCTATCCAAAATTCACTAGATCACCTCTGAGAGGGATGCATGTCTTCACCCAAGCCATGAAATTAGTACCAGTTTTATAATAGTTGTCTAAAAGCCTTCTAATAAGGACACTTAGCAAGCAAAGATGTAACTACCCATGAGAATGAAACTTGGCCCAAAAAGGTTATGATTGACTATGAAAGTGATGAGTGGAATTCTCCCAACCAATCAAAATTTAATAACACTAACCAAGAGCTCACTAAAAATTGAAATATGCCATGTCATAGGATATGGGGGAGTCATCATGAAAAGCTACATTTTTAGAGTCTATGAGGCAATCAAAAGCTGCCACATGTCTAGACTTCAAACCAACTAGGTAGCTTAGTCATTTTTAGACTCCAAAAATACCTAACTAGATTTTAGGTGGTAGCCTTTAGTTAAAATGTAGAATTTTTTAGATTTAAAGATAAAATTTATTGTAAATCAAAGATTAAATAAATCTAAATTTGAATTCTAGTGTAATTAATTTCTAAAAGTAATAGGTGAAAGATTGTTTTAAATATATGCAAATTTAACAAGCTTTCCATTAATATAACATGAACTAATATGACCATCAACATTAAATTAATTAGAGTGAAATTTCACAAGGATAAAAAATCAAGTCTATTTCTATTTTAAATTTGAAGCTATATGCATTTGATTTCTTTATTGTCTATGTGCTCACATTTTGACCAAGCTCAAGATGCTAACAAATTGCACTCTCGATCACCATTGTTGGAGATTGACAGTTATAGAAGGATACCAAAAAGACATTGATTTCTACCTAAAACATTTCAAAGATGGAACACGTAGATCATTATACTATAGGTAAGATAATTTACTTTAGGATTAATGACTTTCTAGTCCAAAATAGTACTTCAATCATCTTTAAGGAATCCAAATTCATTCTTGATTCAATAGCATCTGGTGACATGAACTATAGTAGTATATATTTTAATGTGGAATAATTTAGGGATATTGATGAGGATGAACCCATGAATCATATAATCCAACTAGATTTAGATATCCTCACCATCCATGTAATTGGTCTCTATAAGGTTGTAGCTAAACTAGAGGTCATGCCATGCACTAACATAGTTTATGGTATTTTTAGGAGATCAATTTGTGAATATGAGATGATCAATTAAATATCCAAAGGGATCCTTATTTATTTTATAATAGGGACTAGATTTGAGAAATATTATGAACTTCCCTCCCTATAGATATAGTATAATCAGGTCATCAACAACAATTGGTATGAAGTGCACTCCCTGGAGAAGGTCTTGGCTTCATAGGTGACTGACCCAATAGGAGCTATTCTCATGGATGATCAAGGAAAATTTCCCATCCAATAATTTAGGAAAGGATTTAGGATTCACCTAGTTGTCTTGAAAATAATATTTGGCAATCCACACATTATCTTTGTTAACATAAGGGATTTTTTGTTTTTGTAGATCATCCTAGAAGATCAATAGATTCCCCCACATGGTAAAATTATCATCCTAAATTTGGTATATATAATTTATGATGCTTATAATGATGGTGCCCACTTTTTCATGATGAGATAATTTCTAGATACAATATGTGCAACTACTCAACAAGGTTATAAGTTATGGTCTCTTGAGTGACAAGAGGTTGTGACTTAGCTCTTTTTTGTAATACACATTAATTATTTTAGATGCAACATAAGAGTGTTTTAAAATAATTTATAGGTAGTAGTTTAAATTTTGATCACTAAATGTGAGATGAAAAGGGTTCCCTTGAAATTTTGGAAAAAATTTAGAGACATGGGTAGGTACTAGTTATACCTAAACTACACAGTCATCATAATAGAAGGAATTATGGTGACCTCTCTTTGACTATTGAGGTTTGTGCCAATGAAGATTATAGAATAAGAATTGGCATATAAATTTTTTTATGGATTTTATGGAGTCTTAAAAAATAATATGACCCCCCACAAGGTTCCTTAAAAAATTGGGAGGACTAGAATTACTAAGTGGCATGATATTATTATAGATGCTAGGCATAGAAATTCATACCTATTACCTAAAGATGACTTTAGATAGTGGGATATATACAATGTAATTTATAAGAATCTATTTAAATTAAATAAATATGTATAAATGGAGTAAAATAATTAAGAATAAGTTCATGATTGGATATAAAGAGATGCTCTGAATGATGAGGTAGTGCTCTAGAAAACTGCAAAGAACATTGAACTGGAGATGAGACTAGATAGAGAGAAAAAAAGGAATATATTGTTAGTTTTCAACCGTCATTAACCTATGGGATCATGTTTGATGATGATTATTAGAAATTAAAAGATCAATAAAATGAAGAAAACATTCATCTTATAAGGAATAGACCAAGGAGACCACAACCTGCCATTGTATGTAGTCAGGACTGACCTCCAAACTTTAATCAAGGAAGATCTAAAAGTCAACCTAAACCCTCCCAAGGGCTGTATTAATCTTTTCATCTATTATGGGAGATACATTGGAAACCCTAATTTATCCTAACCCTATTATTATTGACCTTGATGAACTATAATAAGGTATTGATCTCTCCATGGAAGAGATGCATACACTAGCTGGTAAAAGCATTGAGAGGGTTTACAAGAGGAAAAATGAGGCCAAGACTACTATGAGAGGAGTAATAACCCCTCTATTATCTTCTCAAGTGACTATTACTACCACTAATGCACCTCAATCCACCCTTAGATTACTATCTCCCAATATAAGTACATTCCCACTACATTCCTTCCTAATTACAAGTACATTTGATTTTGCTTCTAATTCTCTATGTGCTCTTCCTAGCATTGTTTCCCCATTGAATTAAGTATCACAATAAATTATAACTACCACTACCCAGATTTTAGTTGACACTAACATGATCTAAGGTAGTAGTTCCTTAGGATTTACCATACCACACTTCATTTCCTATGCCACTATAAATATTTCACCTTCATTAGGATCCCAATGCACTAATGGTAGTCAAGTTGTAGGTTCCATTCCTTCCCAAGGAACAACAACTAGTGCATCCCTTGCCATTGGTTTCCCTACACTTATAAGGCCATTAAGGCCAATTTCAAAACTATTTACCTTTCTAGATCCACCTTTCCTTACATCCCCATTCAATATGTATACAACTTTAAAGGTTAGTGTGCCTCTAAAATTACCATCTTTTATCCTAAATATGGGCTTGAAAAAAACTCTATTTATCATGATTGGGTAGATAGACTTGACAAACTTGATGTACATTCTTGCTACATCTTCAGCCTCTACCTCAACCCAATCACCTCCATGGTATCCAAATCCAAAAAATCCAATGCTTGTCTTATATTGGGTCACAAATATTATACTAGTATCATGGCAAGAGAGACCTTAGGTATTTATCTTTTCACTAGAGATTTTCATGAGATTTGATGTTGCTATAGGCACAAAAAAAAAGATTATTGAGGAGGAAGGTTGAGCAGCCCCAATATAACTCAACTATGGGCCATGAAAGTGAAGAGTCCCTCTTTAATTTAACAAAGAAGAGGAAGGTTGGCCTAGGTGAAGTGGATAGGTATGTAAAGGACCCTATGTCCATGGTCCAACCTAATGTATAATCCATAGTGGCATTGATGAAAGGAATACAACAAGAGATAGAGATATTGAGGGAACATGCATTACCTATAGTGCCCAACAACACCATAGTCTAGGTAATTATCATATTCATAAATGTATTTAATTCATAAAAAGTCATGAAAATAAGGTAAGGGGATGGGACCCTATAGTATAATGTAGTCATTAAGTATGACCAAAAAATTTCACTTTATGATGCCAAGTTGGTAAACCTAGCTAGAGTTGTAAGAAACAATAAATTCCTAGACCTTAAGGCATTTCAACTTGAAGAAATCATCCCATATTAGAGAATAATTATGAATAGAAGGAGGATATTGAATAGTTGGTTATAATAAGTTTAGGATGTAACAACATCCTTCAAAAATATAGAATTCAATATTACCCTTTTATTGAAGGATGCCATCATTAGTAGGGTGATAGAACCTAATGGTAGCTTCATGGATGACCAAGAATTTTGGGATCAAAGTAAAGTGTTCATTTCAAATTTGTATTAGGATATAGACAATGTAAATACCACCATTGAGGTAATGAACATTGTGGATTTCACTAACCAAAGGCTAAAGAGAGCTGAGGCCATTGAAGAAGCACTAAGGCCTATAATTATGGAGTATGGTAGGCTTATTCAAAAGACACATAAGATATTTTAGCCTATGGTCATATATTTTAGTCAAATTGACCAAGCTTACTTAGCTTGAGTAGAATTTTGGACAAGTAAAGAGGCAAAGAAACAAAGGCAACAACAACCAGCTGGATAGCAACCTCCTTTAAGGCCTTGAGGAATATTAGGCTTTTATTTGTGAATTTAAATTTATAATATTCCATTATAACATGTATAATTTTATCCACTTAGTTATATTTGGGTGTCTTTTAGTGGGCCCACTTGAACTAGTATAGGCAATTCTGAGGCCTATATATAGGGGTATTCCCCCTCACTATAAATAATAACAGTTGTTGTAGAACTAATGCAAAAGAGGTAAGAATTCAAGATATTATTTTTATGATTTATTATATGTTATGTGGTTTTTTTTTCTCATTATTTTATATAATTAAATGTTTCTTTTCATATTTTTAATCTAGAAATAGTATCATTATATTCATCTACTAGTTTGAGTTTAACACTAAGTTAATCAATCTACTAGTATATGTGCTATATTTTTATCGTATTTGTAGTTGAATAGGCTCATTTAATTTAATGTGAATGAGTAAATTTTGTAAAACATATAATTTTAGATATATTAATTTATTTTCCTTTGAAGCATCAACTATTTTCATTTGGACTTGAGTATTACACTAGGGTTGGTGAATGTTAGTTTTACATGCTATTGTCATAACGGTTAAAATAATTGATACCTCTAATCATATAAAGCTAACCTTATTTCCTACCTTACCTTGAATACCTTTTGATTCAACCTATGAGTCACTTTATTTTATCTCATTTTATAAATATTCATGGTTTATTTGTTTCTTGGGTAATAATTGGCAATGTTTAGAACAATTTCATAAAGATTAGTAAGAAATAAAGTGTCACTACATAAAACCTACTATCCCTATAGTAGGGTCTTATTGTATACTTATAAATGGTGTCCATATCTCTACTATATTTCTATTTCTAATAGTAGTTGTATAAACAGCTCAAGCCTCAAGTCTTTCAAGACTTAAAATTGAGTTTATTACTTTCCCCCCTTTCCCTAACGACACAGTGATCACATTAAGTGCATCAATAGGAATGGAAATGATGGAACTATAAATATTTACTATATTAAATTACTTTCATGCATCTTAGTGAAATTCTAGTGTACTTTGTTAAATATATGCATAATTATTTCAAAGTATTTAAATATTGTTAAGGAACACTAAATATCTACATTATTTGCATGAATCTTTGCATTATTTGAAATATTTCATAAGATTTAGTGTTAATTTGTATAAATTTGGTAAATAATCTAGATATTTGTGAGATTTTGTGCAAAGGTCAATAATTGAGACCTCACTCATACTAAATCTAGGCATTTAAGATCATAGTTGCTCTAATTCATTTGAGATTAGGTAAACCTTTCATAGCTTTATGATAAAAAATAATTTGAAATGCACAAATGCTATTATATTGTCAAATTGAGCATATAAATTCTTTGAAATTCTGGTATAATACTAATCTTGTCAAGTTAATGTGTGAAAATAACATGATTTGTTCAAGTGTTGAAAACTCAGGTTTCAAGGCCTTGATCTTGAAATATCAAGGTAAAATTATTAGATCTAGTTTGTACAAGGATTTTTCTATAATAATTTGACTTATCTTTTTTATATTTTACACCTATGAAGCTACCTTTAAATTTCCTCTTCTCTTTATACTTGTTTTTCATCCTTGCATTGCCTAGGATTAGAACCAAGTCTTGATCTAAACCCAAAGTCCCTTTAACATTCCTTAAAACCCATAGGTTGGATAGATTAGAAAAATATAAATTTAGGAATTATATTACCCATCTAAATTCCCCATCTAACCAAAAAAAATAACCCCTCTTGCCAATCATGACATGGTTAGTTTGATCATCCATCAATGTCCCTAGAGTTGTGCATGATCTACTCAGGAATATAAAAATTGTTTACCTCTCTTCACCCCACTGGTATAATAATCACTAAAGAGAATATAAAGTCATTTAAGATATATTTGAGTCTAATTAATGTAATTAATGATGACATGGACTATCACATTTTTCCCTTCACATTCTAAGATGCAGCTTATGATTGGTTCCTCAACTTGTCAAAAGATTCCATCATGGGATGGGGTTAGTTCAATAATATTTTTATTTCCCAATTTGTTAGGGTAGTAAGCTCAAGTTTTGTGTATCATTATTTTACCACCCTCAAAAGGGACATAAAACAACTAATTATAACATTCAACACAAGGTTATAAAAGATGTATTTCCTGACATCCACACCCTAAAAGCTAGTAGATGATTTGGATTTAGAAATATACACTAATGACTTAGACCTAGTGATAACTATCTTCTTTAGAATAGACTTGAATATTGATATATTACCTTTATCATATGCTAAATCCATCCATATTAATGATCAAATTCACCCACAGGTACATCCCACCTTTACTATACCAACTAATGAGCCAATGATGTCTTCTTTAAATGTCATACCCAACACGAATCATAATCTACCTACATTAAACCAACTTCAAGTAATTAAATAGTTTCCATTAAGACATATTGTACCCAACCAAAAACTATGATTCTTCAACAAAACAAATGCTATAGCACATCCCTAGAATAACATTGATCAAGCACTAATGCCCATAAATAACACCAATGTTCAAACTACATCCCAAAACAAGAACTCATAGTCTCCAAAGGAAGAATTAGATTCAATACAAAGAACCATTCATAAACTTGCTAATAATTTCTTGGATCTCAAGAAATAGATGGGAAATACTAGTGAGAGTTCTAATATAAATTATAACTTCTAAAGACATAACAAACCATTTAATAGGTTTAACAATAATAGTGATCTCCCTTGAGAAAGTTTCTTAAGATCAACATGTGTGAGTTATCCTTGCCCAACTAGTGTTTAGTGCACAATAATGCTAGATATGGAGAACTAGACTCTGTTGAATTTTATCATGCATTTCAATCTATATAGAGACAATGGATGGGTTTCAGATGAATCCCATTGATAAAAGTAGCCTCCAAAAATACCAATGATTCTTCTAGAGCTCTAAAAACAATCCTCATGGTTAAGAACTATGATTTTACCAATCAATATGAAAATAATAATGAAGATAATGTAGAGAAAGTGTATGCCTTCTAATAATCCCAGACAAACAACTATGCCTTGAAAATTAAATGTCAAAACCCACCTCTGATAACTTCTACCCCACCTAATAAAATAGATACACCACCTGATTATAGGAAAAATAATAACCATCCACCCTGTAAAGGTAAGGAAAGTCAACCAATAATAGAAGATCCCCATACAACATTTAAAGGTGGATACTATAGACACCTAAATTGGCCACCAATAACCTCTAATTAGGATTTTAACCAATTTCCACCAAAATGCACAATTTATATTAAAAATATTAAAACACATTAAATAAGTTGAAATTGATATATTCAATTACCAATTTTGGCTAGGGTATCACTAAATATGACAATGCAATTTATGGGATAGCTAACTTTGATCATATCATTCTAAGTCAAAATGCCAATTTTGAACTTGGGTGCTCTAGATTGCTCTTTTCTATCAATTTATTGTATCAGACATGTGCCTTTGTTATTTTGTGTTTAAAACATCCTAAATGGGATAATTGATCCAATGTATCTGACATCACATTCTATTTCTAATTTAGTTAAATTTTGGGCCAATAACAAGGCATTCTAATCAATTTTAGTAATTTGTGCACAAAGTACTTAATCATGCTTAAGAGTTAATTAAACCAAATTAGATCCTAATTAATAATTCCATGTAAACTTGTTGAATAATTATTTTTAGAAATGAATATTGAATATCTGCATCATCATGTGACCTCATTTCTTGGGAAGACATCCCTAGGCCATAAATCCATAAAATATCAAGGTTAACCCCTCTCATGCCTCATCGATGCCTCCCATGCCTCTTAAATTCTCCTCTGTCCCAAATATGGATGAGATTATTTATGTATTTTTAATTACATAATTGGATTAATCCTTAGCCACACATCTCAATCTTGAGATGGATTATTCAGGATGATTCTAGACATTTTCTAAAATCTATAAATAAGAGGCCTTTCCAGATGAATTATAATCTTAAATTTTGCAAATTTACCATGCCAAATTTATTCCATAAAGCTCTCACATGCCAAATTTATGATGCAAAAATATTGAATCCAAATCCAAGCAAGGTTCTAAGGAGAGATGGAGGTACTCAAGCTTCCATTGATGTAGACTTCATGATCACAAACTAAGCAAGCCACAACAAATCATTTGGAGCATCCAACCAAGGTGAAGGATTCTTGTTTTTCCTTACTTTTTAGTTGTGTTTTTCATTTGTTTTTGTTATTAAGCTCACCCTAGTAACTAGGCATGAAGGTGTTAGTTTAGTATGATTTTGATTTGATTTATCCACTAACATAATACTAATCTCCCTTTCATCATCAAATTCCTAGTTCACAAATACAACATAGTGGAAGATATGAAAAAGATCAAGGAAAACATAAAATTTAATGAACTCACTCAAATAATTGAATAATTTGATTTTCTATTAAAATCATTGAATGAAAAGTCTAGTTGTAGCAAAGATAAACAATCTTATGCAAATGTGTGAATGTGTAAGAGTAAGCATGAAGTTCCAACGTTTCTATCAATTGTAAGTATTTTTGGTAGGAATCTTCATAATTGGTTTCTAGATTATGATGATTTAGCTAACATTATGCCTTTGTATATGAAAAATTCAAATTAAACCTAGTCAAATTAGAGAAGGTAGTGGTGCAGTTGGATAAATCAAGAGTAAAAGTGGTGGGAAAATTGTTAAATATTCACATGCAACTCACTCATGAATCTCGAATCCATTAGTTTAATAATATTCAAGTCATTGACATACCTGAGGATTATGGATTATTATTAAGTCATGAATAGACTAAATCCCTAAATGTATGTATGCCCACTGATTGTTCCCACATGTGGATACCATGGCATGGGATTCTCAATCAAATAAAGATTTATTGGGAACCCAAAAGTAAATACATGATAAAAAAATATAATGCCAAGAATGAAAAGGTAAATTAAAAATCCTATGACATATGTTTTTACACTTTGGAAACCACTAATGTTTTTATAGATGACAAGGAAAAAGAAGATAGTGAATGTTTTTGGACATTACAATTTGATGGTGCATGAGCTACGTAAGGCTCTAATATTGGGATTATTATGACAAATCCTAAAGTAAAATAGTATCTATATTCTTATAGATTATAGTTCACTTGTATTAATAATTTATCAATATATGAAGTTCTTATTTTAGGACTTCAATTTACAATCAAACATAAGTTAAAATAATTGTTATTCCATGGCAATTCATAATTAGTTGTTGATCAGGTTAGAAGACAATATAAATGTAATATTTCCTATTGAATAAAGTATAAATTTAGAGCTTGGGATTTGATTGAGTATTTTGACTCATTTAATATTGTTTACTTACCTAGGGAGAAAAACTAATTGGCAGATGCTCTATCTTCAACAAAAACAAACTTGGTTCCTCTAAAGCCTCTGAAATTATAAGAGTTTACTATGGAAATAATTTCATTCCCCTCTATGCCAAAAAATATCAATAACTTCCAATTTTTTGATGATGATAAGAAAATAATTGACTTAATATGTAATTATGGCATATTCAAATCCTACATCATTGATGAATAGGATTAAAGTTATATAAAAAATTTGAAGGATAATTAAGGTTATGTAATCCAACCTAAAGAGAACCAAATCCCTAAGGGCATGATCTCCTTGGAAAGTATGTTTGACCTAGATAAACAAACAACTAAAGTTAAACAAAATAAGGTGAGCAAAAAATATTATAAGCATGTCAACTTCAAAAATCCTAGGAATGAGAAAAGTGTCAACATAGGTTTTGTTTGCACTAATGAAGAGTTAAAAGAAGATAATACCATTCGGAGAAAGTTCAAATATGTCATTACCCACACTATCCCCTTGAAAGAGGTTTGTAAACCCTTCAGGCAAAGATAGAGGCAAGTGAATATAGTGATGGAACCTATTATTTATATAAGGAAGTGAATAAATTTATAGATACAAGGATAATATTTCCCATATGGCACTCTACATTGGTTGAAAATTGCATGTCAGTCCTAAAGAATAACAAATAAATTAAACTATGTATCTATTTCAAAAACTTGAATAGATCCTTAGAGAAGGACAATTATCCCTTTCCATCCTTAGATGAGGTCATCCAATTGGGTAGTGGGTCTATAATGATGTCATTTATTTATGGTTTTTAGGCTATAACTAATTCTTAGTGAATAAGAATGATAGAATTAAATTAACCTTCACCACGAAGTGGAGAACATTTTCATACAAATAAATGCAATTCATATTAATAAACGTAGGAGCAAATTTATAATGAGAAATAGACCATGTTTTCTAAATATTAACAGGTAAGTGTATCATTATTTACATGGTTGATCTAATAGTTTTTTTATAAAAATAGAGGTGATCACATGATGCATTTTGAACAAGTGTTGGAGATGTGTAAGAGGTATGGCATTTATTTAAACCATAAGAAAAGAATATTTTATATAACTATAGGAAAAATTATAGGACATATTATTACCCAAGAAGGTATGACTATTGACCTTGATAGGATAAATGAAATTTCAAAGGTAGAAATCCCTAAGAGCAAAAAAGAGTTGAAATCTTTATTTGTAAAGATTAATTTTGTAAGAAAATTTATCTCTAGTTTTACAGAGTTTGTAAGACCACTCAACACCATTATGAATAAGGATGAAAATATAGAATTGACTATGGAATAAAAGAAGGCATTCCAAGACATTAAGGATTCTATTGTTTAAGATCCTATTATGATAAGCCCTAATTTTAACAAAGACTTTTATCCATACTCCTTTACTTCTAATGACACTATTGTCGATGTCTTGACATAGGAAGATGATGATAAAGAGCACTGTATAGCATTCATGAGCATTAACTTGAAGAAAAAAGAACTTAACTATCCTATTATACATAATCAAGCCTGTGATCTAGTGAAAGTCATCAATAAGTTTAGGCACAACATCCTATGGAACAAGATGTATGACATAGTGTCTAATCCGATTGTCAAGTTGATGTTGGGACAAATGAACTTGGAGAATGAAGAGGAAAGTGGATGAAAAAACTCCAAGAATATGATATAGAAATAAAATATGCTAAGTTAGTTAGGTACCAAGGTATAATCTATCTTATTACAAATACTAATCCATGCATTGATCTTTTACAAGTTGAAGTGACTCAAGTATCTAGTGATGAATTGTAAAAGGATATTGTTCAATATTTTTTTCATAGAGTGTTTCCTCCACACATTAAAATGGAGAAAAATATACCTAAGGCTAAGATCATCTCATTTTATGATCAAAAGAGGAGTCATATATATTGGAAAAATTATGAAGGGATCTATCTAAGATGTGTTTCTAGAACTAAAGTGATGAAAAACATGAATAATTTCCGTGACACATTAGGAAGTGGTCACACATTAGAGCTTGCCATAAAAAATGAGACATTAAGGGAAAGATAATATTGGCCAAACATATCTAAAGATCCCATGTTTATATGCAAATGTTTCATCAATATCAAGTGTTTGATCAACAAAATAAAAAGGCAACCATACATTTGCAGCCAATAATTAAAATGAATACATTTTCACAATGGGGCCTTAACTTCATAGGAGTGATCAATCCTAACTCCTTAGTGAAATATAAATTTTTACTCATTCACATGGATTATTGCACTATGTGGACTAAAGTAGTGGCCTCCAAGAATAGTAGAGAAATTGACATCATTAGATTTTTAGAATAAAATATCATCACTTAGTTTGGGATGCCCCTATATTTAGTATGTGACAATGGACCAAACTTTACATCAGTCATGTTTATCGATTGGGCATATAATAATGAAATAGTCATCAAGTCTACTTCAAAATACTACCCTCAGGGTAATGGATTACATAATCTACCAATAAAAAATTGATGAATGACATCAATAAATCTACAAAGAAGAAACCAAAAAAATGGTATTCCCTACGACATTATGTTTTATGGGTAGACATAATGAGATATAAACAAGTGTTCAAGGCATCCCCATTCCTACTAGTCTATGGGCAGTAACCCATCTTTCCTATCACACTCAAGTTGTCCATATATTAGTTTATGGACAAGTATATGGAAGATGATGAAAGAGTACAAACCTAAATACTAAACATCATCCAAATGGAAGATTCCAAAGACAAAGCATTAAATAATTATAGCAAAGATCAATATGTTGTAAGGAATTGGTATGATAAACAAGCCAAATTTAAAGTATTCCTCATATCAAACTTGGTCTTACTATGGGATAAGGCCCATAAAAAGAAGGGACAACATGACAAGTTCACTCATCTTTATATTGGACCATATCAAGTGGTATAAATATTGGGTGAAAATGAATTCAAGCTTAAATACTTAAAATGAATGACTTAACCTTTCTAATCAATGGGTAGTACATGAAACATTATTTATCTACTACTCTGTCACAAACTCCATAAGGAAAGTTAGATTGTTTAGAGTTAGAGTGGGTAGGGGCAGAATAGTTTACTTGATTTACTTTCTTGTTGTGTTCTTTCTCAATTTCTTCTTTCTATTTGTTTTCAATTGTGTGTTATAGCTTAGTAATAAGTCCTTGGAAAAGAATCCATTGGCTTGATCTATATTAGTCTGGTCTTAAAAATAGGAAGAAGGGATGGCTAGTTTTATATATTAATTGTTCAAATTTTATAAATATATAACAATGTTTCAATTTAGAAAATATAGGTGGGGTTAATTAGAAGTTAGTTTTCTGACAGAAATCTTAAGTCATGTTAAGACTATAATATTATTTAGATGACTAAATATTTTCTTGAACGAGAGTTTCAATCTGTGTGGACCATAATACTATCATTTAAATTCACCAAATAAATTTCTAGGGTAGAACTTAATATTTTAAGGTAAATTATATCCAAACTATATCTCGACAAAATCTTACACCTAGATAATTTTGGTTACCAACCATTCTGGTTTATGAATGTAGGTATAAGAAAATAAAAGAAAAAAGTGATACACCATGAAGTGAAATCATAAAATGATTTTAGATTTTAGGAAAGGTGATTTAGTTAATCTCTACTAGGGATATGGATGCTTGGCTATATCGGAGTTGTTACCAGAATCTAGATAATGTGAGTGCAATGGAGATGTGATCACACAAGTTGAAGTAAGTGCACACCACATAGATGCTAAAGCAATTTGAAAATAACACAATAAGAGAAGTTGCACAAGACAAAATGGAGAAAACCAAAATCTAATTAGCATGAGATGGCCAAAGTGACGAATACATATAGGAGAGTACGTAAGTAACTCCTCCACAAAAGGTGGATAAGGCACCCCAAGAATAGACAGTAACTCCTCCATGAAAGGTGGTGAAAAGGTGCTAAGAATAGAGAAGTAAATCCCATCAAAGGAGTTACTTATGACATTCTTATGACACCTATGACACATCTATGACACACACCTCCACATAAGCTAGCATATCCCACAATTATAGGAAAACTCCATGTATTCACAAGAAATACAATTTCCATAATTAAAAAATAGGGAAAAACAAAAACCTACACTAATACCCCCCATAAGTGCAGCTTAGGTGGGTAGTCTGGCAATTAGGCCTGATGAGGTACCCATGTAAAAATGTAATCTCCCATAAGATAGAGAAAATGAGAAAACCCATAGGAAAAAACTCCCCCCCAAAAGAGAGACATAAAAGAAAAGAAGAGGCTAGAAGGACCCCCTAAAGATGATACTACTGCAGATGTGGACCAAACCCCAAGAAGAGCTCGTAGATGAATGAACTTGCTCTTAGTGAAAGGTTTAGTGAAGATGTCTGCAACCTACTCTGAAGACTGGCAAAATATCAAGTCAATGACTTGACTATGAATAAGCTCTCAAATGAAATGGATGTGAATCTCTATGTGCGTGGTCTACTGGTGCTAAACTAAATTCCTACAAATCTGAATGGTACTCTGGTTGTCATAATAAATGATGGTGGGCTGCCTGATAAGAATGCCAAACTCAAAAAGAATCCCCTAAAGCCAAATAGCCTCAGTAGCTACATTAATAGCTCCCCTATACTTTGCCTTTGTGGATGATATAGCAATATTATTTTGCTTCTTGCTGGACCAACTGATAGGACCAAAACCTAGAGAGAAACTGTAACCAGAAGTGGACTTGCGAGTCTATGAATTGCCAGCCCAGTTTGAATCTATATATCCAACCAAGTCATCCTCTGTGCCAAATATATAATGAATCCCATATCTTTGTGAACCTTGTATGTAATGCAAGATTCTCTTAGCTGCTTTCCAATGCAGCTCATGAGGTTCCTACATGAATCTAGAGACAAGGCCCACTATATATGAAATGTCAGGCTTGGTGTGAGTCAATTAGATGAGACTACCAACAAGTTTTTGATACTAAGTGGCATCAACCAATGGTGAATAACAATCAACCTCAAGCTTGAATCCTGATAGAAAAGGAGTTAGAGATGGCTTGTAATCAGCCATGTGAAATCGAGCCAATAAGTCAAGAGCATACTTAGGTTGTGCAAGAGAAATCCCTGAATTTGACTATGAGATCTTGATTCCAAGGAAGTAGTGCAAAAAACCCAAGTCTATCATGTCAAATCTATCTTGAAGAGATGCCTTCAACACTGAAATAGCCAATGAAGAACTCCTAATGATCAAAAGGTCATCAACATATAGAACCAAAATCAAGAGCGAATCATCCTGCCACAAGAAGTAGACATTGGGATTAGAATGACACCTAGTGAAACCCGCTATGAGAAGGAAGGAATCCATCTTGGCATACCAAGCCCAAGGGGCTTGTTTGAGGTCATAGATAGATTTACTAAGTCTACATACTAAGGAAGAATCCTAAACAAATCTTGGTGGTTGTTCCATGTAGATCTCCTCCTCAAGGTCTCTGTGAAGAAAGGCACTCTTCACATCCATCTAATGCACATCCCAACCATGTGTTATGGCAATAGCTAAGGTGAGTCAGATAGAAGTCATCTTTGTAATGGGTGCAAAGGTCTCTGAGTAGTCAATGCCTACCACCTGTGAGAAACCCTTGGTGACCAATCGTGCCTTGTACTTATCAACTGACCCATCTACTACAAACTTAGTCTGATATATCCACCTACATCGAACCATCTTTCTTCCCTTAAGAAGTGAAGTGAAATCCCAAATGTGATTTTTGATTAAGGAAGAATATTCTTCCTCTATAGCATTATCCCACTCAGGTACACCTGATGCCTCTTGAAAGGTCTATAGATCTGAAACTATAGTAAAGAAGGCATGTGGATCTCTTTGAAAATCCCCCTAGTATGTCTATCATCTATGAGATCTCCTGCCCAAGTGCCAACACTCTCAAGTGTTTGTCTGGCCCAAAGTGGCCCAAAAGTGGGTGAGTCAGTTGCTAACTCCTCATCCTCTGACTGACTAGAGGTGGATGACACTACATCACTATCATCGCTATCTAAACTTGAAGAAGAAGAAGATGTCTCTGGCTTAAGAACCTACTATGGCTGATCTGAATCTTATGAGGAATCATCATGAAGTAGATCTGATGAGGGAGAAGAAGTGTCAAGTGTTGAGTCTCTAGGACTCTCCTAAAAATGGACACTTCTCTCGATGAATAAATCATGAGTGACTAGATCTAGAAGGAGATATCCCTTAATACCATCTAGATATCCTACACAGATGTAAGGCTTGGACTGACATTCTATAGCTTTGCATTTCTTCTTTATAATGTGGGCCATGGCTAGGGATCTAAAAACTCTAAGGTGCTCAACATCAAGTTTCCTTTTATGCCAAGCTTCATAGGGTGTTATCCCTTTCAAAGCTTTATGAGGAACCCTATTTTAAATGTAGCAAGCACAATTGATGGCTTTGGCCTAGTAATGTGGTGCTAAGGATTTGGAGTGAATCATACAGCTACCCATCTCTTTCAAGAACCTATTCTTGCATTTTGGAACCCCATTTTGTGAAGGACTGTAAGTGACTGTGCACTACAAATTAATCCCCTCTGTGGTACAAACTTGCTCAAACCTGATGCTGACATACTCCCCTCCATTATCAGTTTGAAGAACCTTGATGGATTTCTCACTTTGTTTCTCAACAAGAGCCTTAAAGTTTATAAAATTTTCAAACACTTCAGACTTTTGTTTGAGAAAATATATCCAAGTGTACCTAGATAAATCATCAATGAAAGTGAGGATGTACTTGGCCCTTATGAAAGATGGTTTAGGAAAGGGTCCCAATACATCACTGTGGACTAACTCCAAAGGTTTTGAAGCCCTCCAAGCTTTGCATTTGTCAAATTTTTCTTCAGGATGCTTCCCAAGGGAGCACCCCTCACAAAGTCCTTTTGAGAATTGGACACGAGGCAAGACAATGACCACGTCATTTTTACAAAGTTGCTCAAGGTAGCAGTAGTTAAGGTGGCCAAACCACTCATGCCATAATTTGATAACTCCATTTGAATGAGTTAGCAATGTTGTTGGAGAATAATTTGATGCAAAATGTGAGGTGTATAACCGGGCTTGGTGATCTGCCATACCCACTGCCACTGTAGTATCACTATATAACTCCCTGATAGCCACTAAATTTGGTGAAAACTCAACTCTCATACCCTGACCAATGTGAGTGATTTGGTACACTAATAGGAGATTGGTTGAAAGAGAAGGAACACTTAGAACATTGTTGAATGTTCCTCCTTCCATTGCAACTAACCCTCTCCCTGCAACAAAAACTAATGTGTCATCACCCAAACTAATTAAAGTCATGCTACAAGGCTCTAAAGATGAAAACTCAACTAGTGAAGAGCCCATGTGGTGAGAAGCACCTGAGTTGATGACCCATGAAGATGTGGAAGCTAATGTAGCTACAAGGGCCTTGCCCTTTTATTTCTCCTTACCCTTGCCTTTTGCCTTGGTAGAATCTTGGGTAGATGAATTCTGCTTAATGGACTCAGGAACACCTATGTTGTTTTTCTCTAGAAGATGAGTTAGGTGATCTATTTGTTTCTTCATGCACTTGTGTTCATTATGCCCTATCTTTTTACAATAGGCACACTTAACCTTCTCCTTCTTAGGTTTAACATTGGAAGAGGAAGTCTCAGTGTTTTTTTTGGCAGGATTGGTGTTTTCTTTCTTCTTCTCTTGGTCCTTGTTCTTTTTCTTCTTCTCCTTTGTTAAAGTCTTGTCCTTACCATTTCCAGCTATCAAATCTTGGGGTTGAGTAGACTTCACTGTGCCCATTTGAATTAGCTTATCTTGCTCCCTAGTCAAGTCAGCAATGAATGAATCCAAAGAAGGCATTTTCCATGTAGTGCCAAGGGCACTTTTTGTGGCATGGAAAGTGGAGACAAAGACTGCATAGCTTGGACCTAACTTTGCAAGAATAGAAAGTATGAGTTGATCATCTTTCTTCTCTATCCCACATTCTTTCAATTGAAATCTAAGGGCCTTAAACTTAGTGAAAAAGTCCTGTAGGGTGTCAAAGCTGCCAGGACTTAGACTTATGAGTTGTTTTTGAGCTCATGACCTCTCATCTCATCAAGCTTCCCAAATAACTTTTCTAAGGTGTCCCATATGTCATTGGGAGTCTGTGAGGATTATAGATGGAAGAGAATTTTGGGAGACATAGACAAGCTCAGTAATCCATAGGCTTCATCACTACAGTTGTACCACTTGACCTTTTCAGCATCTGTGTTGGGTTCTACTTCTGTACCCATGGTGATCTTATACAACCCTTTACTTCTAATAATGACTAACATTTTAACTTTCCATTCATGATATTTGAAGGGTGTTAGGAGTTTAAGTTGAAAAGAATCTATTTTTTAGCTGAATTTAGGTGAAGTTGTGTTGATTGCAAGTTGTGAATGTATGTAGAAGGGAGAATGAAAGCAAGTTATAAAAGAATAATCACACCCCCCCAAAATATTAAGCCCCCCCAAATATGTAAGTGCATGCTCAAAAGACGTGGAACTCAGCCAAAAATGTGTCTTATAGTAATCAGTGCAAGATTAAAGCAAATAGGACATTGGACTCAACCAAAAATGTGTCCCAAGAGACCCAAAATTTTGGCACTTTATAAACTAGTGCATTTTTAAAAAATAACAAGTCTACACCATGGATAATTGAATTACAAGCACTTTTTCAAAAAATGGCACCTAAAACTGAGATACCATTTACAAGATATTAAAGTTACAATTTTCTCTTAAACTAGTGTTTTTGCAAAAAAACACTAAAACATTAAAAAAATGCCTGTTATGGGGAGAGAAAGTGGCCTTCCAACCACTCATTGGATTTGAAACAAGATAAAGAATCCAAAGGAGGTATTTGTGAGGGGGAATTGGCCTCTTGCCAACCTGGGCCTCACCCTTCGTCTTCGTAGGTCGAAGATACAAGTTGAAATTTAAACCCCCAAAATTACCAAACTATCTAAAAACCTTAATACTCAGTCAAATTGACTGATTTTTGTTTTGACAAATCAAATTTCACTAAAACTTTTTAGTTAAAGATAGAATGGATAGAATGGCAAAGTGATTAAAGGTCCACATGGGATGCCAAACAAGAAAGGAGTGCCATTTTCAAGAAAAAAAGTAGCAGGCAAAATTGTCTTACAAACAAGGGTGCAGTTTTTGATTTGGCTAGTCAAAAAAGACAAAGATATTTAATTTTCACCTCATATATCTCAATGTACAATAACAAAGTAAAAGAGAAGAGACAGACCAGGTGCAGATATAAAATGCCTAGTGACTTGGGACACCAAACTAGAAAAAAAGTGCCTAATTTTGCTTTAAAAAACTTACAGACCTACTGGAAGGATGCCGTAAGGCCAGATGATGTGGCTGGAATTGATAGCTATTGTTGCTCCTTGACAAAAAGGAGGTTAGCATAGACCAGAAGTGTGGCATGGCAAAAGTGAAGCTGAAGTAGGCGCAGAAGTGAAGCTAAAGTTGGCACAGAAGTGAAGGCCAAAAGCTTGGCTGTAGAAAGATGCTGGAAGGACTACTTTTTGTGAGTTACTACTCCTCCCTCTACTGATCCATACAATAATGGTGCCCAAGAATATAAATAGATGAAATAGCCCCTAAATTAAAGACAACCAAGACACCCAAAGGCCAAGGATTTCCAAGGAAACTAACCAAAAATGATATAGACAGAATTTTTTTTATTTTAGACCAAATCTCGAATTTAAAAAAAAAGAGAACTCCACTCCTCTTTATTTCAAAATAATCTAAAATCATAATCACACACAAGATTATTGGGTTAGCTCTGATACCATATTAGAGTTGTTGCCAGAATCCAAATAATGCGAGTGCAATGGAGACGTGATCACACAAGTTGAAGCAAGTGCACACCACATAGATGCTAAAGCAATTTGAAAATAACACAATAAGAGAAATTTCACAAGACAAAATGGAGAAAACCAAAATCTGATTAGCATGAGATGGCCAAAGTGAGGAATACATATAGGAGAGTACGTAAGTAACTCCTCCAAAAAAAGTGGACAAGGAACCCTAAGAATAGACAATAACTCCTCCATGAAAGGTGGTGACAAGGTGCTAAGAATAGAGAAGTAGCTCCCATCAAGGGAGTTACTTATGACATTCTTATGACACCTATGACACATCTATGACACACACCTCCACATAAGCTAGTCTATCCCACAAATGTAGGAAAACTCCATGTATGCACAACAAATATAGTTTCCCTAATTAAACAATTGGGAAAAATAGAAACCTACACTAATAGGCTAGCAATAAGACAAGGCCTAGAGTGGAGCCAAAGGTATCTCTATCAGGGATATGGATGCTTGGACGGTGGTAGATTAATGCCCAAGCCATCTCCAACTGAGCAAGGTATAATTATATAAAATACAAAGAATGCTTAAGTCATTTCATTTTTGATGTCTTTAAACTTTAAATTTATCATTTTTGAACCCAATGATAATGGTTAAGGAACCTCAAATCACACACATAGTATGATTGTCTACAAGGATTAAACATTATTTCAATCTTGTGGGACTTCATTAGTTTTGAAAAACAAATTTTATGCTAACTGAAGATCACAATGAGATAAATATTTATTTATTCATATTTTAATAGAATATCTAAATTCTAACATTTTTCAATGTTTCCATACATAGGTCACCATTTATTGATGATCAACATTCCCCTATTTCTAGAATGGGGACCCTCAATTCTTCAATTTTTAAAAATGCCTAATATGCTAAGCATGTTAAATCATTTGATTACATGGAGAATTGATTTAATTGAATTTGTAAATACTTTTTTTTTTGAAGTTTATTTTTAATCATTCATTTTCCAATAAATATTGATACTTAGAAAATTTCAAATTATTACAAGTCTTCTTCAATTTTTATTCAACAATGAATTATTGGCCATTGATGGTTCAATGACATGAAGACAATATTTAGATAAGTATGATTGGGATATCTAATATACATGAATGTAACATGTTTAGTTGGGTCTTATTGAACTAACATTATTTTGTGTTTAAATCATTTACTTATAAATTTTTGATTTAAACTTGTTTAAATTAACTTAAGATGGGTAATCATGTCTTCAAGAAGATAACTTATTTTCTCACTTGACCTCATAGGATATCAAATTAAAGTTGTAGATTATGACACCTCATGATATGTCAAATTTTATACTATGGCCTAAAGAATAGGTATCCACCTTGTTGAGCTTCATAACACCTTAAAGATTCATTGTATTTTATGTAACACACTTAGAGAAAATTTACCAATTTTATGAGCTATGTGACATCATCTAGAGGAATTATGAATAAGCTCAACATTATAATTAAAATCCTAGGGATACATGTCATAATATTAGACCCCATGAGTTAGCCCATCCAATCCAAGCCACCATGCATCCCCCGCACATCCTACCATAATGCAAAATCTTGTGAGATGCCTTTACATGTCTTAATGGTAACCAACTAGACCTAAATGACCTTTCAAAATGATGCATATCCCCCTTCAATTCATCCAAGGTCACCATATGTCAGTGATAATTTACATCCATCCAAATCATTTTAAGATCTTGAAATGCAAACATCTAGGTTACACCTAAATCGTCTAATCAAGGTTCATTGATATATAACTATCAACAGTGTCTTCTGAGAATGACACTTGGTAGAAGAACAAACAATATATTGAAAGGATGATGTGTGTCCCCTTTTATCACACATGATAATTCCACATGTCATTCCCATATTGTTCTTATCTAAAATCCACTAGATTACCTTTGAGAGGGACATATGTCTCCACCTGAGCCATGTGATTAACACCAATTTGATGATATTTATCTAAAAGCCTTTAGACAAATACACCTACCAAGCAAAGTTATGATTGCCTATAAGAGTGATGCTTGGCTAAGAAAATATATGATTACTAGTGAGATAAATGAGTTGTATTCTCACAACCAATCAAAATTGAATAACATCACCTAAGAGCTCACTATGAATTGAAAGATGCCATGTGGTAGGATACATGGGAGTAATCATGAAAAACTACATTATGAGAGTCCTTAAGGCAATCAAAAGGTGTCATGTCTCCAAACTTTAATCCAACTAGGTATCTTAGTCATATTCAAGCCCTGTGATTACCTAGATGGATCTAATGTGGTAACCACATGCCAAAAGTTGGTAATATTTAGCTTTAAAACTAAAATTCCTGCTAAATCAAATATGAATTAAAGCTAAATTTGAATTCTAGTGCAATTAATTTCTAAAAGCAATAGTTTAAAGATGACAAGGCTTCCATGAATATGGCATGAAACAAGATCACAATCAACATTACATTAATCAGAGTGATATTTCAAATGGCTACACAATTAAGGATATTTCTATTTGCACTTTTAAACTATATGTGTTTTCTTTCTCTTCTATTTATGCTCTCATAGTTTGATAAATCTCAAAATGTTAGCAAATTACCCTCCTAACCACCATTATTGGATCTTGAGAGTTATAGAAGGATACTAAAAAGGCATTGATTATTACCTAGAGTATTTTAGATATGGCATGAGTAGTTTATTCTACTCTAAGTAATATCATTTCCTTTGGGTATTATGACTTTCTATTATAGATTGGTATTTTAGTCATTTTCAAAGATACTAAATTCATTCATGAGGCCATAGCATCTGGTGACATGCACTATAGTAGCATATATTTCAATGTAGAACTAGCTAGGGGTGTTGATGAGGATGATACCATGCCTCATATAATCCAACTAGATTTAGATATCCTCACCATCAATGCAGTCAATCTCCACAAAGCCATAGTTAGACCAAAGGTATTGCCAAGCACTAACCTAGTTTATGGCATTTTTGGGATATAATAGTTTGAAGATGGGCTACTCAAGTCAATATTCCAAGGGACCCTTATTTATTTCATAGTTGTTTCAAGCTTCAATAAATATTATAACCTTCCCTCACTATAAATAGAGTATAACCAAGTTATCATCAATAACTTGTATGTAGTACACTCCTTAGATAAGGTCTTGGATTCATGGGTGAATGACCTAATGGGATATGTTATCATGGATGATCAAGGAAACTTTCCCATCCAATAATTTACACAAGGAGTCAAGATTGGCCTAATCCTATTAAATTTAAAAATTGACAATACATGCATTGCATATGTGGACAAAAGTTTTATTATATTGCTATAAATCATCCTGAAGACTAGTCGATTCCCCTACTTGGGGAGATTATCATCAATAATTTGGTATATATAATTTAGGACACTTGAAATAATGGTTCCCCCTTTTTCTTGATGAGCTAATTACTAGATACAATATGTGCAACTACTCAACTAGGTTAGAATTCATGGTCTCTTGAGTGGCAAGAGTTTGTGGCTTAAATCTTCTCTATAATGCACATTCATTGATTCAAATGCAACATAATAGTGATTTTAGAAGAATTCTACCTAGTGTTTTACAAGTCCATCATTTAGTGCAAGATGTAGAGGGTTCCCACAAAATTTAGGAAAAATTTGAGAGACATGGGTAGATACTGGGTATACCTAGACTACACAATCATCATAATAGGAGTGATGGTGACCCCTCTTAGACTATTGAGGATTGTGCCAATGAAGCTAGATAAGGAATAAATGGCCTATTAAATTTTGTATAGATTTGATGGAGTCTTGAAAAAAAAAGAAGATGACGCCCCACAAGGTTCCTTACAAACTAGGGAGGACCAAAATTATTAAGTGGCATGATATTATTATAGCTTCTTGGAATAAGGACTCATACCTATTACCTAAAGATGAATTCATACCATGGGATCCTAACAATGTCATTGTGAAACATCTATTAAAATTAAATTAATATATATATATATATATATATATATCAATTGAGTACAATCATCAATAATAAATTCATGAGTGGATATATAGAGATGCTTTGAACAATGAGGTGGTGCTTTAAAATACTACAAAAAGGAACATTGAACTAGATATTAGACTAGATAGAGAGAATAAAAGGAATATATTGTTAGGTCTCAGCCACCACCAGCCCATGGGAGCATGTTTGATGTTGATTATGAGGAAAGATAATATTAATAAGATAAATACAACATTCCTCTTATTAGGAATATACCAAGGATACCTCCACAACCTAAAACTTCAAGCAGTCAAGACCTACCTCTAAGATTTGAGCAAGGAGGGTCTAACAGTAGCCTAATCCCTCCCAAGGGCTCATATTAATCTTTTCATCTACTATGGGTGTAACTTTGGAAATCCTAAGTCAACTTGACCCTAGTTTTATTTACCTTGATGAATTGTAATAAGGTATTGATATCTCTATGGAAGAGATGCATGCACTAGCTGGTAAAAACATTTAGAGGGTCTATAAAAGGAAAAAGGAGCCTAAGACTACTATGAGAGGAGAAATAACCCCTCTATAAAATTTTCAAATTATTATTGTTACCACTAACACACCCTAGGCCATCATTTGAGCACTAGTTCCCAATGTAAGTACCTTCATATTTCCTTCCTCAACTACATCTTCTTCTCCTACTTTTGTATTTGTTCCTCTTACCATTGTTCCCCATTGATTTTAGTATCATAATAAACTATAACGACCACTACCCAAATTTTAGTTGATATAATAATGCACTAATGCTTGTTAGGATATAGGTTCTACTCTTTTTGAGGCAAAAACAACTAGAGTATTAGTTTTTATTGGTTCCCCTACACATGCAAGGCCATTAAGGCACATTTGAAAACAATTTACCTTACTAAAGCCACATTTTCTTGCATCCCCACTCAATATTACTACACCAACAAAGGTGAGTATGCCTCTAAAATTGGATTCATTTCTTTTAAATATGGGCTTGACAAAAACTCTACTTGGCACACTTGGGTAGATATACTTGACAAACTTTCCACACATTCTTGATATAGCTTTATCCTCTACCTCAACCCAAACACTTAATCTTTAGTCACCTCCAACAAAGCCAATGCCTACTATTATCCCAAATTGGGTGAAATATATTATACTAACAAAAGGAAAGAGATTCCTTAGTTAATCCTCTTTACATTATATATTAGCATGAGATTTGATGCTGCTATAGATACAATGAAAATAATGGTGAGGAGGTAGGTTGAGCAGTCTTAGTCTGTCTCAGTTATGTCCTATGAAAGTGAATATTCTCTCTTCACTTTAACAAAGAAGAGGAAGGCTAGCCTAAGTGAAGTGGATGAGTATGTAGAGGACCCTATGTCTATGTTCCAAGCTAAATAAAAATCCATAGTGGACTTGATGAAAGGAATGCATCAAGAGACAAAGAGATTGAAGGAATAGGCATTGCCTATAGTGCTCAAGAACACCATAGTCTAGGTAATTAATGCAATCATCAATGTCTTAAATGTATATAAAGTCATGAAAAGAAGGTAATAGGATGGGACCTTGTAGTATAATGTAGTTATTAAATATTTAGACTCTATTATGATAAGTTGACAAACCTGGCTAGAGTTATAAGAAACAACAAATTCCAAGACTTTAATGTATTACCACTTGAATACATCATCTTGACTTAGACCATAATGATGAATGGAAGAAGGATATTGAAGAGGTGTTTGAAAAAAGTTAAGGATGTCATAGAATCCTTAGAAAAGATATAATTTAGGATTTTCTTCTTGTTGAAGGATGTCATCGTCACTAGGGTGACCAAATATAATGGTATCTTCATGGATGACTGAGAATTTAGGGCTCAAATTAAGGTGTTTGTTATAAATTTACAATAGGACATAGCCAATTGAAAGTTCAATAGTCAAATAAAAAGTTAATTCATTAATAGTTAGAAGACTTAGAAAAAATATAAAATAAAAAAATATGGTGTAAAGAATGATTTGTATATTGCCTATGATAATTTCATTTAATTTTTTCATAGTTCACTACTATGTGTAGCAATTTAATTAATATATGCCACAATTTCTCTAAAGTTTTACCTAATTTCAACTAAATATATGCTTGTTTTTCTTATTTATTATAGAAGAAAAAAATTGAGAAAAATAAATAATGCAAGGAAAATAAACTAGACCAAAGAGTTGATATCAAATGGAAATAGGCACATAGATCTCCAAAAAGTTATAAAATCATGAAAATAGACTTGAGAAATGCTTAAAAATGATTTCACTAATAGCTTGTATGATTTTGCTAAAGAATGTTATGATTTCAATACTACTCAAAAAATAAGCGAAATAAAAAAATGAAAAGACAAAATAGAGTCAAACAAGAACAAAAAATTATTAGGAAGAATAAAAATACAAAAATACACAAAAAATTAATAGAAGAATGATTTTATTATTTTATCCAATGATTTATCTAAATCTTTTATTATGTAGGTACACATACAATAGACCAAAAAAATCAAAAATAAACATGCAGTGGTAAATATAAACCTAAAAGACTAATATTAAATGAATGTGCATAAAAAATAAATCAAACTAAATTATACTCCTAAAAACACCTATTATGTCTATGATTTTCAATATGAGGGAATGCCCCATTATACATGCTAGAGTGTATAAGCATAGAATCTAGAATGCAAGATAACATAAGAAAATATCTCTAAATTAATTCTAATCTAAACTATAATAAACTTGACTTGAAATATAGAGCAATAAAAAATTAGAGAAAAACTACAATAAAACTTAAAAAATATGATTCAAGTTCATCACCTTCTCCATTGTGGGATCAATGGTGGAATTTATCTTTATTGTTAATTTGTTGAATAATTCCTTTCCCAAGGAAAATATAATTGGGTAGTGTTTTGGTATGTGATAGGATTTTTAATGGTTTTGATTTGATTGGATTCTCTTAATAATTTAATATCACTTTGTTAGATTTAAGGTGGATGATTAAAATTGATGGATTTCACATCAATTTATAGGCTTACAAGAGCATAATCAAATGGTTGAGTATTATTTTAATTTATAATATTATTAAAATAATCAATGGTGAGGAATTAATCCTCATCCATGAGGATGATGACCAATTCCATGAGTTGAGAAAAAATGGGAATTGGTTGATTGAGTCAAAAATAATGGATCAAGTTAGTTGGCTGAGTCAGATTAAAATTTGAAATGTTTTAATATGACCCACAAGGTAGTTGAGGAAGTTGAGGGAGTAGTTGGACGAGTCAACACATGGTTGAGATAAACATGGAGGATGTCTAGGTGAGGTGGAAAATCTAGATTCTATAACTAGTTTTGGGAAAAAAATAGGTTTACATGAAAATAATTAATTAGTATTTGAATTTTGGAGGGAGGTGATGTTAATTTAAATTTGAATTGTGGAAGAAGAATGATTAGCATTTCAAACTAAATTTTGACACTAAATGGGAAAATTTAGGTGTCTACAGTTAGATTATTATCTAAATACAAAATATTATTATCTCATCTAGTTTAGATAGAACCTGATATATAAGATGTTCGTCTTCTTTTATAACATTAAAATATTAAAGTTTTAGCCTTAAGGAGTTAATATTATAAATATAGACCTAAATGTTATCAAAGTTATCAAGATTGAGATAAATAAGCAGTATCTACATGATGACCCCTAATTTTACCATGTACTTACATATAAGTACTTTAAAATTTTCTATTCTATATTTATTGTACAAAGGGACTTAATATGAAATAACAGCTTAGGATATAAATAAAAATGTATGAGAGGAAAAGCCTCATCATAAATATTATACCATTTAGGATTTTCAATAGATTTATCAAATTTTAATTATATACCTAGTGTGACTCTATATAAATCATTACTCATTATATTACTCATTATATTACTCATTTTTAAATCTCTAAGTGTAGTGGTTATAATGAGTGAATATTGATGAATTGTTATCCATAGATGTCAAATGATAAAGCAATAATAATACAGAAACAAGAATAATAAACAATAATCACAAGAGTGGTTTTTATTGCACACATTAATAAGAAATAACTAAAGAGGCCTTGGGACAAACCTATTTTTTAAAAATACAATTACCCTAAAAAAACACTTGATACTTGATGCAAGCAGAATAAATGGCCTCCCCCAAAAGTTATTATAATGATGAAGTTGGATTTGAATTTTTTTTTTAAACATTATTATGAAATATAATATAATAAAATAAAAAATATTTATTATGATATAAAATATTAATTTGACATCATAATTTATTTCTACAAATAGAATCACACATTTAAAAAATGATTGCAGAAAAGTTTTTTTGAGTGTGGAGATATGTCTAGTTAAAATTTATTACATACTACAACAAAAGTAGGTTGATAAATAAAATACTCTTATATGGGGTATGTGAATTCATATCACACCAGACCCACTCTTTGATCTTTTAAAATTTCTTAAAATGCCTTAGTGTGTGAGAAATGTCCAAAAGTGTGATATTTCATAAAAGGACTTCCCCTTGGAAAAATGCAACCCCTCTTTAAAAAACACCACTTAGGAGAAAATACACTCACACATAAAAATGTATAATAAAAAAAAGAACACAAAAAATATCTTATAAAAATACTCATGATGGGAATCAACCCCCATTTTTCCTTACATAAAATATTTTATTTGAACTTTATTAACAATGTTTTCAATCACTTACCATAATTATGTGGTGACAAACTTAACTTTGTCATAATAAATTTCAAGACTTAGATTTTAAAATAAAATATATATCGATTGGAATCAGATCTTAAATGACTTGAAGGGTAAAATTCTTATTGAAGTTACATTAGTGATGCTATCATGTATATAATAAACATTACTAGTGATTTTTTTATATCACATAACAAAGTTTATCAGTATAAAATGATATATACCACAAACTTCAAACTATGATTTCTTTTTTATAATAAAATTTTATCCATTATGAATAAAATACAAAAATATATATAATTATTTAATTTTAGTTTTGTAAAAAGTATACAAGACTAAGGTAAGAATAATGTCACCGCCTGGATTCTAAGTATGGGAGTCATGGTTAACATGCAACCAATGATGTAGGATTTTGAATTTCCATGTGGGTAAGAAATGGGGGTAAGGTTCAACAAGATGGGTGTGTAGATTTAGGTATTATTTCACATGTAATATATACAAAAATATAGTAGAGGTCCATTATCATGGATGACAAAGGCAAAGGATACTATGTTTCAATATTAGAGGCAGTGGATGTTAGGAATATTAGTCCTTACATTATATTTGGATTATATTATTTAACATAATATAATTTGATAAGATTATAAATGATTTATTACATAATAAATCATATATTTATTTGAGATTGGGTGGTCCATCCAAATCATGTGTTTAGACTAGGAAGGTTAGTGGTTGAGAGTTTTGAGTGATTAGTTATATTCTTGAATATAGGAAATATAATGTGGAATAATAAAGTAATAGAGAATACAATAGTATATTGTGTGTTTATTATATGTTTTTAATATGCATTAAATTTTATTGAATAAGTTAAACCATTAAATAATCTCATTGGTATCAGAGTAGCTATGTATATGGGATTGTGAGAGCAATGTAATCCTAAGGATGATGAGGGATAGTTGCACAATGATTTGTCCCTATGGATGTGTGACTTAGAGATTAATTATGTTAATAATTTATATTAGAGTGATAAGAAATTAGTTTAGAAAATATTTTGATGTGTTGTTATTTGGAGTTTTATTTTGGCTAGTTTTACATTGAAGTTCATAATTTTGTTCATACTTAACATCAATGTTCAGCATTTAGTGTTTATTTTCTATGTTCTGTATTGTTTCTACATATATTTTCAATGTCATATTTCCCATTTCTTATGAAATCTTAGCTACACATCATCGTTATAATCTAGATCTGAAGTAGAAGAACATTCATCAAGCCATGATCAGGATTAAATATTTATGTTGAAACTTACATTGATTTGATTAAATTAAAATTGGCTTTAATTTTGAATTGATACATATGAATATTAAAGTGAGAGTTAAATTATTGAGACCTTAAATATATCTTCATGACAAGAGTATCACTTTTCTCCAACTATTTGGTATGATGTGTTATAAAAATATTAGTGTTACATGGGAAACTATACTTGATAAGGCATTCAATCCAAGTGAGTCCCTATTATCTCACCAATGATAATAGGTGATATAATATGATTTTAGATTTTTCAAATCCAAACACTACCAGTCCATTATTTCTTCTACTCAACATGTCACATCTTTCCATCCACTACCAAGATCTATGTATTTGGATAATTCAATCCTATCAAATATAAGATCTCTCTCAATAATGCATTTCTCTAGATGATTCGTTGACTACATATAGATTTGGTTTCATATTAAAATTATTTACCATATGTAGTGAATGCATTGTATCACCAAGTATTAGCTGTTAGGTATTTATGATTCATTATAGTTGTGTCAATTTATTATTGTCATAGATATTTAAATTATATGTTTTATTTCATTCATAATTTTTATTTTATATTTTCTTAAGTTTTGTCTAGGTTATTATTCAATAGTTTATTAGGTCACAATTCTACTCATATTTAAAATAATAAAAATTCAAAGTCTTTTTAGTCAATTTTTGAGTCATTTTGTCAAAATCCCTACTTTTAAATGATATGTCTTGAGTGATTATTCAAATTTATTTTGTATTTAGTAGTTTATTAAATAAGAGTATATATCATGTATTATACGTGGCCATTAGATTTTATACTCTTTCACTAAGAGTTATTTTAGACATGGTCATAAAAATTTCAAATAGAGTATTGTATTTTTTAATGTATGGGTCTACAATTTAGTTTGTAATTATTGTTATAGACTTTTCAATAGTATGTATCTAGTCTTTAAAAATTCAAAATATAATGTATAAACTTCTCATAATATGAAGGATATAATCTCAGTTGAATTCAATGTCTAATATGTAAAGTGATAGGAAGATAAATTTAGAGAAAATTTGGAAATAAGATATGAGGTTGATATGAAACCTAAGGATGTTCAACTATGAACTTGTTTATGTTACTCAACATGTCAATAGTCATGGAACTTAAGAAATAAATCCAAATTGACTTCTTAATAAGTTTCTTTAAAAGGAGGTCAGAGGAAATGGATGAAGAGGCCATTAAAGCCTCTCATTACCCACTAGCAATGGGGCCACTATTACTTTAGTGGCATGTGATTTCAGTTTTGTCGACTTTACTTTTTTTATTTTTTCAGTGTGGTTTGAAAATAAGAATAGATCTGTATTCCTATTGACTTTTGAGTACTATCCATGTAACCCATTTTGTAGAAACATTATAGAATGTTGATCAAAATGTATTGTAGAAATCATGATGTGAATGTTTTTTGTAATTACAAATATATAGAGGGGGTGAATAAATATACTTAAAACATTCGCTCACTTTCACTTATCATTCATGAAGTATTTATTCAAACACATACACCAATTAATGCATAAACAAGCATTCATATAAGAATATAACATATGAACACAAGAGATATCTAGGAAACCTGATTATGGAATAAAAATAAATAAAACATATATTATACTATATTAATATAAATAATGAATAAATATTTAGTGAGGAAACAACCCCACAAGGAGCACCAACCACTCACTAGTCAAGCACCAATTCAAATAGTCCTTTAGCAAGCACCAACTTGCAAGAAGGCACCAACTCTGTAGGTAACTCAACACAAAATAAATCACATAGAATATATGATTAAATTTGTAAAAATACAACTCAATAAACCAATGATGACCACCTTATTTTTATCTTTTCACTCTTTTATCTCTCTCAAAAAGCTTACTAGGCCTCTTCACTCAACTAGCCCACTTCTTGGCAGAATTAAGTTAAATGACCTTGCTCATAATCTATAAAATATCTATTAAAACATAATTAAATATTAACCATACTTTTATTATGGTCGTAAACCACTCTACCTATTTTATAAACATCTATTACATTTTCTCATTTCCTTTCCCTTTTAACTAGTGAAATTAGGCCTATTAGACCTTCTTTTTATACTTGACTCTTGCTCTCACCTACATTGGTTGGAAAAAAAACATATCCATACTTATATAAACCTTGGAATAGATCAAAAAATGTTTATAAAATTTTAAACAACCACTAAATAGGTCGGTCACCACCCATAAGGGCCAAAACCACTATTAAGCCTAATAGAGACCTAACACAATTAGGCCTTCTAAAAGAACACATTTCATATTGACCACCTTGGAACATATTTAGACTATATAAATGTATCAAATTTTTTTTTTAAATAAACTTAAATTATACCCTTTAGAATCTCACCTTATGTATACAACACCATTTATCTCATTTCACTCGAACCACACCATTGGGTCTACTGATAATTAGGCTTTTTCACTGCCAGAAAGTTTGCCTTGAATATCCCAATCATACACTAAAATTTTACACATAATAATATAAAAAAATAAAATGGATACAAACTTAATGGCCTAATGGTTATCAAAATTTACATTATATTTCACCAAACAATGGAAAAACCTCAAATAAACTATTTTCATATGCTCACTCATAATTAGAAACAGGCCTCAAGAACCCAATCAAGAAGCTTTGTCTTTTCACACCTTCATAGGAATTTATAATTAATAAAAATTAATTAAAATTAACTTATTAGACATATATAACAACTTCATGTGTATTTAATTCTTAAAATATATGCATAATAACTTAGGAACATCAATCTCACTCATACACAAAAAAATGCCTATAGCTCCAAAAACATAGTCATGGAAACCAAGACTTAAAACACCTATGTGAACACTTTTATGAAATTATAATGGGTTTATATGATCCTTAAAAATAATTATAAACTTTTTAAATATATATATTACATGTTTCAATATCAATGTTGGTCTTACAGACCTATCTCATGTCTTCACCCTACATAGACCTCATTGTGTTAGATAGGTCACTTTGAGAACAACTTTATACTTGTATATGAGAATTTAAAAATATTATAATAAAATTTTATATGTGATATATGTATTTAAAATTAATCCCATTAATTTTTATCCATCCCTAATCCACTCTAACACATCTCTAATCTCATTCTCACTTTTGTCTAGTTTTCAAATTGTCTTCTTCATTATGCCTATTTAGTGATAGGTCAAATTTCATGATCAATTTAGCATATTTAAGGTCTGAAACGTGATATAATTTTTACATTGTCATAAAATAAAATTCTCTCACATCATTCTCCAATAATTTTCTTTATTTTACTTGGTCAACCCTTCTTGATACATAAAAAATCTAAGAAACAAGGGGTTTTATTTAGCTTCCACTCACTCTTATGATAGACCAAAGCCACCTATTGGTATTTGGGAGAGTTTATAAAACATAAAATCATAAAAATAGGTCAACCAAACCATTCTATCCACTTACAACAAGATATTTCATATTGGATCAATATGAGGGTTTTAGGAGGGTTTAAACTGCCTTCTATTCTTAGCAATCATTTATAAAGTATTGGCCCTCAACTCCAAAACCAATTCTAGGAAATTTAAGATATAAAACTTATCAAAATAATATGAAATTATTGGATACTCATGAAAAGGTTTCATATTACAATGAGCATAATAAAATCCTTCTCAGGTCTACAACACCTCATTCTATGTCCATATAAAACCTCAACACCAATTTTCATTTTTTCTCCTTCAGACTATAACCTTAGACTTGGTCAAAAAAATTGAATAAAACTATCATACCTCTTATAATTATCTTATCATCTTTGACACCTTGGGAATTGAAATTGACCCCTTATAAGGCTACACTAGGTCTCTTTGTAAATTAGGCCTTCAACTACTAATCACACTACGACCTTAAACACCCCTTGAAACCTCTATTACTATTATCAATAAATCATCCTAATGTCATAAAAAATTATACCATAATTACATAATACTAATTTTATTTTCAAAAGCCTCATACTACTCACCTCAACATGCTACCAGGCATATGCCTTCTCACTAGGTCTCTCAAGTGCATGGATCATAAACTCAACTTCATACAATGACTAATCCCCAAAAATAGTCTTGGAACTCTTTAGAAATTATTTTTTCCTCATTCTCATGCTTTCAAATATTTATACATTCTCTCGTTCCTATACTTACACAATTCACCAAACTTCACTATGGTTCATGTATACTCCTTATAAGGCTAAACTAGGTTTTTCAAGACACCTAATACTCAAAGATTTGAACTTGAACAAGATAAATCTCAATTATATCAACCAAAAACATTATTTAATCAATATTCTCTGAAGACATGACTATTCTCAATAATCTCATGAGTCACTACAACATTGTGTCAAGACCTCATATAAAATTCAAAGACTATTAAACCATACTCATGATATGAAAATTATATTAAAAAATAGCACTCAATAGAATGATTACCTTGTATCTTGATCTTGAACTCAACATGTAATCAACTTTAGAATAATTTTTAGGTTTCCTTCAAATTATCTCTCAATAGAGAGACAATAGGTTGACTTCAAATTTTCTCTTGTCATAAGACTTCCTTGTCACATACCACTTCACCATGCATGACATCAAATTTGAACTTTACATTAATGACACATATATTTACCTTGACATAAATGATAAAATTTATGCCACAACACCAACAAACCTCAAAAATCTCCCCCTTTATCATTGATGGAAAACACTAAAACAAATCTGATCATTCCCATCTCCCCAAGATAGATCTCCTTAGACTGACCTTTTTCTCAAACTATAATTTTCTCCCCCTTTGACATTAATGACAAATAGTCATCTCTTGATAATTATCTGATCCTTGGAACTATAATAACACATATTTTCTCTCTAAACTCTCTCTCTCTCTCTCTCTCTCTCTCTCTCTCTCTCTCTCTCTCTCTCTCTCTACAACTCAACATAGATTAGGCTCATAACCAACTAAATTCATGAAAAAATTAATCTTGTAGAAAGTATCATGAATGTGAATTGGTTTGATCAAGTCATTATACAAATCCCTTGTACCTCATCTCTTAAAATCACACCTCTAATATACTATTGACTAAACTTTAAATGTGAAACAAATAATACAAATATCCCCCTAAGACCAAGCATCCTTCATGATTTTACTCACTAGTTGAGTGCCTCCATGAAGCCTAATGGAGTCACCTATTCTCAAGCATACTAAAACAACATAAAATAATAATATTCCTAGATCTCCATGTCCTTACTTCACTAATATTTATTCATGATCCTCTTATTCTTCAATAGCCCTTTTGGCTTGACCTCTACAATCTCCATTTGAATAATGTTCTGACTTGGTGTATTTGTCTTGACTCCTTCATCCATAATATGAGTTGATAGGGAGAATTAGTGGCACTCCTTTGCATATGAACTATGGTCCACCATGTCAAATATTCCCTTTGGACTTGTATACTTGTCATCATTTACTTTGGCTACTTTTGTTTTCCAATCAATGTCATGTTTTATTTTTTGAACTCTAGGAGCCTCAACTTTCTTTTTTTTACTCGAGAGTCCATGATTACAAAACTTAGCAATGTGACCAACCTTTTGGCAATTAAAATACACTATTACTTTTGATGAAAACACACCATGACCCATACCTCTTAATGGATGACTCCTCATAGTTTCATAAATATTAATTCTTGGAGGGACTTTTACAATGCCTTGCTCTATGACTAAATTGGTTACATTAATAACAATAACCATTGCAAGGATTAGCATACCTTATAGTATTAGACTATATAATAGGATTAGTCTTCATTCTTATAGAACCACGATTACTTTATTGACCATTGACCTTCTTGATCACATTAGTGTTCTTATTTTGGTCTCCATTTCAACCAACACATGTTTTTTCATTAGTAATATTTTGACTACTCAAGATGTTGTCTACATCATTGATACTCTTTTAAAACTTTAAAAAGGACTTAACTTTACATGATGCCTAATCCAACTCAACTCTCAAGGAATACACTTTAGTTACATACCTTTCATATTATTCTTTTTTAACCTTTCATATTTCACTTACAGACACTATAAAACTATAAACTATGGTTCTAGATGTCGAACTAACCCTTAGACCCCCTTGGGACCATTTCCTAACCATTTACCCCACTAGTCATTTGTTTAAATGGATAACATTATCCATTTGTGACTATGACCATAACCATTGATATTAAACCCTTAACCACCAATGATTAACCTCAACTACTGATGGTTTGGCCTTAACAAACTTAAGGGTTATCTTCATCTCAAACTCTAGCTTGCTTTTCTATTAATAGTTGTTTTATCTATTCACACAATCAATGCATGCTAGTCTTAAATTTAGACAAATTTTTAGATGCCTTGTTAAAATTATTATTTCACCACTCCCTTACCTCTATATTAAGAGAGGAAGAAGAGGTGAAAAGGATAATCATAAAATTTTATGTAAAACATCAAATTTTCTTGTATAGGTATCCTTCTTATTTCTATCAACCAAGATAGAGATCAAAATTATTACAACTCATCATCCAACAACTAAGGTATTGTCACTCTACTAAGATTTATTCAAAATATATAACAAGATTTTATCCAACCTTAACATTCCTAGACTAGCAACATTAATGTTAAGTATCTATTTCTTATTAGGATTCAACAATTAGTTTTTATGTTGCATTCCTTATGTCACTTTCCCTCTACCCAAACTAAACAGCTCTAAATACTAACCTCTATATTTCAACTAGTCACCAACCCAAGCTCACCATCTAGAGCCCTCCTACAACATTCCCAGTAAATTCTCTTCCAAAATTACATCCCATAGTAACTATCTATAGTTTCCTAATTGCCTATGATTTGACCCTAACCATCGATGGTCATTAACTATTGATAGTTTAAACCTAATAATTGAGGGTATATATATATAATTTTTAATAAAAAGCTTAATTAACCTATCAAACCTTGACCAAATTCTATTTTTTGAGTTTCTATCTTATCAGAAAGGATCACTCAATCTTCTAGATTATGTTTGATTTACTGAGCATTGATATCGAACCATTTATTAATATAATTAGTCAAAAACACTTATTTATTCTCAATCACTTCTTGTATTTCATTTTAGTATCCTATATTATTTATGGAATTAATTTATCTTTCATTTTAAGAACTTAATTTTTTAAAAGTGTGGGTTGATAGCCTCCAAGGAAGATTTTTCTTCATAGATCTAGCTTATGCGAGGCAATCCACTCTACTATCCAACTAATCAACCATTTTTAAGTTTTTTCTTCTCTATAGGTCATTCCTCCCTAGACAAAGATGAGTCTCCACAATTATCTAGATCAACACACATGCAACATATTAGGTTCTACTAACCTCACCCTTTTTTTAAGTTATACTCTCTTTCTAAATAGAAAATAAAGCAAAATTTTAGTGAAACATTCTAGCATGATCAGTGGAACCCTTGAGATTTATTTTGGGTTCATAGATATAGGAAATTTAGTTGAATTAGAGAAGGGTCATCCATTGCACCCATTTTTTAAAATTAAATGTTACTTATCTCCTTTATTTCTTTCCAAAGTGCAAGTTATAGTTTTCATTTATTTTCTTAGAAAAAGGTAAAAATTGTTTTGTTTTACTTTCACTTTTGAGAATAAAAAAGTATTCATCCTAGGCTTAGGATTTACATTGACATCATCATATCTAGGTGCATCTTAGTTGTTTTGTATTCATTTGAAAAGACACCAAAGTTTTATTTTGGATTAAAATTAACTTTGCATCCATTATTTGCTTGTACTGATTAGCTCATATAGATTAATTTAATCAAGTAAATTAATCATAGTCTCACTTCTCTCCACACAAAAAATACCAAACCATAGATTTAATTAAACATTGACATAATCTCTAATTGGGATTCAATCATTGGCTATCCTATTTAGATTTCACCACTAAGGGAAAAACTAACTCAATATGTTGGATAAGTATAATCTCTAGTAACTTAGTATATTTTGGCTAAGCACCTAACACCCTTATTATTATGGTGTGTGAAGTGAGGTGGCAGGCCCTAATATCAAGCCATGTACCAAGTCTAGTATATATATTGAGATGCTTTAACTACCTAAAACCATCCTTAGATATATTTTTCTAGTATGCACTCCACAAGCCTAACTTGTTCTTCATAACTATTTTAAAATTAAGGCATAAGCCTAAAGAGAAATAAAAAATTATCCTAACACATTAGTTTATATATTATTTTCCTTGAGATAGTTTTGTTTTTATTTATTCTCTTTTGAGTTGTGATATCAATTGTATCTTCCTTTTTCCCTTATTTTCATGGTTTTAACTATGCAACAACTAAAAAACCAAGAAAATCAAGATCCACCTCCTAATCATCTATTTTCCTCTTTTATTTCATCCATAGAGTATGTCTTGGATGTAGAGAGTTATCCCCATCCTTATGGAAGTCCTAGTATCCCTCAGATAGTTGGCCAAGGTGATATAGATCTTTCCACCTTTCTAGATAATAACCTCATAGCCCTCCAACATTACCTTAAAACCATATGCCACCGTACCCATACTTTGGTTCCACCTATTGACCAAACCTATGGTATTCCATCCTAAATTATGGAAAACACCTCTATTTACACCATTTCCACCCAACCCTTAATCACCCAAGCATCTTATTCTACCAATAATCCCACCAATACCACAATCCAAAACCAACCCACCCAACCAACCAACACCCAAACACCTTCTACCCCAACCAATAACCCTTTTGGTATAGGATCAACCCAACCTTTAGACACTAGTACTTTGATTAGCTTAGGATTACCCTCTACTCGTGTCAACACCCTTCCTCTTATTTCTAAGCCACCTACATCCATTCCATTCTAGAGATTGGTGGTTACTATACCTTCTACCTTTCCAACCATTAGTATGAATATTACTACCCATCCTCAACCTATCAACTTGAGCATACCTCTAACCCAACCCATTCCAATTCTTCAACAAGTTCCTATTGGACCCAACCCTAGCTATATTCAAAACCCATAGGGGTATATGGATCCATCCTCTACCCAACCCCCTATGTCCACCTACCCATTTATAAAGTCCCCCCAACCACCCATGTCTACACATAAATATTTGAGAACCTCCAAACCTTCGATTAGCTATCCTTATGTTGCACCTACCTAAACCCAACATAATATACCCTACAAATATAAGGGTGCACAACTAAAAATGGATATCTTTAAGATATTAATGGACAAAAGGACCATTTTGGAATCATTTATTTCTAGAGCCCATAACCTCTTATCATATGACTAAATTTGTAATGATCTAATTCACCCATCCATCCCTATTTGACCCTATCCTCCTTGATGGGATTTCCCACAATTTTCAAAATTTTAGAGCAAGGAAGACCCTCAACATCTAAGAGCATTTAAACACTCTTCCTATTTGATTTCCTATGATTATGATATCCTTCTTTGTACCGTTACCATGTCTCTATCAGGGCCTATGCTATATTAGTACAATTCTATTACCAAGAACTCTCTATTTTCTTTTTCACAAATAGCTCAAACCTTATTAGACCACACTTCCATAAACATATCTAAGAAAGTTTCTATCACTGATCTTTACTCCATCCAAGAATTTGATGACAAATCCATTGATGACTTCATAGCCCATTAGAGAATCTTGATAAACCAACTCTCTTTATCTTTACTGCAACCGAAGATAATTGATATTTTTGCTCAGGCTTGTGTCAAACACATTTCCTCCACTTTATAGGTTCAAACTTCTAGGACATTTAATGAATCTTTCACCATGGCACAAAAGTTATATAATAGAGCCATTAATGAGGGGAGGTTAAATTTGAGAAAAAAAATTTCACCTTTAAATCAAATGAGGGTTTCTCCTCCAAACCTAAAAATAAAACCAACACTAACACCAAAAATAAGGGAACCATTAATGTGGTTATCCTTAAGGCTTCTCCTCCACTAGTTGTTAACCAAACTAACTCTTCCAATTCCTCAAATAAAAACACAAGGAAATATAACCATAACAACTAAAAACAATTTACTCCATTAGGGGATTCATATGCTTTGGTCTTGAAAGAGTTATTAAAATAAAATATCATACAACTCCTACCAATCAAACCTCCATAATAATTCAATTCCTCTCATCTTATACGTAGTTAGTATAAGGAGAACAAATTGTGTGTCATCCACCATGTCATTGGGCATGGTGTTATTAGGTGTAGTACTCTAGAAAATGTTTTCTAAAGTTTGATTGACAAGGGGGAACTTGGGTTGGATAACCCCAATGCACCCAAAAATCATTCTCTTGACATCTTTAGATAGCCTTTCCAAAACCATGCCACTTCCAAAAATAATCAAAATAATATATCACAATCCTCTCATAACCATGAGGTCCATACCATTAATGAATTTCTTAATGAACTCATTATTGAGGAAACCATTGGCTAAATCACATTTACTTCCCCTTGACTTAATGAGGTAATAGATTCACCTTCTATTCCTTTGGAAAGTAAAACAAAGGAAATAACTATTCCCATTTCTCCACATGTCAAGGTAGTAGAGCTACCAACCTCTCTTTTGAAAGATATACCAATTGAGGTAGCCATTACCACCATAGCCTTCTCTTCTATCATACAACAATCCACTCTTCCTTTGGAAAACATTCCTAAGGAAGAGGTCACCTTATGTACCTCTCCTATAGAAGATCACCTTCCAAAACCTTAGATCCTTTGATTGAGGAGAAGGATGAAGTAACCACTCCCCTCTTTCCACCCATGGGTTTGTCCTTTGAGACCTATACTAAAGGGATTAACCCCATCTATAAGCCTTTCTATAGACTAGTTCAAAACTTAGAGTACCTATCCCAACCCAAAGTGTATCATGCCACATTTTGGTACCATCTTAGGATTCCTTACCCAATTAAGAAAGAGCCCTCCACCATGCCATTATTGACCCAACCTTCCACTTTCACTATTGAACCCACTATCATCCTAACCAAACAATTAGAAACCTCTACCACTTAATCCATATTGAACCAACCACACCAACTCCACCTGAAGTAACTTAACCACCTTCTCCCATCCCATCTAATCCCACAAAAAACCTAGGTTTACTACATACTTAGAGCCTTACTCACCCTCCATTAAATTTAGATTTAGCACCACCTATCCCACCAAATAAAACCCAAGTCATGTTGAGTAAGAATAATGAGACACCTAAGAACTCAAAAGCTATAACCTTGACACTTATATCTACCTTGCCTTTTATTTTTGGACCACATCCTTTTTCTATTCTAAGACCTCATCCTTATATTAATAAAAAATGTCTCCCAAAGATAACCCAAATATAGGATCCTCTTCTAGTTATATCCCTATCTATTCTTTTCATGCCCTCTACCTCCAAATCTTCCACTAAAAAAAATCCTACTTCTAACCCTTCTATTTATAAATCACCCACTACCAAGCCTACTACTTTAAAAAAAAAATCCTCCAAACCATAAACCACTAATAATACTCCACCACCCAAAACTCCCACTACTAAGCCTACTCCTAAGAAGGCTTCCAACCCAAAAGTCAAAAATTCTAGCATCCTTGCCACCTTTTCCTGAGTATTACCCAACCATCCTATAGAGATTATTGAAAGCCTCTTTATTGAATTTACCTCCCATAAATTAATTTGACCACTTTAATCCTAAACCATCAAATTTTGATGACAATCTGATTTACTCATACCATAGAATGCCAATACATGATACAGAGAACTATAAATCTCTCCAAGTCCTAGTCCATCAGTTATATGCTAATGATGACCTATTGTAAAAATAACCATAGATTCTCTAGGAACCATAAAACACCACCCAAAACCTACTTGCTCCCTTGATCTCATCTAAGAGTGAAGAGGAAACAAATTATCCCTCTAGCCCAATTCTTCCCCAAATTCATACCATCCATGTGGTCACATGATCACAAGACCAACAAAAGGATAAGGGGAAGGAAAAGGTGACCATTCCATGGACATAACCTTCTACCACCCAATCACTCAACAAAACCCAAACACCCACACCTTCTCCAAAACCCAAGATATCCATGTTTGGTACCTTTCAATTCATACCTTCTAAATCAATCCAAAGAGTGGTTCTAAATCAACTTCACCAAACACTGATGAAGATGAGTTTATATGAGGTAATAAATACCTCAACCCATCACTACCAAGAGATGATATAATATTTATAGTATATGAAAGTCCGAAAAAAGACCCACAACCTTTATTAGCCTTTGTTGGATCCATCTATCTTTCCACCCTTGTTACCTTTAAATATTTAGAAACACCCTATTTAAAACCCTAGGATATGGATCCTCCTCTCTTTATTACCACATACATCAACCAAACTCACATCAAGAAAGTTATGATTAATCTAGGGGATACCATAAACATTATCTCCTCTCATGCATATGATGAACTAAAACTACTGGAGAACAGTGTGTTGGAAACCAAAATAGTTCTTTATTCCTTAAATGACACTATGATAACAACTCTAGGAACTATCATCCTTTATATTCATCTAAGACCTCATATGCTTCCTAAACTCTTTTACTTAGTGTAAGGTGAGTTCCAATGCAATGTTCTTCTTAGATGCCCTTGGATCCATTCTAGGAATTGTGTACCACCCACCCTACATTTCTACATAAAATTTGAGCATGAAGGTCAAGAAATTACCATATAATTTGACCCATGTCCTTTTACATCATGTAACATGACATAATTCTTGAATGATGTTTTCCTCCTTCCCGCCACCAAATCTTCATCAATCAATGACAATTCCACTTATTCTACCAACCAAACCTAGACTATCTCATCCATTCCTTCTACTAAAATCCCCATGAAGGACCCCTTGGAATCCACATTCCAATGTCTCTTACTTGGGGAACATTACCTCTTGGCCTTGGATACCTTCCTCACTCCTCAAGAGTATAGGAACCTTGACTAGAACCTTGGTTACAACCCTAATACCAAAACCACTATTTATTTTAGGCCTCTCAATCTCCAAAAAAATAATATCTATGGGAGAATTAATCAAGCACTTACCACCTCCTTGACCTCCTCTTCTCTTTGACCATTCACCTCTAATATATCCTACTTAGATTAATTGGACTTTTCCAAGACATATCTCCATAGGTGTGATTGGTAGGGATTTGGTCTAGGAAGTTATGAACATGGAACACATGATTTGTCTCCATGTAAGACTCAAAAGCCTCATGGAATATTTGGTCTTAGCTTCACCCCACCTAAAGAGCTCACAAACTTGTCTCCCATTACTATCTAATTTGGATGACAATTCAGGTGGTATAACGAGTGCTAAGATGCGATAGTATAATGGACTGTGGCTGTCGAAGTGGTTGTTGTAAGGCCTCAAAGTAGGTGGCTAATAGATTGGGTAGGGCTGTACATATTTTTGTATTGTTTTCATTCTTGGAAGTTACATTGTTTGTGACAGTTATTTCCTCAAGCCATTATCTCCTCAAGTGTTGTATTAATTTAATTTAGGGACGTCAATTTATTGGCGATAGTTATTTCTCTTGAGCCACTAAGTCTTAAATCATCACGCATTAATTGCTCAAGCCACTCAATCCCTCAATGTTTTCAAAATATGTATAAATGCATTATAACCTAAAAAGGGAAGGAAGACATCTCTTCTCAGAGATAATCATATGTTTTGTATCTGTAATTTTTTTGATTCAATAAAACATCTCTTTTCAGAGATAAGCCTATATTTGTATTACAATCGTTAGGTAATACGATGTCTCTTCTCAGAGAATTCATTGTTATTGTGTTATTTATATGATATTTAAATATTCATCAACCAAAACTTGAGTTATGGATTAGTGGTATCAGAGCAGTTTGTCTTGAGAGTTGATGATCCTGAGGATGAGGTCAGGATACAGGAAACGTGGGTGGGAAGCGATAGAGCTTCCAAATGTTCCACCTATGCACCCCAAATGACTTCAAATGGTGGATGACACTGAGACATCTAATCTTTTCAAGGAAATGGTGAATGAAGCCCTCTAGTGGCAATAAGCATAGATGCTCAAACAATTTGCTCAAATTATTCAAACACTTCTGATGGGAAATTTTGGCTCTGCGGCTACACATCCTAGCTCCTCATCGAGGGAACTTCCTTTTAGTGCCCCAACACCCTTCAAGGTCTACATAAATTTTGATATTCCCACATTTGAAGGTAAAATCAATGCTAATGTAGTCGAAAATTGGTTTGATCAATTGTCTTCCTACTTCTCTGTAAATAAGTTCACTGATGGAGAAAAGATCACTTTTGCTCTTTTGAAATCATCATTGCCCATGAAAAACTAGTAGGAAGTGTACAAAAAGAGGTTCAGTATGGATATCATTGGCCTTGGGGTGGAACCTACCTGGGATGATTTTATGGAAGCAGTAAACGAAGAATACTATCCCATCAGAGTGTATGATGATCTGTACATATAGTGGTAGCAACTTCACCAAGGTAAGGAACAATATGTCCAAGATTACACTAACATTTTTCATTCTCTATCTATGAGACTGGACATACAATAGAGTGAGAAACACAAGGTTCTCAAATATCATGGTGGATTACAATGGTACATATAGGGAGAAATGGAACTCTTCAATTTGGAAACCATTAGTGAGGCATACAAGTTCACAGTAAAGATTAAGCAGAAGCATGGAAGAATGGATATAAAGAATCAGTCTTCAAAATGGAAAAGTGATAAAGAAGGTCAAACATGAGGCCAAAATTGGAAGAAAAAGGAAGGAAAGACTGGGAAGTGGTGTGGTTATCATAAATCTATAGCTCACTCCAAAGAAGAATGTTGAGCTATCAAATCACTGCTTTCTGAGTCACCATCCTCAACATCTACTGCTCTACCTCATACAAACCTTGTAATCGAAGAGGTTGAATAAGAAATTATAGATGTTGATCTTAAAGCCATTTTAGCTTCATCATAGACACATGATGAGATGCTAGATGACAAGGAAAGGTTATTTCACACTAAGTTATGGGTGAAAGGTAAGCCTCTGCATTTCATTCTTGATAGTGGATGCCAAAAGAATTTAATCTTGACTAATGTTGTGAAAAGCCTAAATCTATCCATGAAGCCTCACCCAAACCATATAGTATTAGATGGTTGAGTCCAGGGAGAAATCTCCATGTCACCCACCAATGTCTTCTCTCGTATGCAATATAACCTTTCCAAGATGGGGTCTTATGTGATGTGGTCAATCTAGATGTTTGTGATTTCCTCTTTGGTGAGCCATTCATGTATGATTGACATGGTATATATGAATCAAGAACTAGATGGATCACTCTCACTTTTGGAACATGGCACTATAGGGTACCAAAAGTACCACCTTCCACATTTATCTCTCTGCTTAGCACCAAGAAATTTGTTTTCATGGTGGTCAAGCCATAGGAATCCAAAAGGGCTGATGTTACAACCCTGACAACACAATAGTAGAAGCAAATAGATACCACACTGAAGAAGTTCATGGCCTTCCATCCATAGACTGATGGTCAGATAGAAATGTTGAACAATCAGGCCCTGCATAGTTCCATAAACCACAGTCCCTTCCAAGTGTGCATCAGGAATCAAATCAAGACACAACTACCACACCTGATGGGGAATAGTGATGTAATGGGGACCATTGCTTTTCAAGGAGGGAGGAATGATTTGGGTGATAATTTGAGTGGTATAACGAGTGCCAAGATGTGGTGGTATAATGGACCACAGATGTTGAAGTGGTAGTTGTAAGACCTCAGAGTGGGTGGCTGGTAGACCGGGTAGGGCTACGCATAGTTTTGTATTATTTTTATTCTTAGAAATCACATTATCGGTGACAGTTATTTCCTCAATCCATTATGTCCTCAAGTGCTATATTGTTTTAATTCAAGGATGTCAATTTGTCAGTGACAGTTATTTCTTTTGAGCCACTCAGTCTTAAATCATCACCCATTAATTCCTCGAGCCACTCAATCCCTCAATGTTTTCAAAATATGTATAAATGCATTATAACCCAAAAAATGGAAGGTAGACATATCTTCTCAGAGATAAGCATATGTTTTATATCTGCAATTTTTTTGATTCAACAAAACATCTCTTTTTTGAGATAAGCCTATATTTGTATTACAATTGTTAAGTAATACAATGTTTCTTCTCAGAGTATTCATTGCTATTGTGTTATTGAAATATTCATCAACCAAGAACTTCTGAGTTCTAGATCACTATCATTGATGATCAAATCCCATCCTCACCATCTTTTCCACCATCAACATTTAAGGATTTTAACATCATACCCCTAACCTTTTTTTCATCAACATGATCAGCCTTGGACCCTTAACTTATCAAAAGGATGGGGAGACTATGACCATTCATCTAACCCATCTTGAGATGGTAAGAGATGTCTCTCTTACCATTAATACCATTTGGTGTCAAGATGATGATTCCATTCTTGCCTATCTTGGTGAAAAATATTATTATATCCACAAATCCTTTCCTCTTGAGACTGTAACCACATTAAAATAATCCACCATGGATATCAAATTAGGTAATTTAGATAAACCATACATTATCAAAATTGGATAATCACTAAATTATATGGAGCTTCAGTATGTTTCCTCCTTGCTAGATCATAGAATAGTATTTACTTTGTCTTACAACAATATGCTAGGAATATACCCTTCCATCACCACCCATAATATAGTCAATAGCTACAATCCCAAGCCATTTAGTAAAAACATTGTCAAATATACCCTCACATATTCCTTCTCATAAAAGAACTTCAACACCTACTATCCATTAATTTTATTCAGCCCATTGATTATCCCCAGTGGGTCTCAAATGTCATCCCCATCACCAAAGCCATAGGGGAACTTTGCATTTGTGTAGACTTTCATGACTTAACCTTGCTTGCCTGAAGGATGAATTTCCATTACCAACCATGAAATAGATTATTGATCTTACAGTTGGCCATTTGATGTTATCTCTTATGGATAGGTTCTTAGGTTACAATCATATCTTTATTTACCTTGAAGATCAACACAAAACCACCTTTATCACCCCCTAGGGAAATTTTTGCTATAGGGTCATGCCTTTTGGTCTAAATAATTTTGGTGTAACTCACTAGTGCATTATGACCTACATATTTCATGACCTTATTCACAAAATCATAAAAGACTATGTCGATGACCTTCTTTGGAAATCCAAATGTCGTAAAGATCATTTATCCCTTTTTATGATTATGTTCAAGCACCTCATCCATTACCATGTCTGGCTTAACCCCAAGAAGTGTATTTTTGGGGTGTTGTCAAGAGAGATACTTGGATTTATCATCTCCCTTAGAAGAATTGAATTTGATTTCACCAAAATCAAATTAATTATTGGCTTTACTCCTCTCACCCACCTCAAGCAACTCCATAGCTTTTAGGGGAGGCTCCAATCCATTCATTAATTTATCTCTTAGCTCTCAAATCAATGCCAACTATTCCACCACCTTTTCAAAAAGGATGTATCTTTTAAATATAACAATGAATGTCAAAAGAGATTTGATTCACTTAAATACTATCTTCTTTCTCTACCCCCCCTCATTCCTCCCAGAGAATATCAACCTTTTTACCTTTATATTTTTTTCACTGACCACTCCTTAAGGGCAATGCTAGCCCATCTAGATGAGAAATGTAAAGAGTAAGACATATAATAAATAATTAAAATGTTTATAAAATATGAGACTCAATAAACCCATATCAAAAAAATTTACCTTACCTTAGTAGTCATGGCTAAAAAACTTTGCCACTACCTTCTCAATCACAAGACCTATGTCATAACCAATACTGACCAACTCAATCTAAGCCATACCAAAACTAGTGTATGGATAAGTGTTTCATGCTCTTATCTTAGTATGAGCTTGAGTTCATTTAGTAGAAGTCAATAAAAGGGTAAATCATTACTGACCAATTAACTAAAGTACCCTTAGTAGATAACCAACCATCCTCGGAGTTTCATGATGAATCCATTACCACCCTTTCTCAAGAAAACATGACCTATCAAATGACCATGTTCTTCAAAAAATAAAAAGTTGATGTGGTGACAGATTTGGTATCATCCTTATTCCCCTTTCTACTAAACCTTTTCCTTTATCTTTAAAACTTGAATTTGTTTATACCAATAATATGGTCAAGTACGAAACCTTAATGATAGGTCTCCAAACTAATTTAGCCTTAGGAGTCAAAATAATTAGCATATTTGGTGACTCCCAATTTATGGTTAATCAAGTCAATGGCTCTTACCAATGTAATAATGATATCTTACAATGATAAAATTAAATAGTTGATGTACTCTTAGTATCATTTGAATACTAATGCATCCAAGCCACTCCATGATCTACAAACAAGTTTGTCGATATGATGGATTATCTTGATTCCTAGATCTTATTTGCACCTTTTGAATCTAATATATCTATCATTATACATCATCTTACCCACAATTCTTATATCTAATCAAACTCTCTAATCATATTTAATGTAGAGGAGACCTAATCTAACCATCAGTACAAATAGATCTTTGACTATCTCAACCTTACCATCATCCCTTCTACCCTTTATAGCAATGGTTGAAGATAATTCATTAAGGGTACCTATAATTACACCATATTAGGTGGAATCCTTTAAAATCATGACTTTAATGGCTTTCCTTTCTTCTACCTATGTAGCCATGAAATCTCTCATGCTATCAAGTAAATACATGATGGGATATGTGTGGGACACTTTAGTGGCCTAACCATCATTAAAATCATCCTTTGCATTAGATATTATTAGCCCACCCTTAACTAATATTATTGTGATTATGTGAATAAGTATGTTAAATGTCAATAACATGTCAATTTACATCACACCCCTAGCCATAGTCTCAAAATATTTAAATATTTTTGGCCCTTCTCTTAATGGGGTATGGATCTTATTGGTGAAATTAACCCCCATTATTCATAGTGGCATCATTCTATCATCATTGTAATAGAATATTTCACCAAATGGGTAGAGGTTATTCTTCTCATCTCAACCAAAGCTGAAAAGATTATTGATTTTATCAACCATCACATTATCTATTGTTTTGGTGTTCTACATAAAATAATCACTAAAAATGGTAAGTATTTTAAGAAAAATAAAGTCCAAGGTCTTTATGACACATTCAACATCAAGTTAAGTTTCTCATCACCTTATCATCCATAAGAAAATGGATAGGCTAAATCTTCTAACAAAACATTCAATAACATACTAACTAAAATGGTTAATAAATTTGGTCAAGATTAAAATTTAAGCATATCCTTTACCTTATGGGAATATCATATTAGCATTCAAACCCTATGGATGCTACCACTTTCTCTCTTATATTTGGATTAGAGGTTGTCTTGCCTCTCAAAGTCTAAATTCCCTATCTTTGCATATCCCTACAAGATCTCATTTCTGAGGGCAATTATCATCAAGAACACTTAGCCCAACTCGAGCTACTTGATAAACATCATTTAACCACTCTTACCCATCTTTGTGTCTATCAATAATGAATAAAGCGTGATTATAAAAAGAACCTCAAAGTATGAGAATTCAATATCAAAGATCTCATCTTAAAGTAAAATCAACATGTAACCAATATGTAGAAAATCAGGTGGGGTAAGTTTGTTTTCAATTATCTTGGACTTTATATCATAATGCATAAGTATGGATCAAAAGCTTTTTAATTGTTATCTCTTGGATGGAAACTAGAACCTAATACCTTTAATGCTTTGCATCTGCATCCTTTATTTTGTTAAATGAGATCAAACTCACCTTTTGTCTAACTTAAGTTCATCCCTTATTTTCACCATTTTTCATATCCTTATTTTAAGGACAACCAATTAAAGCTATATCATGTGATTATCCATCATATACTTAGCCTAATATTGAACATGGGCACCACAAATCTACCTGTGTATTATTCTCATGGTACTCTTTGAACCTTTATAGGATGGGTTCCCAAGGTCATTGTCACTTAAAAACTTTTTTACCCATTATCAAACTTCTTTTACTTTAATCTTTCCTTCATGGAATTTAGAATTTAAGCCTATATAAGAAATTACATGCCAATATCAAAAAAAAAAAACAAAAAAACAAAACAAAAGCAAAACATCATATATTCTATGGGTCATTTTAAGTATTTATAGAATGATCCCTCGAAGGACAAATACTAAAATCAATAAAAATTACTCAATGTAAGGTATATTGTTCCCTTAAAGGATAAATATCAAAATACTTAAAAAAATCTCACAAACTTAGGCCACTCCCTTTAAGGATGGCTGAGTAAAGCATTTTTCAAAACATAAAAATTCCTTGGAAGCTTCTTGCATTGATCAATTTCCTGATCAAAAAACCCATTATCAAAATCATTAAAGACAAAAATAATTTTGGAAGCCATAATCAACTTTTATAAGTTCACTTCTTGCATTGATTAGTCTACACCTTATATGACATGGAATTGTTTATACTAGCTCGTTGGTAAACTACAAAAAAGGCATGCTAGTCTCATAGGATGGTTCTATCATCATCCATCCACGTGCCATTACCTTCTATAAGCAAATTATTTTTGAGATTACTTGACATTATGTGATCAAGAAATCTTTTAACCAACTAGTGAATGCTAATGTGAAGCATTCAAAGGGCTTATATTCATAAGTCGATCTATCTTCAATTTAATTAAGTCCTAGCTAAAGAAGAAGAATCATGCCTTCTTATTATTCTCTCATACTCACTTGTTGATTATTGTCTCTTGATTATCTTCTCTCTCTTATATTTTATCACATTTAGTTTTATTATTTAACTTACTCTATGTATTTTAAAATTAATTCACCTTAAATCTAAACATATGCAATTCACTAAAAACATTCAACTACCAATTATGTTTTTTATTTATTTATTGCCATCTTACCTTATTTATTTAAGTGTTTTAATTGTAATAACATTTTAATAAATCAACCATCTCATACATCAAACATCATCTAATAACCACTCATGTCAACTAATCATAAATCATTTATATTATTTACAACCATTTAATCATGCATCAAAAATGAATGAGTCATTCATATATGTTAAAAACCACATGTCTAACTTAGATAAGGAGGTGTAGACTCATAAATCTAAAACATGAACATAATCATCATCAACATAACATCATAATCATATCATAAACATAAACAACATCTATTAATATCAACACCATCATGAACATAAATTAAATAATCACATCCAGAAGCAATATCCACAACCATAATCACATCATGAGCTCATAATCAAAATAATCATATATATAATATTAATGTGTACATCTCTAAAATACATGTACATCTTTCTATGTTAGTTTGTAGGCTGTACAAAAATCATATAATACATCAAAAACTAGTCTCATGAGAATCTAAGGTATTAGAAAACTACTACTCCTTGGATCTTATCTACCTGTAGGACCTCTCTATGCACCTAAAAATGTTTCCCACTAATGTGGTGTAGAAATGTTGGCTCCCCAATCCCCTCATGGTGTCAAATACTCATAAAACCATGGCTTATCTATAAGGCAGGTAAAAACTAGTGCCTCATAGTAGTGGATGTCCTCTATTGTGGTAGCATATCTAGACATAGGAATTATCCTTGATGGTCCTATAGGTATTGGAACCTAGGTACTCCCTATCTTAAGGTGTCCCTATCCTATATGACCAAGTCTATCTATGCTCATTATTAGTCTCTCTCTTAGTGATGACACCTACTTGACCTTATGATGTGTCCCTCTCAAATGTCACTACCACTAGAACTACTTGTGTCATTATTAATGTTACCCTGGCTTGATCCCTCTCTCTAATGAGTACCTACTTATATAGTGAATCCACCACCATCTAGTCCCTTACCCCTTCATATAAACATCTATGGCCTACTTCCCAACCTATGCATCATCTCCTCTAAATACTATTGCATCATAGTGTGCCTAGAACCACACAAGGTATTCTTATGTGACCTTTGCATCATCATTCTCTAATCTCACTTGTAGCTCTTCCTAATCAAGCTCAAACTCCTCTATTTGTGTCTTAGGTAGAATAAAATCTATTTCCTCCCTTTGGTATAGTGATAAAACACCTGGCATATCCTTTACTAACCTAAATTACCTCCTCACCCTGTCAAAAAAAATTGACTCTACGTTAGGGTCCCATTTACCCTTAATCCACCTATAACTCTATAGTGATAATATCTACCTCATAAGACCTTCCCATGTTATAAATATGATGTATGATCTCTAGATGACATTACCCTTGACCAGTGCATATATCCTATCTCAATACCACCCTAGGTCTCATGCCCCTCCCCTTGGTCTTGTGAGAATGTAATCATGCCTCCATTGCATAAAACTAACTCTATAGTCCATTTGAATAAATCTATGCCATGGAAACTCACCTGGTCAAAGCACCCTAATGTGTTCATATGCCTAATAGTGTAGCATAAACTTAATGTTGATGTCATACCTCCTATATGATATGTAACCATAGAGATATCAATAGATCTATACTAATAGGATAGGTGCCCAAACATACACTATCTGATCCATCATCATGCCTACCAGAACTTGTAATAACACCAAATAGAATCTGCCACTTCTCTAGATTGGTAATGTATAACAAGTCATAGCCATCATCATCATCATCATAATGACTCATCTCACTCCCATATCCCTATGATATAGGGGTGCATAATAAAGGGATCCCACATGCTAATTCATGTGTACTAAGTCCTCCCCATACAACACATCCATGAGCTCATCTTACTCTTCACTACTGATGTGTTCTATTATCTCCCCTCATATTGGTAGCCTCATGATCTAGTAGATGTCCTCCATGAGAGATGTCATCTCTTTAATAGATATCATGAATGTGTTAGTGGTTAGGTCCCATGTCTTGATGAGGGCCACCACCATAGTTGCATCTCTAGGAATGTATTAATAATATTTGATGCCTCCCAAGCCCATTACTATTAGGTGATCCCAATCCTAGTCTATCATTACTTGATAGACTTCATCTAGGAGTTACAACACTTGATATCACACTTGCAACTACTCCCTCACTTGTAAGGTTAGATGCATTCCTTAGTATACTTTACCTATCAAAATGACACCTATGATTACTACCCTAAATCTAACCTTACCCTTCACCTCATCTACATATACCCTCACCTTATTAACCCTTCACCCATCCTTTGACATTATCCTAAACTATTGATGGTTGAGTATAGACCTATGATGGTTCTTTGTGGAACCATCACCAATCATACTTGACCATAGAAGGTATACACATTAACCACTTTTACATTTGCATATCGACCATTGATGGTTGACTATCAACTGGTGATGGTCAATAATGACCACTAACGGTCACTATGTGATGATTGCCTATGATTCACCAAGCCCTAAGACTTACCTAAACTACCCAAAACATTAACTAGGATATAGATTAAAAGTATTACAACTCATTAGTCAATATCCAAGGTATTATCACTCTACTGAGATTACTTTAGAAGCTACATCAAGCCTTCATCTAACCTCAACATTCTTCAAACCATCAATTATAAATCTAAGTATCTATTCCTTATCATTATTTAAAAATTAGTTTTTGTGTGTCATTCCTTGTGTCACTTTTCCTCTACCTAAACCAAACACCTCATAATACTACCCTCTATCTTATAACTAGTAGCTAACCCAAGATCACCTTCGAGAACCCTCCTACAAACTTCCTAACCAAAATTCTCTTAAATTATATCCCATAGTAACCATCGATAGTTTCCTAATAGTTAATGATTTGACCCTAATCGTCAATGGTCATTAACCACTGATAGTTACCCAACCAACAAAGATTTGACCCTAACTACTGATGGTCTTTATCTATAATTTTTAATAGCAAGATTATTTGACCTATTAGACTTTGACCAAATCCCATTTTATGAGTTTATATCTTATCACAGAGGATCACTCGATCTTTTAAATCATGTTTTATTTATTTATTATTGATATCTAATAATTTATTTGTGTAATTATTCAAAATAACTTATTTTTTCTTAGGCACTTCTTTTATTTAATTTCAATATCCTCTATTATTTATGCAATAAATTTATCTTTCATTTTTAGATCTTATTTATTTAAAAATGTAGGTTGATAGCCTCTAAAGAAGCTCATGATTTTTGGATCTAGCTTTTTCTAGGTAATCCACCCTAATATCCAACTAATCAACCATTTATTTAGTGCTTTCTTATTTGAAGGTCATTCCTCCTGTTGACCATTTTTGCCCAATAGGGCAAAAAATCGGTCCCCTTCTTCCCCTGCTATTCAAGGCAAATTCATTTTTTGATTTTGCACAAGTCTAGGAGTTTCTACGGACTCTATAGGTCCATTTCTATAGACTCTGTAGGTGCTTGGTTTTCTACGGACTCAACAGGATCAAAAGCATAAAAGCATGAAGGAAATTGCCAAGGATGGTGACATCCCAGAAGCCATCAACTTTAAGAAGGAAAACTATCCATTATTTTTAAAATGATGATGGGTGTGCAGACATCAAATTTAAGCCAGCAAAAGGGCCGTTGGTTTTTAAATGACCAAGCACTAACCATAAAAGGAGCCCAAACAATGCAGCGACCCACCCAGAGATAGCACCGAGGGCCGAAGGAACAAGAAGAGACAAGATAAGGAAAAGATAAGAGTGCCAAGAGCATGGAGTAGGTAGATAGTCCAAGTGGTGAAGGGAAGCACTGATTCAAGAAATTACTCCATCAATTGAAACAGTGTCTATGAATTGACCATTAGAAGGTGCGAATGGCCAACCATGTGACCCTTTTTTTTCATTTCATATTTATGAGTAGACAAACTGCGTAGGTGTCTTTAAGGAGCAGTCTCAATTAATGAGGAAACAATGTGCCCATGTCAAAAAATGTTGGAAGTCTAAGCCAAGGCTGACACAACATTTATGTTTAAGTAGCTTGCTCTTCCTAATGCTCGTAAGGCACATGGGTCACTTGTAAAAGGGGTGCCAAAAGGCCTCCTTTCTTCTTCTATATATTGGAGACTTGTCATTTTTGTAATCATCTTCCACATTTGTAAGGCATATCCCTATAAAAATTTCACCTGAATCAATAAATGCATTTTTTCACCTCTATCTTGGATAGATATATTTGTGTATGTCTTGAATGTTAGTTTATGTTTAGTCATTATTTCTTGATGTTTTCATAGGTCCAACACTAAAATGTTTGTTGTCTACAAGGTGCCATTTTTATAGCTAACAAGGAGAGTTTTATTTGGAAGTGTAGAAATAGAAGAAATTGCTTATAGTGTGCATTTCATAGCACCTTTAGTGAATCTCTATTTTTTGTATTTTCCATTAAAGCCTCCTTGCCGAGTTTCTTGTAGCCTGGTCCTTCTGCCAAGTCTGAAGTGTATGTATGTGTTTGCCTAATTTTAAGTGTGAATGTGAGAAGGTTGATTTATTTTGGTGCATCACATCCTTAGATTAGATTTGTTTTCCTCCAATCTTTTTCCCTTTTCATCCGCCCCCATTATATATCTATATATATGTATATGTTAACACTTACTGAAACAAATCAGATGCATCAAAGGGAGATTGCCCTTACCTAGATAATCTCCCCTCTAGCTTCATTGGTCCCAAAGGTGAGAGGGGAGTTTCCATAGTTGCAAGAAGAAGGCAGGAGCTCGGCCTCCTGCCAAGGGTGCAATTTTCTACATCAACAGTTTTGGCACGCTCGGTGGGACCAACTAAGACAACTTTTGTCCAAAGAGTTAAAGAGTTTTTGGTGTGTTCTTCAACCAACCAACCTTTAAAAGCTTTTGCATCAAAAACCAATGGTGAATCTGAGTTAAAAAAATTGGTTAAGCAATTTTGGTACCATACCATCAAGAAACAATATTCTGGTATGTATCCCCCCATCATTTAAGGCCATGGACCCTATTTTCCTTGGCCAGCATGGCTATGATCCTTACCAGCCTTATGTTGATCCTTGTCAGGTTCAATATGGCCAGTCTCAACCCTACCATAAGCTATATCAGCCTTATGCCTAGTCTTCTCAATATGTCATTTCTCCCACTCAACCCAGTCTCTTTGCCAACCAACCTATTTCCACCTTCAAGTGAGCAGTACTAGGATATGAAAAATATGTAGTAGATCTTGACACCAAAAAGGGATGTGGCCAAGAAATTCCTAATCATATCATCCATCAAGTGAGGAATGCATTGGATCAAGTTTAGAAGGAATGGGATCATATTGAAAGAGCCAATTGACACAGGCTTACAAGTGAGATGTTAGATGTGAGTGGTTTGATTGGATCTTTGGAAGAGAAGCTGAGTGTTCATGAGAGGCAACCTTACCAAGTCTATCAACCTACATACTCACTACCCCAACTATCATAACAATCATATACAACCCTTGCTTATGAGCCAAGCCAAGCCTGTCAAAGTCCTTTCCCCAATCAGGTTGAGGAGAGTTTTGAAACAACAAATCTTACATTTAAGGCTAATCTTAATAGACAAATCAAATTGGCAAACCTTCAGATGTAGCAGTCCATCTTGGTAGTAAGGGAAGTAGAATCTAAATCTTCACTACCCTCTCATATTATGGCCCCATCACCCCCAAGGGAGATGCCTAGTCTGAATTGCTTGAGCTGGAATAGAGTGGTTGAGTCATGGAATAGCAAGGAAGAGAAAGACATTGTCCAAGAGTGTGAGGTACAAAATGAGGTTAGTCCTTTTCAAGTCCCTCCACTCTTCCTCAAGAAGCTCCTTTAGTTTCATGCTAATCTTCATGCACTCCCCATCTCTACAATGTTTCCCATGAGCTCCAAGAGGTAAAAAATGAGGATGATATGGCCAAGTGGATTGAGGAATTAGAAAAGAAGATGAGACTGCTAGGCAAAAGAGAGATGGAGCTTTTAGACCCTGTAGAGGAGCTAACACCAAAAAGCACCCCTTCCACCAATCCATAATCTAATTTCAATATTGATGAAGTATTGGTAAATTGGATGAATGAAAACCAATAAATTTTGGCCCAAGGTCTGCCCCCTCCTATTTTGAAGAAAGCCCCTTCTTGTGTGCCAAATATTTTCTAACAGATGGTTCTTTTTGGCTCATCTGATGCATCTATCAATCCTACTCTCAATCTCATGCACCTAGCTTTTCATCACACCTCTTTTAAGATAGCTCTTCTTGTACATGAGCAGACCCTCCCAAATCTTCCCCAACCTCCTCAGGTCTTTCAACATGATCTCCATATTCTGAGCTAGAAGAAGGAACATCATGAACTAGCTCAAGTCCTTAAAGAGGATAAAGTTAATGCTTGTTCATAGGAGCAAGATTCCAATCCCAAGATCATGAGTTGGAAGCAAGTAGTGGAATCTTGGGGTAGAAAGGAAGAGGAGGAGAAAGGTTTTACTCAAAACCCTGAAGAAGATGGCGTTGCTCCTACTCCTGATGATGATTGTGACTTTTGGGAAAGGCTTTTCCATGAAGATATGGATAGGTGGATTGTAGAGTTAGAGTCTAGAGCAGGTCTCCTCAGTGAATGTGTGATGGATGTTTTAGACCAAATAGCAGATTCCATGTCTAAATGCACTCCATCCATACACCTCTAAGAAAGCTATCAAGCCTTGTCTGAAATGGATTATGCTCAATTTATGACTGACAAAGGAGACTTCAAGAGTATGGATGAGGAGGAGATCACCTTAAGCAACATGGAGGAGCATGGAAAATATCTTGTTCATGTTTTGAATGATTCATTTGAAGTCATTGAGGTAGGTTGCACCGTTCTTCAAGGAGGCTATGAGCTGGTTAAGAGTGGAGAAGGCACCATTGGGGTTCAAACAAGTTTACAAGGGGGATGCAGGCTTTTAGATTTATCCCTCTAAGAGGTTGGTGAATCTGAAGATACTTTCTTCAAAATCATCAAGGAGGATGGTCATACCATGGAACTCAAGCATGAGGTAGAAGAGAGCAAGCCAATCAAGGGTGTGTATCAAGGGGCTTATGGTGATGAACCTACAACAATTGATTTCTTGATGAGATACACTAGCCTAAAGAACCAATATGAGGCAAGCTTCCAAGAACAAATAGAGTATGCATGCATTGGAAGCATGTTTAAATATCCATTCAAATATTAGCCAAGCAAGGTGACAGGCAAGAAGAGTAGGTCACCAAATATCCTTTTCATTCAGTTACTTGACTGGCACCATAAGTCTTCTTACCAGGAAGGAGATGTTAGAAGTTTTCCCTTTGATCCAAGAGGGAATCAAAAATACCTGGTTAGCTTTATATAATAGGTTACTTTCATTTTTCTTTCCCTATTTCCCCTAAGTGTTATTTGTACAAGTAGTTTTTTTAGCTTTGTGTGTGTTTTCTTTTCCTTTTGAGGTGAATCCATGTGATTGATTCTAGAATTTATCAAGGCTGTTGCTAATTTTAAAGTTACAATCTGACTCCATGCCCAATGGATTTTTAAGGCAACTAGATTTTAAGCATAATAGGCATGCTTCCCTTGGAAGTCACCAATTTGTTGACCATTTTTTCCCAACAAGGCAAAAAATTGGTCCCCTTCTTCCCCTGTTGTTCAAGGCCAATTCATTTTTTGATTTTGCATAAGTCCAAGAGTTTCTACAAACTCTGCAGGTCTATTTCTATGGACTCTTTAGGTGCTTGGTTTTCTACGGACTCAGTAGGATCAAAAGTAGAAAAGCCTGAAGGAAATTGCCAAGGACGGTGACGTCCTAAAAGCTATCAACTTTAAGAAGGCAAACTAGCCATTATTTTTTAAATGATGACAGGTGCACAGACATCAAATTTAAGCTAACAAAAGGTCTGTTGGTTTTTAAACAACCAAGCACTAACTATGAAAGGAGCCCAAGCAATGTAGTGACCCACCCAGAGATAGCCCCAAGGGCCGAAGGAGCTAGAAGAGACAAGATAGGGAAAAGATAAGAGTGCCAAGAGTATGGAGTAGGCAGATAGTCTAAATGGTGAAGGGAAGCACTAATTCAAGAAATTACTCCAATAGGTGAAACAATGTCTTTAAATTGACCATTAGAAGGTGTGAATAGCCAACTATGTGACCCTTTTTCTTCATTTCATATTTATGAGCAGACAAACTACGTAGGTGCCTTCAAGGAGCAATCTCAGTTAATGAGGAAACAACATAGCCATGTCAAAAAATGCCTGAAGTCAAAGCCAGGGCCAACATAACTTTTATGTTTAAGTAACATGCTCTTCCCAATGCTCATAAGGCACATGGGTCACTTGTAAAAGAGGTGCCAAAAGGCCTCCTTTCTTCTTCCATATATTGGAGACTTGTCATTTTTGTAATCATCTTCCACATTTGTAAGGCATAGCCCTGGTAGAATTTTACTTGAATCAATAAATGCATTTTTTTACCTCTATCTTGGATAGATATATCTGTGTATGTCTTGAGTGTTAGTTTATGTTTAGTCATTTGTTATTGATGATTTCATAGGTCCAACACCAACATATCTATTGTTTACAAGGTGCCATTTCTATAGATGACAAGGAGAGCTATATTTAGAAGTGGAGAAATAGAAGAAATTGCTTATAGTGTGCATTTCACATCACCTTTGGTGAATCTCTATTTTCTGTATTTTCCATTAAAGCCTCCTTGTCGAGTTTCTTGTAGCCTGGTCCTTCTGCCAAGTCTAAAGTGTATGTATGTATTTGTCTAATTTTAAGTGTGAATGTGATAAGGTTGATTTATTTTGGTGCATCACCTCCTTAGAGTAGATTTATTTTCCTACAATCTTTCTCCCTTTTCATCCCACCCATTATATATATATGTATGTATGTATGTATATGTTAGCACTTACTAAAACAAATCAAATGCATCAAAGGGAGCTGGACCTTACCTAGAGACTCTCCCCTCCAGCTTCACTGGTCCCATAGGTGAGAGGAGAGTTTCCATAGTTGTGAGAAGAAGGCAGGAGCTCGGCCTCCTGCCAAGGGTGCAATATTCCACGCCAACACCTCCCTAGACAAAGATGAGTCTCCATAATCATCTAGATCAATGCATGTGTAACATATCAAGTTATACTAACCTAACCCTTCTTTTAAGTTTTAATCTCTTTTTAAACAAAAAATAAAGAAAAATTTTAGTCAAACAACATTCATAATCTCAATTTGAGTCTCGACCTATTTGACTATTTCCTCTTGTTCTTTGGATTTGTTGCTCAATCCATCTTCAAATAAATTAGTTTTTTCTTCATTGTATTTTATCAGAGACATCATCACCTTATTATTATTCAACATATTCAATTCTTCTATAAAATCCATCAATGTAATATCCAAGTCCACCTCATCTTATTCTTCATCTAAATCAATAACAGTAACTCCAATCCATATGGACTCTTCTTGATTTGAACAACTTGATTCCTAGCCATGAAGAGAAATTCATTGATATCAATACCATAACCTTTATGGTCACTCTTATAATGACTTATCTCACTCTCATTAGATGAGATTTTATCTTACTCTATGTAAAAACTTCTTTTATTCTTGAAAAAAATCTTCTTTTCATCGTAATTTCTATATATTTTATTTCTCTTATAATACTTATAGGACTTCTTGTCATCATAATGAAATTAATCATGATCCTCATCATCTTTTATCTTATGATTATGGGGTAAATTTTTATAAAAATCTCCAATATCTCCATATTAAAACATTTAAAGGGTAGCTTACCTTTATATTTACCTAAACTTGTTTTCAATTTCCTTACAAGCATAGCTATCAACTCATCATCATCAATATCAAAATCATCATTATATTTGACATTATTACCTTGTGTAATCTTATCTTTTGAATTATTTTCTACCTTTAATGTAGCTTCTTTCTTTCAAGGTCTTCCTTCACTTTTCCTCATCTCATAGGCTATTAGGGTTCCATGAAGTCCATCCATCTCTAAATTGTCTAGATATTACATCTCCTTCAACAACAAACACTTTACAATAAAACTTTGGATTTAAAGATATCAAAACCTTTAGATCAATATTAGACTCTTTCAATTCTTAACCTATGCTTTTTATGATGTTGACTACTTCATCAACCCTTAACAATTAGCTTGTAATTGTCTCATCTTCATTAATCCTTAAGATTTCAAACTATCTTCTATGGGTTTTCAACTTAACCAAATTAAACTTGGAGTATCCCTCATGGATAGTATTCAAATTTTACCACATTTCTTTATCATACATATAGTGCATCACCTTCATAATTTCTACCACTGATAGGCCACACATAATACCATTCATTTCTTTTGAATTGTTATCACTAACTTTCTTACCTATTACATCTATAAGAAGAATAAGAGATGAAGTATATCCATCTGAAATTGATTTCCAAACATCATGACCTTGAGAAATAAAATATTTTCCTATCCTAACACTCCAAAAATCATAATTATATCCATTAAATAATGAATCCTTGCTTTTAGAGAAAGCACCTTGTGCTTGACTAGCCATCTTCACTGGCTTAGGATATCCTTTAGGTTATTAAACCTACTTAAAATGAAATAATATGAAACAAAATGTTGTAATTAAACAAATTGAGATGGGGGTGAATAATTTTCCTTAAAACATTCATTCACTTTCACTTATCATTCATGAAGTATTCATTCAAACACATACATCAATCAACGCATAAATAAGCATTCATATAAGCATATAGTATATGAACACAAGAGATATGTCAAAAAATATATTGGGTAATAAAAACCATTTAAAAATATATTTTAATAAATTCATATAATAAATTGATCAATATTTATTGAGGCACCAACCCGAAAAGGAACACCAACCCCCCACTAGTCAAGCACTGACTCAACTATTCCTTTAATAAGCACCAACTTGTAAGGAGGCTCCAACCCCTTAGGTAAGTCATAACCAAATAAGTCACATATAACCTATGATTACTTTGTAAACCTATTTATCACTCAACTGATGATGACCACCATCTTTTTCTCTTTTCACTTTTTTATCTCTCTGAAATAACCTATTAGGCCTCTTTGCTCAACTAACCCACTTCTTGGTAGAATTAAGTCAAATAAAATTTATAATAATATATATAATCATAATTATAACATAATTAAATACACCTATATAATTTTATTAAATCCCTCTAACTAGTTTATAAACTTTTATTTCATTTGCTCATTTCCTCTCTCTTCTAACTAGTCAAATTAGGCCTATTAAACCTTTTTATACTTGACTCTTGATATCACCCATATTGGTTGGATAAATACATATAAATACTTTTATAAAAAATTATAATATATAAAAAATAACATTTAAAAAGTGAAACACCCACTACATAGGTCATCCACCACTCATAAGGGCCAAAACCACCATTAGGCCTAATAGAGACCTAATGTAATTAGGCCTTATCAAAGCACACATTTAATATTGACCAAATTGGAACATATTGAGCCTTAAAAAATGGATGAAAAATTGTAAAAAAATATTAAATTATACCCCTAATTATCTCATCCTAGGTCCATAACACCATTTATATCATTTCACTCCTTGAACCACACCATTAGGTCTACTCGTAATTAGGCCTTTTCACTACCAGAATGTTTACCTTGAGTATCTCAATCATAAAATAAAATTTTAAATATAACCATATAAAAAAATGTATATAAACCTAATTACCTAATGATGATAATTATGTTCATTATATTTCACCAAATAATGTAAAATAATACAAACAAACCATTTTCATATGCTCTCTCAGAACTACAAACAAGACTCAAGAACCTAGTCACAAACATTTGAATTTCACACTTGCATAGGAATTTATCATGAATATAAATTAATTAAAATTAAATAATGAGATGTATATAAAAAAATTAATGTTTATTTTATTATTCAACTTTATGCATAATGACTTAGGAACATCAGTCTCACTCATACACAAAACCGCTTGTAGATCCAAAAACATAGTAATGGAAACCAAGACTAATTATACCCATAATTATCTCATCTCAGGTCCATAACACAATTTATATCATTTCACTCCTTGAACCACACCATTAGATCTACTCTTAATTAGGCCTTTTCACTACCAGAAAGTTTGCCTTGAGTATCTCAATCATAAACTAAAATTTTACATACAACCATACAAAAAAAAATTATATAAACTTAATTACCTAATTTTAATAATTATTTTCTTATATTTCACCAAAAAATGTAAAATAATGCAAACAAACCATTTTCATATGCTCTCTCAAAACTGCAAACAAGACTCAAGAACCTAGTCATGAACATTTGAATTTCACACCTGCATAGGAATTTATCATGAATATAAATGAGTTAAAATTAAATAATGAGACCTATATAAAAAAATTAATGTTTATTTTTTTATTAAACTCTATGAATAATGACTTAGGAACATCATTCTCACTCATACACAAAACTGCTTGTAGCTCCAAAAACATAGTAATGGAAACCAAGACTTCGAACACCTATGTGAAAACATTTATGAAGTTAAAATTGGTTTAAATTATCATTAAAAATAATAATAATAATAATAAATTAAATATATATATTACATGTTTTAATATCAATATTAGTCTTATAAACCAATCTCATGTCTTCACCCTATATAGACCTCACTTTGTTAGACAGGTCACTTTGAGAACAACTTTTAACTTATTTATTAAAATATCCAAATCTTATAATAAAAGTTGATATGTGATATAGGTATTTAATAATAACCTAATGAATTTTTATCCATCCCTAATCCACTACAACCCATTATTCATCTCATTTTCATGTATGCCTAGTTCTTTCATTGTCTTTCTCATTAGGCTTATTTAGTGATAGGTCAACTTTCATGATTGTTTTAGAATATTTAATTTATTAAAAATGATCAAAAAATTATAATGGAGTAAAATTAAATCATATGAAATCATCCTCAAATCATTTTCATGCTTTGACCTAGTCATCCCTACTTGTTACACCAAAAATTTGAGAGACAAGGTGTTTCATGTAGCTTCTGCTCACTCTTAGGACAAAAAAATGCCACATAAAGGTACTTGGTAGAGTTTAATACAGATTAAAATAATAAAAATTGGTTAACCAAACAATTATAAGACATTTATAAAAATATCTTTTACATCAGGTCAATATGAGGGTTTTAGGAGGGTTTAAACTGCCTTCTATTCTTAGCAATCATTTCTAAAGTATTTGAACCTCAAATCCAAAATCAATGCCAAGAAATTTAATAAAGGAAAATTAAAAAAATAACATTAAATAACTATATACTCATTAAAATGTTTCACATGCTAATGAGCATATGAAAATCCTCTTGGGTTTATAATACTTCATTCTATATACATAGAAAACCTTAACACTAATTTTCATGATTTCTCCTTTAGACTATGATATAAAACTTGGAAAAACATCCCACACATTTGATAATGATATTATGATATTTGGCACCTTTGGAACTAAACTTGACCCCTCATTAGGCCACACTAGGTCTCTTTGCATATTACGACATAAATTGCTAGTCATACTTAGACCTTGAACACATCTTGAAACCTATTGTAATATTATAAATACCTCATCCTAATGTCATAAAAAATTATACCATAATAAAATACTACTAATATTCTTTTCACAAGCCTCATACTACTCACTTCAACATCATACTAGGCATATGCCTTCTCACTAGGTCTCTCAAGTACATGGCTCATGAACTCAACTCCATACAATAACTAATAATCAAAACTGATATTGGAATTCTTCATAAATATTATTTGAATCATTTTCATTATTTAAAATATTTATACATTTTCTCATGCTTGTACTTAAACAATTCACCAATCTTCACTATGCTTCATGCATTCTCCTCATAGGGCTAGACTAGGTTTCTCAAGACACCTAGTCATCAAATATTTGAACTTAAACAAGATAAATATCAATGATATAGACCAATAACATTCTTCAGTTAGGATTATTCAAAGACATGACTACTATTAATAGGCTCATGAGCTTGTCACACTATAACATTGTGCCAAGACCTCATACATAATTCAAAGACTGTTAAACCATGCTCATGATATGAAAATTCTCCTCAAGAATAATATTCAATAGAATTCTTACCTTGTATCTTGATCTTGACATTGACATGTCATCAACCTTATAATAATTACCAAGCTTCTTTTAAATTCTCTCTCAATAGAGAGACAATAGGTTTCCTTCAAGTTTTCTCTTATCGTAAGGCTTCCTTATCACATAACACTTCACCACACATGACATCAACTTTGACCTTGACATTAATGAAATACATATTTACCTTGAAATCAATGAAAAAATTTATGCCACAACACCAAAAAACCTCAATAGGTTTATGGTAAACTAGGAAAAATAATTGTGTAAGTTTTTTTGTAAACATATAAAACTAATTTTGTAAAGTATTTGGTAAACCTGTAAAATAAATTTTGTAAGGTTTTTGTTAAACCTAGAGAACTAATTATGAAATTTTATTGGTAAACATATAAAAATAATTAGGTAATGTTATTTTTCATAACTAGGGAAAACCATCAGTGAGAAGATCATGAGCACATAGAGGTGGCATGCTACAATCATAGAACATGATATATTTTATTATGTAAGAAATTATGGATGGGGTGTTAGGAATTAAATTGTGTAAGGTTTTTGTTAAACCTAGAGAACTAATTATGAAATTTTATTGGTACACATATAAAAATAGTTAGGTAAGGTTATTGGTCATAGCCAGGGAAAACCATCAGTGAGAAGATCATGAGCACATAGAGGTGGCATGCTACAATCAGAGAACATGATATATTTTATCATGTAAGAAATAATGGAGGGGGAGTTAGGAATTATTAGTCCTTACATTATATTTAGATTATATAATTTAGCATAGTATAATTTTTTAATATTTTAAATTATTTTTTATATAACAAATCACATATTTATGTGAGATTTTGTGGTGTTTTAACTGTTGACCAATTTTTGTCCACAAGCAAAATTTTTGGTCCCCTTCTTCCCTTGCTATTCAATGCCAGTAATTTTTAGGTTGCACAAGTTCATGGCTTGGTTTGACACTTTGGTTCAGCCTCTTGGTTCATCGGCACTTGGTTCATCCATCTTCAAAGTTTAGATAGGTCACCAATTCATCACTTGGTTCCTCGGCCTGGTTCAACGCAAAGTTCATCGCTCAATTTAAACATCTTGATTCAATAGCATTGAACCATTGAAATAATTTTAGTTCAATGAGTTTGGTTCAAAGCAAGTGGTTCAATGCTCGGTTCATCGGCCTAGTTCAATCAGTCGGCTCATTGGCTAGTTCATCGACGTGCAATGGTTGAACCAATTGAACTATTGAACCATTTCGGTTCAAGGGTATGCCCAATCAGCTGAGGGGTAGTCCAAAGGTTCAAATAACATTTTAGAGGGTAGGTGCTTCAAACAAAGGAAAAAATTGGGTAATTTCAAAAAAAATTTAAGTTTAAATTTGTTTAAGTCCCGAATTCCTTCAGACTTTTTGTCTGAAGGAATTCCTTCAAAAGTCTAAAGGAATTCAGGCCATGCTTCAAAGCAAAGGCAAAGGCCTGAGAAAAATCTCCATGGACAAAATTTCAATGAGAAATCATCCGTAGATAAAATATTTGTTGGAAAACATCCATGAACAAAAGTCCATGGGGAAATTATCCGTGGACAAAAGGTCCGTGGGAACTCGGGAGGCATCCAAAGGCAAAGAATGACCCACCAAAGGCCCCTAAAGGGTAGGTTCCCTTGTGATGGACTCTTATCCAAATAAAAAGGACACTTTTAAGGGCTAGAGGGTCACCTTCCATTTGAGAAGGTGCCAGGAAGAGACAAAAGGCAAAGGAGTGCCCACAGAGAAGGCCGATGAAGACTAAGCCCCAAGAAAAGCCAATGAAGGACTCGATGACATTTTGACTGAGAGGAGGACGTCCTAGAGGCCATCAAAATTAAAAAATCAAGTTAACCATTGGTTTTCAAACCAATGACGGCTATGTGAACATCAAAATTAGCACAATGAAATAGCTGTTTGCTTTCAAAGTAAGAGAACGCTAACCATGAGAGCCCAGAATGCAGCGACCCGCTAGAAGTTCACCCCTGAGGGCCGGATGAGCTAGAAGAGACAAAATAGATAAAATACAAAGTCCCAAGCATGGATTAGGTATATGGTCCAAGTGGCGAAGGGAAGCACTGACTCAAGAAGTGACTCTAACAGGTGAAACAGTGCCAGCGAATTGACCATTAGAGGATGCAAACAGATAGTAGTGTAACCGGTTTTCTCCATTTCACATTAATGAGTAGACAAACCATGTAATCACCTTGAAGAGGTGGCCTTAAAATAGACAAAGGGCATAGCTCATTAATGTTTTGACCAGCCTACTCTTCCTAATGAGGGGATGCGAATGAGCCACTTGTAAAAAGGGGGTGCCAAAAGGTCTCCTTTTCTTCTCTTATATATTGAAGACTTGTCATTTTTAAGAAGGATCTTCCACATTTTTAAGGCATAGCCCTAAAAAAATTTCACTTGAATCAATAAATGCATTTTTACCTCTATCTTGGATAGACATTTTTGTGTATGTTCTGAGTGTTAATTTGTGTTTAGCCATTGTTTCTTGATGCTTTCATAGGTTCAACACCAACGTATCTATTGTCTACAAAGTGCCCTTTTCTATAGTTGGTAAGGAGTGTTCTATTTTGGGGTGTAGAAATAGAAGGAATTACCTTGTGGAGTGCCTCTCACAACACCTTTAGTGAACCTCTATTCTCTGTATTTTCATTAAAACCTCCCTGTCAAGTTTTTTTTGCAATTTGGTTCTTCTGCCAAGTGTGAAACATATGTATGTATTTATCTAATTTTAAGTGTGGATGTGAGAAGGTCATTTTATTTTGGTGCATCACCTCCTTAGATTAGTTTGTCTTCTTGTAATCTTTCTCACTTTTCATCCCCGCCAGTACACACACACACACACACACACAAACACACACACACACACACACACACACACACACACACACACACACACACACACACCCACACACCCACACACCCACACACACACACACACACACACACAAACACATATCTGTGTGTGTGTGTGTTTGCATGCCCAATAGGACACAATTTGACAACTTAGTAACATTTCAAGATTGATGCTGGTCTTATTATAGCAAATTAAAGATTTCCAACATCTGGTGACTCCACTGGTAAGAGCTTTAGTTTTCCAATTAAGACAAGTTTCTTAACTTTCTATGCCTAAAGTCACCATAAGGTCTGCTTTTAAAGGGGTTCCTTTCTATTTTGTTGAGTTACCTTTAAACTCTACAAAAAGGCTAAGGTTTGAGAAGACCTGTCCTTATCCAACAAGCCATCCTTCTAGACCTGTTGTAAGGGATGCATATGAAGCAGAGCCCCAGTTACAACCTGTCCCAGCTATGGCTTTGCCTTTTATAGCTTTTTGTGGTCAAAGCCCCTTAAACCTCCCATGTTATGATCCAATTTCATTAACAGCCCTAAAAAATGTGCCTTCTTTTGATGGAGAGGGACCCATTATAGTCATTGAGCACATTAGGAATATTACTAACCTTTGTAATATTCACAATGTCACAAAGGAAAATATCACCATCAGATTATTAGCATTGTCTCTCAAAGGCAAGGCTCTTGACTGGTATGGAACTTTGCCTATAAATTCAATACATTCTTGGAATGAATTGGGTACTCAGTTGACAGATTATTTTGGGGAAAAGAGTGACGGCCTCTCGCTCACTGAGCAGCTAACGACCATAAAGAGAGCTCCACATGAGTATATGTAGGATTTCAACACGTAGTTTCAAAAGACTTGGGATAGAATTCCCATCCTGGTAAGACCGACTCCCATCTATGCTTTCCTATACTATTTAAGAGCATTAAATAGTGATATTGTTGTTATAATACAATCCATGGGAGGGCATGTACTACCAACTACTTTTGACATAGCCATAGTAGCTAAAAATTGCTTAGTACAGGTTGGGAAAATAGCCCCTAGGCCTCACATGCCACTTTTCCCAGAAATGCTACCTCCAATTCAAACCATTGCTCCCACATTATCTCCTCTACCTAGCATTGAGAAATTAGTTGTTGTTCTGTCTAATGAGCTTCATGAAGTTAAGAGTTTGTTGTAGAGCATGTTGAACAAACTTGTAGCTCTTAAAAGACAACAAGATTAAAACAATAGACGAAACCAAGGATACCAACATTATGGTCAAGCCCCTAGACCCCCTTTTCAAAACTATAATCAAGGATAGGGTCAGCTTACTCAAACCAAGCCATTTCAAAACTACCACTCAGGCCCCCCTTCATCATCTAAAGTCATGGTGCCGGTTTAGAACAACCTAGTACAAGAGCAACCAAGTTGTTCGACCATGGGATATGGTTAAGAATAGGTTATTTACACAAATGAGAAGATGATTTATTTCTAGAATGTAGACAATCAGGTATCCACTCATTCCCAAATTTTTGAGGCTCTAATTCAACCCAACACGTGTAACAATCAGGGCTAGCCAGATTCTGCCCTCATGAATCATCTGGAAGGGGAATTCTATTTAGTGAATTATGTGGGAACTATAGATAATCAAGTTGACTGTGTTGCAACCAACACAAGATTCAAGAGAAGAGCAATGGGAGAAGCCCAGGATACCACTCAAGTGGTAGTAACACCTTCTCCATTGCACTCTAATTTAAAGGCCCCAAACTTTAAACAGTCGTTTGTACCTTCAGCCCCTCAGCTTGTAGCTCAAGTTGGAATCAACCCCAAAGAAAGCTATCCCAATGAGCACTGATAATGTCTTGATGATGAATGGATAGCCTTCCACTTCAGGTCAGGTAAAAAAGGAAGAGAAAACTCACCCTTTCTATGTATCCTTGGTCATAGGGGATTTCTTGGTACATAATTACATCATTAATAGTGGGACTAGTACCTCAGTGATGCCCAAGTCCATTGTTAACAAGATGGGACTAAAATATGAAGAGATGAACAAAGGAGTCCTGTAGCTAGATGGGACACCTGTAAAAATAGTTGGGATTTTGAAGGGTTTAGGATTGAAATTTCATGCTTATCCAACCTTCTCAATCCCCCATGATATAGTGGTAGTGGATGTTCCTCCTTATTTCACAATTTGCTTGTCCAAGGATGTCACATCAAAGATAAGTGGCTATCTAGCAACGAATTAGTCATATCTAGTTTTTAGAACCAAGTATGGGACCAAGGTAAAAATTGAATCTGAGCCACTCTACAAGGACCATCTAGAACCATATTTTCCCAAGGTAGTAAACATCAGTTACACCATTATCGACCTAGAAGAGTCCCAAACAGACCAATCTCCATCCTCTACCCTTGAAGGAGTTATAGACCTACTCTTGGATGAGTGGGGAAATGATAACTTCAAACATGATCCTTATAAGCTCATTGAGGAGGTAGACCTTAGAGTCTACTGCATGCATGAAGAGGGTGCCTTCATACCAAATATAATGAAGGTAGGCCAAGAGGACCTAGGTCTATGGTAGCTATACTTTGATGGTTCCAAAAGTAGGTTAGGAGCTGGTGGTAGGGTGATGTTAATCTCCCCTTCAAAGGATAGGTAATTTTTAGCTTTCCATTTCCATTTCTCTTGCACAAGCAATGTTGTAGAATATGAGTCCCTTATCCATGGTCTAGAATGGGTAAGAAAAAGAGGGATCAAGGAGTTGCAAGTTTTGGGAGATAGTGAGCTGATTGTAAATTAGGTGAAAGGCCTGAATCTAACCAAGAATTCCTTGATAAAGTCCTACAAGCACAGGGTCTAGGATTTGGTGGAATATTTCCTTGATTTCAATATTGCTTCCATTCATAGAGAGTAGAACAAACAAGTAGATATGCTAACAATAATTGGTGCTCAGTTTGATGTTTCAAGGGAAATAAGTCAAAATTGTGGTTTGCACCACTTGAAGGTGGTATTTCAACCCTTTATCCCTGACAACATTGCAAATTGGTAGGTTTTCAAAAATGACTAGCAAATAGCTTTCTTCTTAAAGGAAGAAGCTGAGTTCACAACACAGAGCCAAGGGAAGTTGTAGTAGTAATATGGCAACTGGATTGTTCAATTGAAGAATAATAAGCTCCCTAAAGATTTGGTCACGCTTGAGAGCATCTTCAATGGAGATGACCAATTGAGAAATGACAAGGAATGCATCACAACTAAAGAGGAGAATTACAAAAGGGTTGAGATTTTCAAAGACAATCTGCTTGTGCTTGGAAAAGTCTACATGATTCAAGAAAGGTGGGATTTCATTTTGTTGTGTTAGGAGTTTGCTGATGTTTTTGCATGGGATTACAGTGATTTAAAGGGCTTCAACCCAAGACTCACCCAGCACACCATAAAATTAGAAGAGGGCACCAGGCTAGTCACATAGAAGTAGAGACCTATCAAACTGATGATTAAGCCCCTCATTCAAAGGGATCTAGCCAAATTGATTGAGTCTAAAATCATATTTCTAATCAAACACTCCTCATAGCTAGCCAATCTTGTTCCTGTTAGAAAGAAGAATGGGGAGATCAGGCTATGTGTAGACTTTAGAGACCTTAATAAATTCTCTTTAAAAGACCATTATCCCCTCCCAAGCATGGATTAGATCCTTTAGAAGGTAAAAGGTAGTGAGCATTTCTCTCTCTTGGATGGTTATTTAGGGTATAATCAGATTCTAGTGCAAGGCTGTGACTAGCACAAAATGGCCTTCACCACTAAATGGGGAATGTTTGCCTACAAGAAGATGCCATTCAGGCTATCTAATGCTGGTGCTACCTTTTAGTGAACCATGGACATGGCTTTTGGAGGCTTGATAAACAACAACATGTTGGTATACCTTGATGATGTGATGATATTCTCCAAGGAAATGAGCCAACACATAAAACACCTCAGGCAGATTTTTGAAAGGTGTAGGGAATTTTAAATCTCTCTTAATACAAATAAATGTGTGTTTGTTGTTCATGAGGGGAAACACCTTGGCCACATCATGTCCAAGGAAGGCTTATCCATTGACCCTGAGAGAGTTTTTTCTATCCTGGAGATGTCCCTACCAAGGCACAAGAAAGGCCTACAGAGCTTCTTTGGCAAGATAAATTTCATTCAGAGATTCATTCCAAATTTCACAGAGATAGTCAAACCACTGACCTCTATGCTGAGGAAGGGTGACGAGTTCAAGTGGACAACACAAAGGAAGGACAGCTTTGAAGCCATCAAGCAAGCCATAACTTGGGCTCCTACTTTGATCAGCCTCAACTTCAACAAAGACTTCAACCTCTACACTTTTAGTAATGAAGAGGTGATCTCCACCATGCTTACCCAAGCAAATGGTGATGACCTTGAGAAACCACTTGCCTTTTTTAGCCAAGGTTTAGAGGATTTTGAAGTCAGATACATGTATGTTGAGAATCAAGTCTTGGCAGTAGTGCAGAGCTTGAAGAAATTTAGGCATATGTTGTCTAACAACAAGATTCACCTCATGGTCCCACATCCTAGCATCAAGGATTTCTTGACCAATCGAGACCTAAATGAGAAGAGAGTAGGGTGGATCACCAAAATGATGGAGTATGATGTAAACATCAAGATCACCAAGCTAGTGAGGGGAAGAGGCCTGTGTGAATAGCTTGCTACAGACGTCAAGCAAAAAAGGGAAGACAACTTGCTAATTCATGATGTAGCCACTATAGAGGAACCAACTATCATAAATTATTGGATTCTGGACCTGAGGTGTTTCCTTCTCACAAGTGAGTGCCCATAGAGTCTTGATAAGACCAGAAGAAGGTACTTTAGGCTCCAATCTCTCCCTTATGTTTTGGTTGATGGAGTATTGTTTAGGAAGGATCTCTTTGGGGTTTTTCTAAGGTTCATTGACCCAAACTAGGTTGATAAGGTACTGTCTGAGTTCCATGATGGGCCAATAGGTGGTCATTTCACTCCTAGAGCTACTACAACAAGGATAATGAGAGCTAGCTATTTTTGGCCTACTCTTTTCAAGGACACCCATGCCTGGGTAAGAAAGTGCCAAAAGTGTGCACTTTTTGATGAGAAATAATGGTTGGCTGCCATGCCTCTACAACCTATTCAAGTTGAGCAACCATTCATGCAGTGGGGCCTAGATTTCATAGGGATGATCAATCCTCCCTCTAGTGTTAGACATAAGTGGGTCCTAATTGCCATGGACTATTTCACAAGGTGGGTGGAAGTTGTTTCTCTAAAAGAGGCAAATGAAAGTGTGATCCTAGAGTTTTATGAGGACCAGGTAACAAGATTTAGGGTCTCAACCACCATAATCTCAAATAACACCTTGGCTTTTTTGGGAACCAAAAGAAGTGAATGGGCACTAAGGTATGGTATATAACTTAGCACTTCATCTAATTATTACCCATAGGGGAATGGGTTGGATGAGTCCACCAATAAAAAATTGATCAAAATCATAAGGAGGACCATGGAGGAAAATCAGAGGACTTGGCATGCCAAGCTGAAGACAGCTTTGTGGGCTGATCAAATCACTTTGAAGAGAGTAATAAAAAATTCTCCATATACGCTCATATATGGAGGGGAAGCTGGGCTTCCCATCTCACTTGAATTACAAGCATTGGATCTCATTCACCAGCTACAATTGGAAGAAGGAATTAGCATGGAGGTCAGGCTATGCGAGCTGATGTAGCTCCAAGAGACAAGGGACCAGGCTATGACTTCTATGACTAGTCACCAATAGCAAGTGAAGAGACACTTCAACAAGAATTCTTCGTCAAAATATTTCTCTAAAGGAGACATTGTCTTGAAATGGGACAAAGACTGAGCTAAGCCTAGAAAGCATGCAAAATTTGATGCCTTATGGAGTGGCCCATACATAATCACTCAGTGCAAGCAACATAATGCATTCCAACTCTCCAAGTTGGATGGTGAAGAACTGCATATCCTAGTTAATGGGATACATCTGAAGCATTGCCACTGAGTCTCCTTTCATTTGTATATATTTTCCCTTATTTTCTTTCCTTATTTTCCCTAAGTGTTGTTGCACAAGTAGTAGTTTTCTTAGTCTTGTGTGTATTTTCATTTCCTTGGAGGTAGATCTACGTGACTAGTTCTAGATTTATCAGAGCTATTGCTAGTTTTTCAAGTTACCATCTGACTCCATGCCCAATGGATTGCAAGGCAACTAGTCTTTAAGCATAGCAGGCATGCTTCCCCTAGGAGTCACCAATTTGTTGACCAATTTTTTCCCACAAGAAAAATTTTTGGTCCCCTTCTTCCCTTGATATTCAATGCTAGTCATTTTCAGGTTACATAAGTTCATGGCTTGGTTTGACACTTTGGTTTAGCCTCTTGGTTCATCAGCACTTGGTTCATCCATCTTCAATGTTCAGATAAGTCACCAATTCATCACTTGGTTCCTTGGCCTGGTTTAATGCAAAGTTCATCGCTCAATTCAAACATCTCAATTCAATAGCATTAAAACATTGAACTGATTTTAGTTCAATGAGCTTGGTTCAAAGCAAGTGGTTTAATGCTTGATTCAGTGGCCTAGTTCAATCGGTCAGCTCATTGGATAGTTCATTGGCATGCAATGGTTAAACCATTTGAACCATTGAACCATTTTGGTTCAACGGCTTAGTTCAAGGGTATGCCCAGTTGGTTAAGGGGCAATCCAAAGGTTCAAATACCCTCATAGAGGGCAGGCACTTCAAACAAAGGAAAAAACTAGGTAATTTCAAAATTTGTTTAAGTTTAAATTTGTTTTAGTCCTGAATTCCTTCATACTTTGTGTCTAAAGGAATTCCTTCAGACAAAAAGTCTAAAGGAATTTGGGGATTAAATAAATTTGAACTTAAAAAAAAATTGAAATTACCCAATTTTTTCCTTTGTTTGAAGTGCCTGCCCTCCGCGAGGGTATTTGAACCTTTAGACTGCCCCTCGGCCAACTAGGCATACCCTTGAATGAATTCCTTTGGACAAAAAGTCTGAAGGAATTCAAGCCACGCTTCAAAGCAAAGGCAAAGGCCCAAGAAAAATATCTATGGACAAAATGTCTATGGGAAATCATCTGTAGACAAAATTTCCATGGAAAAACATCTGCAGACAAAAGTCTGTGGGGAAACTATCTACAAACAAAAGGTCCGCAGGAACCCGGGAGGCATCCAAAGGCAAAGAACAACCCACCAAAGGCCTCCAAAGGGTAGGTGCCCTTATGGGGGACTCTTGATCAAATACAAATGACACTTTCAAGGGCTGGAGGGTTGCCTTCCCTTCAGGAAGGTGCCATGAAGAGACAAAAGGCAAAAGAGTGCCTACAGAGAAGGCCGAGGAAGACTAAGCCCCAAGAAAAGCTAGCAAAGGACCTGATGATGTTTTGACCAGGATGAAGATGTCCCAAAGGCTATCAAAATTAATAAAGCAAGTTAGTTGTTGGTTTTCAAACCAATGATGGCCATGTGAATGTCAAAATTAGTGTAATGAAATAGCCGTTTGCTTTCAAAGTAAGAGAGCGCTAACCATGAGAGCCCATAATGTAGGGACCCACTAGAAGTTCACCCTTGAGGGCCGAAGGAGCTAGAAGAGACAAAATAGAGAAAAGACAAAGTCCTAAGCATGGAGCAAGTAGATGGTCCAAGTGGTGAAGGGAAGCACCGATTCAAGAAGTGACTCTAACAAGTGAAATAGTGCCAGTGAATTGACCATTAGAGGACACAAACAACTAGCAATGCAACCAGTTTTCTCCATTTCACATTAATAAGTAGACAAACCATGTAATCACCTTGAAGAGATAACCTCATAATAGACAAAGGGTGTAGCTCATTAATGTTTTGACCAGCTTGCTCTTCCCAATGAGGGGACATGAATGAGCCACTTGTAAAAAAGGGGTGCCAAAAGGCCTCCTTTTCTTCTCCTATATATTGAAGACTTGTCATTTTTAAGAAGGATCTTCCACATTTTGTAAGACATAGCCCTGGCAAAATTTCACTTGAATCAATAAATGCATTTTTTACCTCTATCTTGGATAGACATTTCTATGTATGTTTTGAGTGTTAATTTGTGTTTAGCTATTATTTCTTGATGCTTTCACAGGTTCAACACCAACGTATCTGTTGTCTACAAAGTGCCCTTTTCTGCAGCTAGTAAGGAGAGTTCTATTTTGGGGTGCAAAAATAGAAGTAATTACCTTGTAGAGTGCCTCACAGCACCTTTGGTGAACCTCTATTCTCTGTATTTTCATTAAAACCTCTTTGTCAAGTTTTTTTTGTAGTCTGGTTCTTCTGCCAAGTGTGAAGCGTATGTATGTATTTGTCTAATTTTAAGTGTGGATGTGAGAAGGTCATTTTATTTTGGTGCATCACCTCCTTAGAGTAGTTTGCCTTCCTATAATCTTTCTCCCTTTTCATTCCCCCAGTATATATCTCTGTGTGTGTGTGTGTGTGTGTGTGTGTGTGTGTGTGTGTGTGTGTGTGTGTGTGTGTGTGTGTGTGTGTGTTTGCACTTGCTGGAATGAATATGATGCATAAGAGGGAGCTAGCCCTTACCTAGAGACTCTCCCCTCTAGCTTCGCCAGTCCCATAGGAGAGATGGGAGTTTCCATAGTTGTGAGGAGAAGGTAGGAGCTCGGTCTCCTGCCAAGGGTGCAATCTTCGACGTCAACATTAACCTTTTAGGTTTTAGCTTATATAAATCCTTTATTTGATTAAAGGGATGACTAAACTAAATCAAGGAAATAATATGCATAAAATATATCCATTTATTTTTTATAAAATTTCATAGGTTTGAATTTTTTAAAAATAGTAATATGTAGTGAAAATAAATACTTATTTGGAAAACACATGATATAGATGATCTAAGTGCTAGAAACTAAGATGGAAGCTAGTCTAACTATCATAAATTAGATCCCTATATCAGAACCCCTCCTTGATAGTATCACCACAATTGGATAGTAATGTCATATGTATTTAGTTTCCTAATATTGCTGCTAATTTCCTATATGTAGGACTATCCCAAACTTTTAGGTGTACTTGTGTCTAGATTTATGGGGTTCATTCTTATGAACATGAATTATAAAACTCTATATTATACATGTAATGACTGATTTATTGTGAAAACTATAATATTTCATGAAATTAGGGTATGAATTGAATTTTTTTCATTAGTATATAATATGTACATCATCAACACCCCACTATGAAGAGATTTTCCTACATACCAATACTCAAAGGAGGGATTAAGCCTGATGTAGTTCTCTCACCTAAGTGTTGGTCCAAGTGCAAGTGATGCTAGTATGATAGTGGCCTTGAGTATGTTGAGAGTGATTCAGATTGGAAATCTATAAAATATGATACTAGGGACATTTTATATGTTAGTATACAAAATTAGGTAGAATAGGGATTCGTAACCTTAATTTTGATCAACTTGTTTTTTTGTTCGAATAGGTATTTTGCTTGTAATTCCCATATAGTTGATATATAGATAAAATTCATGTATTTACATAATTATTTTGCTTGTGAATATAATAAAATAGGACAAAATTAGGAGGATTTTAATTTTAAAAATATATTCATTTAGGTAAGTTAGGGTAAAGGACATAGGCACCATTTTGGGGACATTGGCACCTCATGGATCTAATGACATTATTATGGAAATACTATCTAGCTATAAAAATATTGGGAATGGGTTTAGGACTAATTTGGGATGACTAGGGACACCTGTGGTCCACATAAAGGTTGGATAAGTGTGATAATAGTCTCTAAGATAGGTTTAGGATAAGCTATGATAGGTAGTTTCAAGTAACACTCTTAGCACTCAAATACCAATTTTAAGTGATTACATTTGCCTACATATTTATTATATAAATGTATCAAAGTGAAATGAATAGGATAAATTAAAAATAAGTGTACCTATACTTACCTAGTAAGTGAAGCCTATGAATCTATGTTTGAGTATGTGGAGCTGGGTATGCATATGTGGAACTTGATACAATGTATGTGTTTCAAGTGAAACTTGAATAAATGAGTATTTACTTAAGAGATATTAAAATCAAAAGACTATGTTGAGTAAATAATTAACTAATTAAAACTAAGTAAATATATGTGAAAGAGAAATGGAATAAAAAACCTCATTAGGTATATCACTCAATGTATGAACCTAGTGACAACCTTTGTGTGTGTGTATAGTGATCAATCAGTGAATAATTTACATTGACCTAATAGATTTCTAAATCCTCATGTGTGGGTGTATCAATAACCCAATCCAATTTTGAATCCATCATTTCCCACCTTACTTTAAGGATCATGACCTATGAATAGCTTGGATTAGACTAATAGTGTGTCAAACCCTCTCATGTGGGTGGATCAAGAACTTAAGTAGGATATGACTCCATCATTTCCCACCCATGTGTAGTAGGTGCATCTGAAACTAAACTAAGTGAATTAATGAAAATTTATAAGTATATATAACTATGTATGTCAACTCTATGGCGACTCAAGCACATTAAGAAGCTTTGGGCTAATTGGGAATGTCAACCACTACAAATGGAGTAAGGAATGAAACTAGTGACAACTTGGAATATGTTATTCGATATATATAGTGTAGATAATGTCATGTAGTTTATCATTTGATTTGACCAACTAGTGTGCAATTGATCATATGGAAATAATGTGTTGTGCACATGCCTCAAAATATGATATCTGAGCATATAGATTTTAGATTGATTTATAATAAATTATATCTATATATCTAAACTAAGTATGGGAATGATCATGTAATGCATGATGCCCCCAATCTAAGAAAACTAATATAAATTTGATAAATTTGATATGAATCTAAAAGGTTTTGTGCCAAGAACATTTATCAATAATGTTGAAAGTGTAAAAATAAAAACAATAAAGAAGTTATGTTACCTCTCAAGTAGAAAACCATATGTTGAGACAAGATTTTAATGTGGGAAACCAAATATATCATATAAAAACTGATGTGATCTTATTAGAATTCTTGTAACCAAAATATCTAGAAGTATAAGATTGAATCAAGAGAACAAGAGAAGAAGAGAAAGATATCTCAATTTATAGTGAGGAAAAGAGGAGAGGAACTAATATTTTATAGAGTGAGAATAAAATAATGGGAGTTAAAAGGAATCCCATGATTACCTTACAATCCTCTTTTATGTGTGCCACTTATGGCCTATTCCTTTAAAGAGTGTATGAAATTTTGTGCCAATTGGGGAAGGAAGAGTTAAATATAAGTAACTCTAAATAAAAAAAATTGATTAGGGATGTGATTGAAACCTCATAAAGTTATAAATAAAGTTTATTTATAAATATAATAAACACACACATAACTAGGACTTAGAAAAAGCCTATAGACTTAGGAAGGACTCAAATAAGGCTAATTCTCCAATACTCCCCCTTAAGGTTAATTTGGTGTTACAAAATTGGAGAGAAATTTTTACAAATAAATAAGGGAGTTGAAATTACATAATACTCCCCCTTAATATAAATTTCCTTAAAGAGTAATTACAAAGGTTTAGATAGAAGAAAGAAGAGAAGGTGGCACCAAAATTCGTAAGGAAGAAAATATGGTCAGCAAAAATATCCAAGAATCCTCTTTAGAAAATGTGGTTGATCCACAATGAAATAAAGACCAACAAGGATTAATTATCCACTAACCTAAAAAACAAACAAACTAACAACAATATTTCAAGTTAAGTACCCAGTATGTCAAAAATTTAATCTACATACATACTTTAATAAAAGTAGATGTATAGCTAGACAAATTTGAACAAAGATAACTTTCATCATAAATTGTGTAAACCTACATTAAAAAAAGTTTGTCAAAATAATCAAAGCATAAATCTTATGTAATAAAAATTAAGGAATGCAAAAAGAGATTTTGATAGTTAAAGAGGAGACAGAAGATATGTCACTTACAAAATATATATGTGAAACATTGGAATGATTATAAAAACATGACTATCAAAGTATATATAAGATTCATTTTATTTATAAATACAAACATTTTTACCCTTAGAGGTAGGATTTCAATCATTTTCCAACAATGGATTTACCATAATATTTTCTTGGATTCAATCTCTAGAATTTATATATTTGGTAACCATGTTTTCAAAAATGTGCACAAGAAGTTTAACATTTTAAACCAAGAAATGAGAATTAGAAGCAATATAATTAAAAAATTTGCATTATAAGTTTTTCTATATAGAGGATAATAAGATTGTAAATTTCCATTATAAATATGTGAAGTAGTACAATCAACATAGTTGAGACCTTTACATTTTGAATTATAAGTAGGAAAAAGTGGTTTGATAATACCATCTTGACACTTACCAAGTGCACCACCTGAATAGCCCATATTTTTCATAATTTTAAACCTAGGGTTTGTAATAAAAGTGTTCAAATATTTTTTAAGTGTTTTAGAAGCACAAAAAGGTTTACCATGATTAGAACTAGTTTCATGTGTAAAAGACACAAATTTAGCATTGAAATCATCAAGAGAAGATTGAATATTATCTATTTCATTATGAAAAGCATTTTTAAGTGCATTAATAGAATTATGTAAAGTAGTAATAGTATCATTTTGACATGTTATTTGTTCTTTAAGAGTAACTATTTCATCATTTTAAATAGTTTGCATAGTGTGCTTAAAAATTGAATAAATGATCAATTTTAGAGTCATAAAAAAAATAGTTTAAAAATATGATCTAACCTTGAGATTAATTCTTATTAGTAAGAAAAATGACTTTAAAAAAATAAAAATAGTCCCAAAAATTATTTTTAAATAACCTGTGGATCAAGGTTAGAGTGTAAGAAAACTCAAGAAAGTTAGAGAAAAAAATTTAACCTTCAAATTTATACACACACTCAAGAATCAATATTAAAAACCCATGGATATAATACAATTAAAGTATTTATGCTAGGAAAATTTATCAATAATGTTGAAATTGCAAATATGAAAATAAGAAAGAAGGTAAGCTACCTCCCAAGGTGAAAACCACAAGTTGAGATAATATTTTAAAGTGTGAAACCAAATATATCAGATAAAATCCCATGTGATATTATTATAAGGCTTTAAACAAAAATATCCACAAGTAAAATATTGAATCAAGAGCACAAGAGAAGAAAAGAGAGATATTAGTTTCTAGTGAGGAATAAAGGAGAGGAAGGGATTGTTTATAGAGCAAGAAGAAAATAATGGGAGTTAAAAGGAATCTCATGATTTCCTTGCAAGCCTCCTTTGTATGTGTCACTTGTGTCCTATTACCTTAAAGAGTGTATGGAAGTGTGTACCAATTAGGGAAGGGATATTTACATGCAAGTAACTTGAAATCCAACAAGTGGATTAGGGAGGTGAGTCACACCTCATTAAGGCAGGAATAAAGTGTATTTGTAAATACAATAAATTGTACTTAGGAAAACCCTATAAACCTAGTGTGGACCCAGATACGGTTAATTATCAAATATGATATGATAAAATAACTAACTATAATTGATAAACCTATAACTAGATCTATGCAACCCTGTATTATACATGTTATATATTCTAGCTAATTTGAGTTATTTAGATATTGAGGCTCTTAGACATTACCACCATATCTTTGATGGTAGTGCCATATGGTGATAGTGTACCCATTTGGGTGATAATGTCTTTTTGGTTTGAATTCTCTGCCACTTTACTACTTTTTGAGTCACTATTTTTCCATTGTGTTTACCTATGTCTGATTTTCTATAACTGAGCTTGTGTGGTATGAAACGGATTGTGAGTGCAATATAGGAGCCTGATATCTATGACAAACCCTTATTAATTATAAATATTTTAAGGTAGTTGTTTAACATATGAAATAATTATCTTAAAATGAAAAATCTCTATAAAATGTGTGTTAGTTGGATCATATATGATAACTATGTGGTAGTCTAATATAATGTGTAAAATATTGAAATGTAAGATGATCTAAGCATAAATATGTAATGTAATATGTATGTCATGTCTATGATTGCACAAGGGTGTCAGTATATATGTAATCAATGTATGTAACATCAAATATAAGTATAAATAAGTAGTAACATAGGTGGATGGTGCATGATGTCCACCACAACACCCAATTAGGAAGGGTAGATGCATGAGGTCCCTCATGGCATCAAAAATTGGTGTATGTAACAAGAAAATACAACTATCATGGTCATGATAAATATAATAAAGGATAAATACAAAACACATAAATCATGTAAAGTAATCCAAGGGGATAAAATATTAGGGACATGGGAACATATCACTAAATCTAAGGAAACAAGACATATAAGGACATGTTCAAATGTCCACATACATAATTAGGAAATCACACACAAGGGACATGGGCATGTGTCCAAGGCATGAATACTTTGAGAACAAGTGGTTTAAATATAAAGATTAATGGTATATTTTAATTCCCTTGAATATAATAAGCATTGAAATACAATCAAGTATAAACTAGGTAAGATAGAAATGAAAGTATGCATGAATATGCAATATAAATCTATGTAAGATAGAATGTGTACAAATATTGAATCTAAATCAGTAATAGTTGGAAAAAAATATGAGTAAGAGCAGAAATGATCAATATAAAGATATAATGAAGATAAAAATAGAATGTAGAGTATATAAGGATAGAACTTGGTTATTGAAAATGTGTATAAGATGACCCTAAGTGGGCAAATGTGTCAAGTGAAGACCAATGCATTGGTGTATATACACCCAGTGCTTAGTGAATAACATATTTGGATTAGTGTAGTGGAATTAAGTCTTATAATAAATTTTCAAGCACAAGACAAGAATAATTAAATAATTTAGTATGATAAAATTTAATATACTAAGATAGATAACATATGTAGTGTCTAGAAAGTATAAGAAATATAAACATGGCAATCCATACAATCTACAATTTTTGTGTTTTCTAGGTAATTATTTAATTTTTTATTTTTATTTTATATGTTATATTATTTTTGTATTTTATGGAAATAAGCTATGTAAAGCAAAATGAAAAGGAACTATTTACAAGGATCAAAGTGAGAAAGAAAGTATATACAAGAAGAGAAAAACCATACTAATTGATGAGTCTCATGGAAGACTCATTGTCATTGTGACTTATGTCAAGTAAGGGAACTATGATCATGTTTGATGTGTGAAAGGAAACTTATGATCCCATAATCTATTATACTGAGTGATCTATATATGTATATATATGATCTTATGTAGTGGTGCCAAGAATCTGTGGCACTGATTGTGGTGTCTTATGAACTATAGGGGTATTATGAACCCATCTGGTAGAATAAGATATAGGTGATATAGGTGTCTTGTGTGGAGAACCCCAAGAACCCAATAATATTTATCTCAACAAAAGTGAGTGGAGGAAGGCCCTCTAGAATCTATGACATATCTATACCATAGGGGTCTCTCTAATAATGGTCTCTATGGGAGAGTATGCGTACTTGTTGATATTGTATGCATATACATCTCATGTACTGTTGTCTCTACTAAAATATATGATATATCAATAATAAGTGTGATTTGAGTTGTAACTCATAAATATGTTATTTCTGGTAATTATGCAAGAACTATAAATAGTAGCTATGATGTAATTGCCTATGGAATAGGTAGAGGATACTCATTTAAAAGACCTCAACTTTAACCATGTAATTTTCATGTATGTACTTTAAGCATTTATGAACTATGGATGGGATGGATCAGAGGTGATATATCCATGGCCTACCCAATAACATATTAAACATACCTACACTATGTACTACTAAGAACCAAGTGGCTCTATATGTAGTTCCAACCTGTAATGAAAGAATAATCTCCCTATTGGATATATGAACATGACCATCGAAACCACTAATAAATATGTTTGTGAATAATATTTCCTAACATTAATACCCTAATTGTTGTAAAATTTTTATAGTGCACATGTTAATACTTGACCCATTATCAACCATAACACTTTATATATATATATATATATATATATATATATATATATATATATATATATATATATATATATATATATAATCTTGTATAAATAGTGCATGTAAATATGTATCATCATCAACAATCCCCTTCTTTGAGAAGGTGATAAGTGGTCTAGTTATAACCTTAATGTGGTCTATACCAATTCTATTATGTGGTGGATGTCCTTAACATGTGTAGTGAACACTTGAAATATTCCTTACCTCATTCACTATATGCTTTGGAAATGGATATGAGAATATATTTAATTCCTTAGATTTCATTTTTTATACTTTTTGTGACTTTTTGGATGTGCCCACATCAATAATGGTAGCCTCAATTACACCTTATAACCTATTTTTTAGGATTATACATCTATTTTTTATATAGCTTGGTGCCTTGTGATACTTGTATAATGCATTACAATCATAGATATTCAAAATAGGTTGTGTCGTATCAACCTCTTTGATGGTAGGAGGAGATATGATGTTACATTCCAAGAACTATTAAAAAACTCATGTTGGAAATTTTGGAAGGTTGGTAAAGATTTGGCATTGACGAGCTGATAAAACCAAGCGAGGAGATGGATTGAAAGATGCATTAACTATGGTATTTTGATCACTTTTTTTCTCAATGGACCTTACCTTATATGGAGGCTTATTTAAAATCTTATCAATTGATTATGATCCATTAGTGTATTTTAGTGTTCCCATTTATATAAGCTTTACCTCTATTTCTTTTATTGTGTGGCACAAATCTATGAAAGTTGGAAACTTTTTAAATGAGATAGATTTGTGTAATGCTAGTAAAAGACTATGTTTGAAGATGTATTGAACCTCTTTGTCTACCCATTGGCTAGACAATTTAGCTAATATAGTCATGTATCATAACACATATTATGTGATAGGTTCATTTCACTTTTGTTTCAACTATGCAACTTGAGCATATAATATATTTTCACTGATATTGATGGATAAGTGTGATAAAAACATGTTTTCCAAAGGATTGAATGTTTTGATAGATTGATTAAGTAATTCATAAAACCATTGTGTGTCATAATCCTTTAAAATACATGGAAACAACTTTGTGATGATCCAGTTGTTAGATACATAGTCTAAGCATGACATGTGAAAATATTGGAGATGGTGCTCTAGGTCACCCTTGGCATCATATAATGTAAGTTTAGGTGCCACAAATCTAGATGGCAAGGGAGTTGCCACTATGTGTTGTGTTAAATGTGTTTCTAAGAGAATATTAAAATCCAAGGCATGTGATGCCTTATTATCTCCCTTATAAATGTGTAACACCTTAACCTATAGATTATGAACCTCATCCATAAGGGATTGTACATCAGGAGTGGATGAAATAGCCACAAGAGGTGTAGCTTTCATTGAAAGTTTCTAAATTATAATTATAAGTTATGTTAGATGAGTTAGTCCCATTGTAGGTGTAATAATGTTATTGGCTAAGGGAGTTGAAGTTTGACCATTATTTAATTTTTGGAGTTATTCCTAAATAATAGTGACGAGGTCATCTTGAATATCCAAATATTTGGACACAAAATCTTGCAATTATTTCTTATCGAGCTCATAGAATCAATTATTAAATTCTACCATTTGTAGTTTAGGAAGTATGAAAATTAGTGGATGTATGTTTTAAGCCTTTAAATAATTTTAATCAAGAAACAAAAGAATAAATATTGAAACAAATATAAAAAATTTGAACAAAAATCTGAGCACAGACTAAAAAGGATACAAAACCTAACAACATCTAGGGTTAGGGTTTAAGTAATGTTCAAAGTAAGTCAAGTTCACCAAAAGCTTTAACCTTTTAGATTTTAGATTATGTAAATATATGTTTTATTAAAGGTTTGAGTAGATTATATTAGGGAAATATTTTTCATAAAATATATCCACTAATTTGTTAAAGAATATACTAGCCTTGAATTTTCTAAAAATAGAAATAAATAGTGAAAATAAAGACTTATCTTGGAAACACCTGATATGGATTGTCTAAGTTATATAAATTGGAATGGAATCTTGTATAAGTTTCATCAAATCTATCCATATGTTATAATCACTCCTAGACATTAGTTCCATAATTTTATAGTAGCACCATCTAGCTCTAGTGTCCTGATATTGGTGTTAATGTCCTCTATGTAGGATTTCCATGACATTCTAGGTGTACTTGTGTCTATATTTCTAGGGTATATTCTTACACACATGAATTATATAAATTTTTATTCTACATGTAATAATTGATTTATGGTGCAAAACCTAATCATCCATGAAAATAGGGTATGATTTGAAAAGTGTGTTTGCTAGTAGGTTAGCTTGGACATCCTCAACACCCCATTGTGAATAGAGTTTCCTACATACCAATATTATGAGGAGGGAACAAGCTTGATCTAGTTCTCCCAACCTAAATATTAGTTCAAGTACAAGTGATGCTAGTATGATAGTGGCATTAAGTGAATTTAGTGTGCTTAAGATTAGAAATCTAGAAAATCTGAGCTTAGGGATATTGTATATGGTAATATGCAAAAGTAGGGTAAAAAAGGGATTGATAACCTTAATTTTTATCAAATTATTTCATGTTTGAATAGGTTTTCTACATTTTATTCCTATATAGTGGATATAGGGATAAAATACGTGTATTTATAATGTTCTATTTCTTGTGTGGATAGTAAAAGATGTCTAGGCTTAACTTAAGAGGATTTTACTTTTAAAAATATATTAATTTAGGGAAGTTAGGGTAAAGGACATAGGTGCCATTTTGGGGACACTAGTACCACATGGCTCTAGTGTCATTATTATGTCACTATTGTCTAGTTGGAAGAATACTAGGCATAAAGGGATAAGATCAAGAAAAGAGGATTTATGACTACTTTGGATCTAACTAGGGATGCCTATGGTCCACACAAAAGATGGATAAATGTGATAATAATATCTAGGATAGGTATAGGGATAAGATATGTATTGGTAGTCTCAATTAACACTCTTAGAACTCAAATAACACTTTTAGGTGATTAAAAGTGGTTCAACCAACTCACGTATTTGACTAGGGAGGTTAGTGGTTGAGAGCTTTTAGGGATTGGTTATATCCCTGATTATAGGAAATAAATTATTATATATTTGTATAATGTTGAATAATAATGTAATCGATTGTATAATAAAAAATTATGTATTTGTTATATCTCTAAAATATGTGCTTAGTTTCATTGAATGAGTAAAACCATTGAATAATCTCATTGGATTTTTATCTGTGGCTAAGTTTCCCACTAGTAGAAAATAATTCAAATCAACTAGAGAAAATACAACATGGGCCTTATGCTCTTTTTTAATTTTTTTTTAATAAACCTTCAATAAACACACACACACACACACACACACACACACACACACACACACACACACACACACACACACACACACACACACACACACACACACACACACACACACACACACACACACACACACACACACACACACACACACACACACACACATTAATAAAATACCTACCCATACCCACCCACCACCCCCCACACACACATTGGAATAGTTATTTTTTGGACTTAATTTTTTTAAGGACCTATTTTTTAAAAATATCCCAAAAATATGAAAATATCTCCCAAAATAAACTAGATATGTACATGAATAGAAGGAAGATGTAAAAGAAGATAAAATTTTGACCTCAATGGTGTCTAGAACATTAATTATTCCCTATTGGATCTTATATTTTATGGATAATGTAACAATAAATATATTAAACATATAAGAGAAAATAATAACTTGTGATATATAAATTCCTTGAGGGATTCTTCAATTCAGTCCAAGATCAATGCTTTGTATGAAACCATGGAAGAATAAAACATCTCCTATTATGTTAAAATTCTCTTGTGGATATTTTACACACATCCTACATGCTAAAATAAAAAAGAGAGGTAATATTTTATAAAAATGACTTAAAATCATAGTTTTTTTTGGTTAGACTATAATATTAAATTAGATTAGTTTCCCAAATCACATATAGTAAAAATGCCTATTAAAGTGGGTTGCCAACATGCCTTATATGGATGTGCAACTTGAAGTTTCTAAAAGTCCAAGATTCATATCTCAATTTTTTTTAAATTATAAAATGAAAATATAATATAAAATATAAGTAAAAAATGATGAGGTGAATCGACAAGGTCTACAACTCATCGCCAAGCTAGAGCAGTCATGCCCTAGCTTGTTTCAAGAATTTTAGGGGCTGCAAAGGAGAGGGAAGGCTGTCTAGTGAAGGAAGGTAGAGGGAGGTGGTCATAGTCACGGTGGTCTACTTTAGGAAGGGCATGACTATGGCTCAGAGTGAGTTGTCTAAGGCCATGCTAGATAGGAGTTTTAGAGAAGTGGTGGGCATGAATACATAGGGACAGGAAGCCAAGATATTTGAAAATGCAATTTTAAGCCAGACTTTAGGGGCTTTTGACATGAGCTCAATGGGGGGATCAAGGATAACAAAGATTAATGGATGCCTTGAGCACTACAAGGATAGACCCAAGTTGGTAATCCCTTTTGATATGATTGTTAAAGATGTGGAGTATTACTCTAAGCATTCACTATACTGCAAGTTTTTGGGACTGAGAGGCTCCCTTCCTTTTTTGGAGAGTTGGGCTCAAAGAGTGTGGGAGCCAAAGGGTGAGATGGAGGTTACGCTACTAGCAAACAATTTCTTCATGGTTGCATTCCTCTACTTGGCTAATAGAAATAAGATTTTTGAAGGCAGACGTTATTTTTATAATCAGGTTGGGCTTTTTGTGAAACCATGGCATGTTGGATTTAACCCTACTGAGGAACTACCAAATAGGGTCTTAGTGTGGGTATGTTTACCTAGAATGCCTATAGAATGCTATCAAGAGGGTGTTCTTCAGATGATAGCTTCAATGTTAAGAAAGCCAGTGGGGTCCTCTACACAAACCTTAGGTAAGAAAGTCGTGACTTTTGCTCAAATTTGTGTAGAAATTGACTTGAGTAGACCTTTGCCAGACACGGTAGAGATGTGTGCAGGTTCATAATCCTGAGTGTAGAAATTGGACTATGAGACCCTTCCTTTTAGATGCTAACTTTGTCATGAGTATGGACACTTGGTGAGAAGGTGATCAAAGGCTAAATTGGAAGAACAACCCCCACCCCCACCTCCTCTGAGTAGCACCAATGGTGCTGATAAAGGGAAGAAGTATGGAGCTGGTGTTAGTAAGGGTCATGAGGGTTTTATACAAGTTAAGGGCCAAAGCCAAAACAAAGGTCATAAGAGGTCCTTAATGGAGTGACAGGATGAGGATTATTTTAATAGGTTTGAGGTATTAGATGAATTGGGCCAAAAAGAAGTTAACCCAGGATTAATTAGTGTGGAGTAACTTATGGGGGGGGTCTGGAATAGAGGGAAAATCTTCCATTTCTCACTCGACGCTCCAAGAGGAAGCTGACTTACCTATGATCATGGATGGGTAGGTAGGGGAATAGTCAACCCTTAAACCAAATGTTGACCTAGCTCAGGGAGTAAAGGTTGGGGAGATTCCAATACATACAATGGCTACAGAGATGGATAAGTGAGGTAAAACTCCTCCTCACTTGGGCATTCTTTAAAAGGATGGTAAGAAGGGGGCTTCAGAGAAAAATGTTAAATTGGGATGGAAGAAGGACATGGAGAGGATAAAGATGATTGGGGAAAATTTGGTTGAGTCAGGGTTGGTTAAGACCTTAGATTCCCACTTCTTGTCTCATCTGAAATGATTGTTATTTCTTGGAATGTGAGGGGCTTGAATAGTGGTCCTAGATAAAAAGCTCTTCAAGAATTAGTTAGGAGTCAATGTATAGATATTCTCTTCTTCAAGAAACTAATGTTTTAGTAGAGTACATGATGTGTATTGTACCTAAGCTATGGAGGCAAGGTCTATGTCAGTGTATCGATGCCCAGGGGTTTGCACAAGGTATGGCTTGTCTCTGGAATCCATGTAAGTTTCAATCGGTGTCTTGGATTGCCTTCAGATCTTCATTATCCATGGTCCTCTTATGAATTGAGTCAAGTGAGTATGTTCTTCTATCAAATGTTTATGCCCCTATAGATAATCAAGGTAAGATTCTTATTTGGAATAATATTCAATTGGTTTGTAGTGTTTTTCCTTACTTGCCATGGATTATGGTTGGTGAATTTAATGCTATTATGGACTTAATGGAAAAAAGGGGAGGCAATTCAAGATTGGAGCCATCTTCCATCTTACTTTGGGACAATATTTTGGCACTCAATCTAGTGGAAATTAAGCCATGTAGTGGTTAGTTCACTTGGAACAATAGAAGGGTGGGCGATAGCTGCATTGCTGAACACATTGACCAGTTTATGACCTCTTATTTTTGGGTGGGTATCTTGTGGTCTTTGAGCTTTAATATTTTAGATTGGAGAGGCTCAGATCACTGGCCCATTAAGATCAACATTTATTCTACTCATTTGCCTCAAAATCCACCTTTCAAGTTTTAACTCATGTGGCTTAGGGACCTGGACCTGTTTGGATGAGTTGCAAAATGGTGGAGAGTTGGCAAGCCTATTGTTGGTACAATAATGTATATTTTCACTAAGTGCCTCTAATTCATTAAGTACCAGCAAAAATGGTGGAATCATTTGAGCTTTGGGAAAATCTTCCAAGAGAAAAAGGAGGTGTAAATGGAGCTAAATGATATTACCAGATCGATTAGGGAGGATGGGTTGTCTGAGTTCTTGCTGAAGGATGAAGTTAGGGTTGTTAAAACTTTGGAGGAATGGGAGCTGAGAGAGGAAAATTTTTAGAAGTAGAAAGCTAGGATCGAGTGGCTGCAAGAGGAGGATAAGAACACTGCCTTCTTCTTCAATTTGGTAAGAGCCAGACAACATGGTAATGTGATAACATCTTTGGTGACGAATAGGGGAGAGGTTATCTCTTCCACGCGGGATATCTATAATGAAGTAGTGTAGTATTTTACTTCTTAATTCAAAGAGGAATGGTTGGGGGAAGTAGATGTGGAGGCACAAGTACTCTCTTGTATTCCCTCTTTAGTTTCTTAGGATATGAAGGAGCAATTGATGAGACCAATATCCTTAGAGGAACAAGAGAAGATTGTGTTCATGATGTAAAAAGGAAAGGCTCCAAGTCTAGATGGTTTCTCGATTGAATTCTTTCAAGAATTCTAGGAAATTATCAAATTAGATTTATTGGCTATGGTACAAGAATCCCAGTATAACAAGCAAATGCTCTGGGCCCTGAACTCTACATTCTTAGCTCTCATTCCCAAAGGGGAGGGGTCTGATCGCTTAAGTCAAATTTTCCCCATTTCCCTTTGCAATGTAATTTATAAAATTATATCTAAGCTGATTGCAAAAAGGTTAAAAAAGTGGCTAGTTATGCTGATCTCAAAGGAGCAAAGTGGATTTGTGGAGGGCCATCAAATTTTGGATGGGATAGTGGTGGCTATTGAGGCTATCCATTCCATGACCAAGTCTAAGGAGAAGGCTATGTTTATTAAGCTAGACATGTCCATGGTGTATGATAGGGTTCTTTGGTCCTTTCTCTAGAAGGTTTTGAGTGCCTTTGGTTTTGAGGAACATTAGATCTGGTGGGTCATGAGTTATGTGAATTTGACTTCTTTCTCAATCTTAGTTAATGAGGAGCATTCTAACCTCTTTGGGGCCTCATGTGGTTTGTGGAAAGTTGACCCTTTATCTCCTTACATGTTTCTCCTCTTATCAAAAGGTTTAGGATGGTTGATTAAAAGGAATACTGATGATGGTGCTATTCAAGGCTAGAAATGGGGAGGTGGCCTTCATGTTCTATCTCACCTATAGTTTGTGGATGATGTAGCTTTGATGGGCATGGCTACTATAAGGGAGGAAATTAATATTCACAAAGGCTTGGATGCTTACCTAGATGCATTAGGATAGGTAATTAATGAGGACAAGTTTTCCATTTTTTTCTTCAACACTCCACCACCCATTCAACGAAGAGTGGCTAATATTCTGTGGTTCCAAATTGGAAGCCTCTCATTATTATATCTTGAGATACCTATATCTATAGGGAGGTAGTCCAAGGAATCATGGTAGGTGATTTTGAATAAGTTTTGAGCCAAGGTGAATCACTAGATCCATCGATGGCTATCCCTTCCTGGATGGGTCCAACTGATTCAATCAGTGGTGCAGGCTCTTCCTCTATATAGGTGCATGTTACAGGTGGTGCCAGTGAGGTTTGTCAAGGACCTTGATTCCTAGGAAAGATAGTTCTTATGGGCTGGAAACTTATTTTTGATGAAGTGGAGCCTTATTAAGTGGGAGGTTATTTGTAGCCTGAAAAGGTTCGGGGGTCTAGGATTATGGTAGTCAATGTTAGTAGGTACAGCCCTGGTAGCCAAATTGTATTGGAGATGATGTGAGGAACAAGACTATGTTTGGGCCAGGATCTTATCTCATAAGTATTTTTTGGGGATCCCCATGAAAGATATCCTAAGGTACAGTTTGTTAGGAAGTGGGTCAGTGATTTGGGCTACTCTCAAGAAAGGAGTTACACTGATCAAGAGAGGTCTATTCTAGATTTGCAAGGGTGGGATAAAGGCACAATTCTGGCATGACTCTTGAGATGGCTATCCCCCCATAGTTACTCAATATCCTCATCTATATGCTCTATCACAGAGATTCAATGAAGCTAGGTGGAATAGGGTGTGTGACTACAAATCCCTCTCCCTTCATGGCCAGTTGCTGGAAGCAAGATGGAAGACCCTAAAGGAGTGGCCGATTCTTGGAATGGAGGCAAAGTGTGTAGAGCTAAACATCATCCTAGCTAGTCATAGTTACTACACACTTAGGGGTGGTAATGTGTTGGCATGGTCCCCTAACCCCAAGGGGAAGTACAATGTATCAGCTAGATATCAAGAATTGATTTTATAGTAATTTGAAGAGGGGGGAAGTTCCTTGGTGGAAAAGAGTTTGGAGCAGTTTCTCTTGGCTGAAGTGTAATTACTTTACCTAAACTTTGGCTTGGAATAGATGCCTAACTTTGGATAATATTCAAAAGAGGGGCTTTGTTGGTCCTTCGAGATGCATTCTATGTAGAGGTGAGGAGGAGGATTCACCACATCTATTTTTTAGCTATCCTTTCACTCGCCAACTGTGGCATGCCTAGTGGGATGCATGGAGATGTTAGTGTGTGCATGCTTCCTCCCTTGCTAATTTTTAGTTGAGATTGGGCAGACCACCCTCAAAAGCTCACTTCTTGCAAGAAGATTGGTACGCTGGACCTATTTTTTGTTGTGGCAAGTCTAGCTGGAAAGAAATCATAGAATTTTTAGAGATGAAAAATTAGGGATTCAACAGGTTTGGAGTAGAATTATAGGAATGATCTAGGAGACTATAAAATCTAAGAATGAGGTTATTTTGCCCCTAGAGAAGGGGGATGCTGCGGTGGCTGACAAGGTTGGCATATAGGGTCTATCTCCAGCCTCAGCTTGCGTTAAGAGAGGTAGATGTGGGAAGCAAAAAATTCAAAAGAATGGGAAATGGATGCCCCCTCCCAAGGGTCTTTTGAAAATTAATACTAATGGTTCTTCTATGGGTAATCAAAGCTTAGTTGGGATTGGTGGGATTGGTAGGGACTCCTCTGGATCAGTGGCTTTTATTTTCTCGGCTAATATGAGTGAGTAGATTATTAATAGGATGGAAGGATTAGCTGTTCTATATTCCTTGAAGAGAGCTTATGCTTTAGGATGGAGGAGGGTGATGTGTGAATCTGACTTGCAAATATTGATCAATATGCTCCTTGAGAGGAAGATTACAGATGTGAGTTGGCAACTATCTATGATAGTGCAGCAGATATTAAAAATTAGTGCGCTCATGGATTCAGTATCTTATGCCCACGTTCTAAGGGAATGGAATAGGGTGGCTGATTGCTTGGCAAAGTGGGCATCATATGATATTGATGGTCAGAAGGTGGATGGATGGGCATAGTTGACCAAAGAGTTATGTTAGAACTTGGAGAGGATTCTAGGAGAAGACAAAAATGGTATTGGGGTGTGATGGGTTTTTGTTTGTGTTTTTCTGTGGTATTCTTTGGTTTCTAGGGTGTTTGCCCGTTGATGCTTTATAATCTATGATTCTAAGTTTTAATAAAGTTTTTACCCCCTTTTTATTAAAAAATAATAATAATAATAATATAAAATATAAGTAAACTTAAGTAATATGGTGTTATAGTCATTACACCAACATCAACCACCAAGGAATGTTAACATATTCTCTATTAATATAAATTATCAGTTTGAGAATGATATTCATTTTAATAAGATCTTAGCATATTATAAAAGTATCCTCATGTTAAATAATTATGCAAATATATTATCATGTAAATTGGATTATTGTATTTTAGAGACAAATAGTTATTGATGGATATATTAGTACATAATTTAAAATAATATTGATTCCCCTCAAGTAATTATCATCTGATAAAAGGTAATAATAATACTTAATTATTACTAATAATAATTTGTAGTTAGTATCATCCTTATCTTTAAATTATATGATATTATTAAATATCAATTAATAATATATTTAGTTAATGGTACTAAGACCCAAGTAGTACAATTGATAACCTATTTTGGTCTTACACATGTAAGGGTAAAAGTCCCTAAGTGGTTATTACCATAATGAATTTTTAACCTACAATATCCAACTAATGTCATGTTTCCTAGTGTTTCTTAAGTAAGAGGACCCACTTAGAACATAACCACCAAAATCAATGACCACATTTTTAACTTTATTTAAATTTAAGGTACTTAACATAAGGGGAACATTTAGCCTAAAACTGTGGGATGTTATAATTTTTCTCTTTTTAGTACACTTTCCCTTTGTGTTATGCCTCATATTATATTCATGTACATTAGGTTTTCCTTACAAAGTTAATTTTCATTTTATTTAGTTAATTTATAATACCTCCACTCTATTTAAAGTGTTTAATTACTTATATATGATCTACTAATTTATCATAATATGATCCTAGATGATCTCAAAAAGTAAAAATATCTTTTTAAGGTTTTTTAATTTCAATTTCAAAGGCAATCTTAAAGTGGTATAACCACTTAAAAAAAAAATCCAAAAATATTCATCTTGGTTTTTGTGTCCTTTGTGATATTTATGATGTTTTTTATTTCCTTAATTTTTAACTTTCATGAATTTTCATTATCATTCTATGTGTGAATGTCTTCTGATCTAAATTTAAGTATGTGTCTATATACACATGTAACATAAGTTAATTGATCAATACAAACATTATCTATATTTTTTGCACACTTTTAAATAATCCTTCACTTTTATGACTTTCATTTTTAAAAAAATCTAAAATTGGTCAACCCTCTTCATAGTGGTTCAAAATTGGTTATAGTAATTGACCATAACCTAATTTGTACATTTCATTCATCACCATTCCTATAAATTTTGAGCACCAATTAAGATTCAGGTAAGTTAAATATGTATTAATTTATTATTTCCTATCTCTTTCATTTATACTTATCTTTTTATTCAAATTTCCTTTAGTCTCCTTCCTTTTTCACTTGGAAGGTGTAGTTTATTATTTATGTTTACCTTAATTCTAATTTTATGCAAAATTATGAATAAACTTATTATAATTAAATGGATATAATTATATATGAATGAAATTAAAAAATTCACATCTATCTAATAAGATATGATGAAAAACAAGTCCAAGTGAAAAAATGAAACCATAGTAACAAATGTAGATGAAAAAATATGAAGTGATCACACTTATTTTCTATTCTATAAATATGAACATATAAAATTAACTTTGATTATATGTGTCACATCTTGATTTCTCTCTAAGTTGAATAACCTATTTGATTCATGTATTATTATGGTTGATTAACTAATATTTTATAAAAATTGATGCGATATGTTGATTATGGGACAATTTGTGTTTCTTAATTTACGTGATTAGTTTACTATGAGTTAGCAGTAATTTTATATTTGTATATTATGATCATGTTTGATTATTATATTGAATTATTTTATGTATATAATGATGTTTTAGGCTAACTACCTTCATTCTCATGAGGTTGATGCATGACAAACTCTTCCCTAAGAGTGTGATGGAGGGATAACATCATTAGAGAGGGTAGTTTAAATGAAGACATTGGGGGGTGACAGAGAATGAATCTAAAAACCCTTACATACACCACTGAGTATTTCATGTTATGTAATTAATTAGTTGATATAAATAGCATAACATGTTTTGTGTACTTTTATTTTAGGTGATTCTTAATATTCTTTTTGGTATAATATATATCTATGATGATGATCATATTATTTCATTAAGTGATTTCACTAGTTTTGTGATAGTACTAGATTATTTTATATAATGCAATTGTTTGACTGAATGAGTCAATTCAAATATGTTTTACTTACCTTACAACATTTTTAAGTATGTATAGTTTTATGATATGATGACATATTCTATTATTTTTATCATCTATAAGGTTTAAATAATAATAATTAAATATTATTATTATTATTATTATTATTATTATTATTATTATAATATATGCTAAATATATATGTTAAAATATATAAATAAGATTGTTTTTAAATATATTTGTATTCAATTAACAATGTGATCCAAGGTTTGATTTTCATATTATATGAATACATTTTTTTTAATTGTTAAATGATTTTAGTAAATCATTGTATTTGTTATATATGTTAGTGGATAGCATAGTAATATGGAACTATTGTCTTGCAATACCTAAGAGTAATATTTTATGATATAATCATTATTCTATTCAACTTGTTTGATAATCATTGAATGAGAACACATTGGATATCGACTAGTTGATAGACTTTGCATGAAACAAACATTGGGGACTATATTACTTAAGGTTTATCTGGTTGATGATTATTTGTTAAGTTATTTTCATGTAGACTTTATAAATAATATAAAATGATTTTTTATGGGATTCAATAGAATCCTCAAGATGATTAGGGTTATTAATCATCTTATTACTTTAGTTAAGAATCACTTTAGAGAAAAATATGGAGGTTACTATGTTTTCATGGTGATGGATTATGGAAATTTGTTGGGAAATTTATGCATGCATTTCTATAGTCAATTGAAGTGGTCGTTAATGGTGGAGAGTAAGACAATTAAAAATAATAGAAGGAAGAGAAAGAGGGCTATGGTTTGATAGATGGTACATGGCATAAATTATAAATTTGTAGACATAAAAGAGGGTGATAGTTTGAAGGAAATAGAAAGGAATACATATAGCCTCTAGGGCATTCATAGGTAGGTTTTGTAATTCAATTCTTGTGTGAAATAATGAATGGATTTTTGAACTAGTTGGGTTACTAGCTTTATTTATTTGACTATTAAAATAAATGGGTGTATGTGGAGCCTTGTGGAAGGATCAGCCTCTACATAACCCCACATTCATCTTATGGTATCCTAAAGGTTTTGGGAAAATCCATTGAATTTCCATGATTATTTTAAATTTTCTATGAATATATATCTTAAACTCCTCTCTCTACTTTAAAAATTATATTCATTAAATTGAAGGTTATTGTTAATGGGTATACACATTAGGGTTCAAGTTATTTGGTTTGAATCAAATTTTAGAATACTCATTAGAGTATTTTGAAAATGGAATGAAACCTAGGACTCTATGTGAGTCTGACTCTGTAAACCTATTTTTATTTTATTAGTTTAAAATGTGGGTTTCAGGGTCTATAAATACACACACACACACACACACACACACACACACACACACACACACACACACACACACACACACACAAGTATATATTCAGTTTAATCTAATGAAATATACATACATACTAGTATTATGGAATGACAAGTTTTAATGGGAAACTATATTTATTATGTGATCAATATTCTTATTTAAATGAATTTAATGTTACAACTTTGACTAAATATGTGGCTTTATATTCAAATGTGTGTGTGTACACACACACACACACACATATATACATATACATATATATATATATACATATATATATACATATATACATATATATATATACATATATATATATATATATATACATATATATATATATGTATATATATATGTATATATGTGTATATATATATATGTATATATACATATATATATATATATACATATGTATATATATATATGTATATATATGTATATATGTATATATATATACATATATATATATACATATATATATATATATATATACATATATATATATACATATATATACATATATATGTATATATATATATGTATATATATATATACATATATATATATACATATATATATATATATACATATATATATATATATACATATATATATATGTATATGTATATACATATATATATATATATGTATACATATATATATATACATATATATACATGTATATATATACATATATATATATATATACATATATATATATGTATGTATCTATAAGGTGGGATTATAAGTATACACTATCGATTAAGTAATAAGTCCTTGTATTATTCATACTTGGTTATAAATAAAATTGGGAACTTTTGGTTTAGTCTTATTATGTAATTAGGAAAGGGTAGATGCATAAAAAACTTTAGATATAAACTTGGCCTTTTATAGATAAATATACTTGATTTTATTAAATATATATGGTAGAGTTCATTTTTAAATTATGTTCATAATGTATATGAATTACGCATAAAATTTGGATGTGATTTTGTATTGTGTCATTTGGAATTGTCCTATATTGTGAAAGACTTTTGATTAGTCAATGAATGGAGTAGGTATATAGGATTAAATTGAATAATTACATATTTTAATTTGGCAAGATTGTGTTATTTTAACTAAAATCCATATAGGGTGTGGTTGGTTGTGTATATTTGTCTTAATAAACCCAAGTAAGGTGTGGTTGGTACTATATAGTTGTATTAATAAACCCAAGTTGGGTATTCAACTATGTGTCTTTGTTTTATTAAATAGTTAATTTGGGTATAATTTACTATGTGTTTTTATTATTGGAGAATCAAAGAGCCAAAATAATAATTTAATATATGTAGAGTTGAATAGACAGAGAATTAAATCACAAAATATTACTCACTCACATTCTAATTATTTTGAATAATCAATACAAACATATTACAAATATATAGGAATAATATTCTTATAATAAGTGATTCTGGATCCCTACAAAATATCTTAACCCAGTAACTAATAACTTTAATAGCCTACCTAGACAATAATAATATAATAAATAACCTATGTTCATAAGGTTGTTGTAACAATATTATGACTACATAACAAACTAATTTATCAATTATTTTTTACTTATTGGTAGATACTCAAACTCACACTAATATAAAATCTATTCCTAACATTCCCCTTAATAGCTTGTGCATGGTGCAAAAAAATTCACACTCTTATCTGTAGTATGCTCACCTCTTGTAGCATGTCAAACTATGTGGCTCATGACCTTGATATAAAGAGATTATAACTCTTCCCATGCTTTTACAAGTTTACCACAAACCTTGACATGAAAAGAACAAATGGAAATGTATTAACCATATACTCTTAGGTATGCGTACTAATGATGTAATCTTGTTATAAATGACCACTATTATGTAAAGGAACACATCACCCATTTACATTATGTGACTTTTACATATGTTTCACTAAGGTTTATATCCATAAATAAGTAAGGTAGTCATGAGATCTATACAGTAGTTGCTCTCCTTACTATTGCCAAAACACTATTCACCTCCTAGGGTTTTTTAGATCTACCATAAACCCTTTCAAGATCTATGAACTAACTTACATTCATGATTTAGGTTCTTCCATAATGTATTCACATTATTGAATCATGTTTTAAATTCTACACACATTAAATTACATGAACATGAATTACTCTTTTGTTCTTATTCAGAAAAACACATAACATAAAAGAAAAACACACCAAACAAAATGTCACCACATCATTGGTGTAGCCCCATCATTGGTGACTAATGAGAGTTCACTGAAAGACCACCATCCTCCATTTATCCTCCATCCTTTAGTATATATCTATTTAATTCATTAGTATGTTGATGTAGCTTAGGTGCATGAATTTTTTGAGGGAAATCCCCACATAATATAGACATCATATACAAGCAAAAATTCATCTGTAAGGCAATTTTTTTTACAATTTTGACTTTTGACTCAATATGACACCTAAGATTAAACAACATTTACTTTTTCATAAAAAACTAACATTGACACTTTGGATTTTGGATAGACATACTCTTTGACATACAAAATAAATATGACTATATATATATATAATTAGATTTGTAATAAAAATTTAATGACAAATCTATTTACTTAGACATTACAACTAATAATAAACCAAAATATAAAACTACAGATTAAAAAATTAAAACTAAACAAAATAAAACCTAATATATGACACACATAACTTTATCAAAACTCAATGAGTAAATAATTACCCTATACTAATGAATTGTGTCACTATAAAAACAATAAACTGTGTGACAATTTTGTGACACTCAAAAACAAAAAATCTAATAAAATTGAATATCACTAAATATTACTTAATCAAATGAATCAACGTGTGTAATATACAAACCATAAATTTTTTTATTTAAAATAAAAATAAAAATATAAATCACCTACTAAATATTAGCCACAGGTGGGATACAACTACTATAAAAATGACAAAAAATGTTAATGTGAGTCGACAAAATCTCAGGTAAATTGATATTATGATGTGAATCCTATAGAGTGTTAGGTGGAGTGAGTGTGTAACCAGATGTTGATGTGGCCACATAGTATAGCGAGACCAAAGAGGAAGCTTTTAATATTCCTTTTGATAGTAGAATCATGGATGGTATAAATATAACATGCACATGGGTTTAGATTAAATCCTTGAGTAATTGAGTTTGGTATCATGTATATTATCTTTGGACAAATTTTCACTTTCCAACATGAAATGATTCTATAATATCATGAATGGGTCTAAGATGAGCCATGTTGAATTCTAGGATATATATTCAAATTTGATCTACCAAAAATATATATGCATATACATAGATTTTACTGAGCATGAACATTGATAGGTCATGGGTAATGGAAACAATAAACAAAACTTGCAACCTCAGATATCTCTTTGAATGAATCAAGGCAATCATGAATGGGAGGGCTACCTCATGAGAAATTATTAAACAAAACATATTGTCCCAACCTACTCTAATACCACCATTGGAGAATCAAAGAGCTGAAATAATAATTTAATATAGGTGGAGCTGAATAGATAGATAATTAAATCACAAAAATATTATTCACTCACATTTTAATTATTTTGAATAATAAATATAAACATATTTAAAATATATAGGAATAATATTCATATAATAAGGATTTCAAGATCCCTACAAAATTTCTCAACCCAATAACCAATAACTCTAATACCTACCTATACAACAATACTATAATAAATAACCTATGTTTGTAATATTGTTGTAACAATATCATGACTACATAACAAAATAATTTACAAATTACCATTTACTTCTCCATAGATACTCAAACTCACATTAATGTAAAAGATATTCCTAACATTTATATGCTCATTATAATCAATTTAAATGGAAAAATTATAATGGATTGATTTGGTATGATTGATTTTGATAGAACTAGTTCAGATCTAATTAAATTAGTATAGAATAAAAGAACTAAATCATAGAGATGAATACATAGAGATAAATAAATATTTCAACACACCATAATCTTATTCACACTATATATATTATGCTATATGTGAAATCTATATGGGTGTTAAAATTATATAAGAAAGTTATTTCCTATAATTGGGGAGATCATATCTCCACCAATATCTTACTTGAATATCTATATAAGTAATATGTAATAACTTATTATATATTAAATAAAAATTAACCTATAAATGTAATATTATCATAACAATATTACATTAACTAATTACTAACCAAATATACCTAATAAACTAAATATACATAATAGTGAATTATTACTCTCATAATTATTCATATTATGATATACAAATTATAATAAGGGATACTTATTCCCTAACATTCCCCCCTTAGGTCTTATATGGTAATTTATGTTTCATAATACTTAACGAAAATAATAAACACATCAATTAAATATCAACCATTCACTTTTGATAACACATCAATCAAATTAATGTGGGAACTTTAAATAGGAACATATGTCATCAATCATTCACTAAGGGAACCACATCAACCTAATAGTGTGGTAACCATGATAAAAACCATTTGTTCAACTTTCACTCATGTATACAAGAAATGGCATGGACAAAATTATATGCCAATGCATACTCTTAGGTCTGCATACTATTGTCTATATCTTGCTTCACATGACCACTATTATGTAAAGGAATGCATACCACATTTGATCCGTGTGACCTTAATAGATGTGTCACTATTTGAGCATCTCCATAAATAAGTAAGGTAGTCATGAGATCTCTATAGTTAGATACTCTCCTAACTATTTCCACATTCATGTTTCTCCTAAACACCTTTTATGCAATGCACTATGTGGGAAAATAAGAAATATAACTCTTATTCATCACACATACAAATAAGTGATGAAAATAAGAAATATATATATTTTCCACTATACCAAGAACCTACCCTTAATTAGTGGATAATGAGAGGCATAGAAAGCCTCCATCCTCCAGTATCATCCAACCTCTAGTTGATGAAGGTGATTCACTCAGCCAAAAAAGTCATGAAGTTTAGATGCATGAATTTTTCAAGGAGAAATCCACCCCATAACTCAAATGTAACATATAAGATAAATGTATCTATGAGACAAATATTTTCATTTTTAAAATTTTGACTTTTGACTTAGGATGACAAAAAAGATTTTTACAAAAAATGATCCTTTTGATAGCTTAAACACTCTTGACATGAAAATGAACATTTTTAACTATAGGATGATAACTATTATGACATATGACACTTGAATTTTTATATATTTTAAAAAAATGGACCTCTATCTTAAAAAAATCATAACTCCAAAATTTTGAAAAAAAGACTCAACTAGACACTTTTGATGACTCATACTATAAGATAATGAATCTTATTAAATGACTCAATTATAATGATAAATGATATTGGCTTTTAACTAGACTATGATTTATACCATTAGATAAACTATTAAAATTATGGATAAAAGACATTACTCAAAATAAAGACTTATTATTAAAATACCATCAACTCACATAATATATCTAAACTTACTAAAGTTGTAAACATACCAAATCACCACTTACAAAACCCATCGACTCTCCACATAAGTGAGGTAGATTAGTAGGCAAGCAAAGAGTTAGCACCTAAAGGGACATGGTAGATCTATGATGAGTATGATTGGAAGAATGGAATGTTTAGAGCTTGAGTGATTCATATTAAATAATTCCTTCATGAAAATAATGTCTATCCACATAATGTAATAATGGATCCAAGTCATCTGATATAAAATGTGTACAGGTGCATGGGATTGGTGAGACATTCCATGGGGTCAAGTTGAATGTCAAACATTTCAATGTAATACCAAAACTTCTAGTCATAGTTCATATTGATCATGACCTCATTCAAAATAAATGTAATCAATATCCACTAAAATAAAAATGGATCACTTAATGCTACATTGGATAATTCACAAGAACAATATTGGGCTAGAGATCAAAATGGAAGGGCAAAGATATAACTAAAAATAATGTGTAGTTCTATATAGACTATAGAATTCGGTCAAATATTTAAGCAAATAGAGTACCATAATCATGAGATTCTCAAATAACTCAGGCCATAACACAAATATCAATGCAGATGCACAATATCTAAAATGCTAATGAATTTGAACCCAACGTAATAGAAACACATAATACAAATACTAGTCTTAAGATCTCTATGCATACAAAATCATCTTAGAAACTAAAATTTATTTTCTCACAAAAAAGCTATAATCCATAGGGATAAAATGTAATACAACTACCCATCAAAAATTAATATGATTTCATACCATTCAGGATCATAAGCTTCTCTGATACCACATGATAGAACTAGTTCTGATTAAATTAATACAAGATAAAATAGTTAAATCATAGATCTGAATACACAGAGATAAATAAATATTTCAACACACCATAATATTATTCACACTATATAATTTTTAATATATTCAAAATTATATGAGTGTTATAATTATAAAGGAAAGTTACTTCCTTTTATTAGGGAAATAATATCTCCACCAATATCTCACCTAAATATCTATATCAGAAATATATAACAACTAATTATATATTAAGTAATAATTAACTTATAATCGTAATATTATTTTAACAATATTACATTAACTAATTACTAACCAAATATATCTAATAAACTAACTATACGTAATTGTGAATTATTACTATTTTAATTATTCACATTACGATATATAAATTATTGTGAAAGATAATTATTCCCTAATATATTTAATATTTTGAAATATAAATGAGTAGATGTGTTGAAATTATTATCATTTTTAGTGTTAAGGAAAATGGGAATTATTCAATCAAAAATAACGTTATGGGGCCTTTGTTTTTATCTGAATGTATACTTAGTATATATAGTATATTCTAAGATGAAAGATAGTGGATGTCATCTTAGAGTTATATTGTATAAAAACAAAGTATTTGTAAAGTATCAAATTTGTATGTAAAGAATACACACACACACACAAACACATAAATGTTTTAATTTATACATTTGTTGATTGATAAAAAAAATAGGATGGAAATACACCATTCATATATATATATATATATATATATATATATATATATATATATATATATATATATATATATATATATATATAATTGCATACTACTATATTATGTATACAAGTGTTATTATCATAACATTATGTAATTGATGAATGTTTATATTTAAATGTTTAAATATAAATCATTAAATTAATGTATTTATGAGGTTAAATACAAAACATAATAGTATGTTTGGACTGGACTTTATTATATGTGAAATATGAAAAAATTATGAGCCTATAATATAATGTTAATTCATGGGAAAATAACATTATAAATTACTTAGTAACTGAAAATTTTGATGTGATCATACTTGAATGGTATGTTTAAGATCATTTTTGGATTATGTTTATTATATGTAATAAACTAGTTAATGTTTTCATTTCATTTGATGGACAAAATGAATGTGTATGATAATTTTATACTTATCATAATTTTGATTTGCTATAGAGGAATATTTTTGAATGAGTCTATTGGTTTTAATATTATTATTTATTTATACTGAATCTCTCATTCATGATCCTAATTAACTAGTGGAGGGATTCCACTAGCTTAATTAGTGTCGTCAATGCAAGATGAGGTGTAATATGATCGAGTGATGTGTATAAATTTGAATAATCCTAGAGATCATTTATTATTTAAAACTTTGGCCAAAGTAATGTTTGACAAACATTTTAATCTCATAGGTTGATATAGTTTTCATATTTATGTGATATCATATTAGAATGGATTTATTTATGGTACACATTATGTATTAGATATATTCAATACATGGGTTCTAGTTTGTTACTATTTATGCATGCACCATAATTATCTACCCATACGTGAAGGGAGGGCCATCTCCTTGTTTAGTAGATAGTGTGGGGGATCTATGATTTGTGGTTGGTGTGAAAAAGTGGTCAAATGATGTTATCCCTCCCAATTAGATTACTATACTTAATACTATACTTGAGATTACATATTGATACTTGAGTCATGGAGACTCTACTAATAGTAGCTTTGTATCATGTTTTATCATTTGATATATATTTATGTATTGCTTAATATTTATTCATTGTAATTATATAGTAGAGGCTATAATGTTATATCAACCATGGTTGAAGTTTTACTATTTCATTTGTGATGTGATGTAGTTTTATGGTTATTCAATATTGATCATGATTTATTTAGTTGTTCTTGGTGATCCTAATAAACATGGAGAATAATGGTACACAATAGAATAGGAGTTGAAGGTACTTTAAATACCAAACCCCTTGTTGATCCAAATCAATTTATCACTGAGAAAGCTAAGAAGATGGACCAAATCCTCAAACCCATGTAAGAGAAGGGACTAAATTTCAACCCTAAAATAGGAAGAGCATGGCCATAAAGAGGAAAAAACCTAAAGAGTATCCTAATGACCAAGAACATATTTAAGAGAAGAGGCATGAGGAGGTGTCATAAGATGTGAGAGCTTGAGTAGCTATAGAGTTAGTATATGACATGAAAAAAGTGAATCCACCCAATTTTTATGAAACTATATTTGGGAATGGATCTGAATCAAGGATGATAAAAATGGAGAAGTATTTTGAGATTTAAAATTATTCCAATGTCATGAAAGTTGTCTAGGTAGATTATAACCTTGTTGGTGAAGCAATGACTTTATGGGAAAACAATAAGCTTAATATTGACCTCAAATCAACCACCACCACTTTTTAATATTTTATAACACTATTTAGGTCATGATGGATTTCATAACTATACTTTGACCAAAAGCTTACAAATTTTTAGAATCTTAAGCAAGCAAATTTATCAGTGAATGAATACTAGCAACAACTCACCAAGCTTATTAAGTATGTAACTTAGTATCAGGAGTATAAGAGGTATATAATTAAGAAATTAATCAAGGTATTAAAACCCCAAATAGGCTATGAAGTAGATGTACATGGTCCATCTACCATGAATCAGTTGTTTGAGAAGGTGGTCAACTAGGAAAAGAAACTATAATATCTTTCCCAAGTAAGAGATAAATTCTAAAAGAAATTTGGAAGTTTTAAACCAGCTTTCAAGAATAAGAAATAGAATAAGAGGAGTGGAGACTCCAAGGGTCAGTTAAATAATTAGAACACCAAGTTAATAAGTGATTTAAGGAATAATAAACTTGGTAATGGTTTCAAGGGTGGTTTCCATGGAAACTGACAGACTGAGAAGAAAGGACTAGTTGGAAGTTTCTTCATTTATAGAGGTAACTATTTTTTTTAAGAATTTCCTCAGGAAAAAACAAAGAACAAGGTTTCATCTTCTCATCAAGGTACATTTCATCAGTGGATTCATGTAACTATTGACAATTAATAGGATGAGTATCAATCTTCATCCATAGAACTATCAGGTATTTTGTTCAATCATCCAATTTCTATTTTGATTGATATGGGAGATATATAATGTTTCATTACTCCAATAATGCTTAGTAAATTATTTATAAAGGTTTAAGTAATGACAAACACATGGTTGGTATAATATGCAAATGAGTCAAAGGTTAAACTTGACAAGTGTCTAGTTCAAGTAGAGATTAAGTTTCCTAAGTTTAATATAGTAGTATATCTTTATGAAATACAATTAGGATCATATGATGTGATCCTAGGAGTCAATTGGCTTGTAAAGCATAAATATAAGGTTGATTATTTTATAAACAAGGTTGAGTGTCAAGATGATTTTAAAAATTGAACATAACTTCAGGTCAAGAGAAGGGAGCTCAAGCTAAGACATATTCATGCAATTCAACTTAAGAAATCTAAAATGAAAGGATTATATGATTTTATCATTAAAATAAATGAGATGGAAGAATATATGAAACCATTTATAGAGTATTATCCTTCTCTAAGAAACTTCATTGACATGTTTTGGGAAGATTTACCAAGATTTTGACCTAATCACGAGTTTGATTTCTCAATTGATATCATACCTATATTAGAGCCATGGTCTAAGGTATAATATAGAATGACAACCACTAAATGTTTTTATTTAAAGGTACAACTTCAAGCATTATTTTAAAAAGGTCTAATTCAATTGAGTGTGTCACCATGGGGTGCTCCACTTGTCTTCATTAATAATAATGATGAAACTCTTCACTTGTGTATAGAGTATAGGATATTTAATAAATAAATGATCAAGAAATGATATCTATTTCTATGTATTGATGACATTTTTGATCAAATGTGAGGGGCCTCAATCTTTTCCAATATTGATCTTAGGTTAGGGTATTACCAATTGAGGATCTAAGAAGAGGATATCCTAAAAATAGCATTCAAGACTCGATATGGGCACTATGAATTCAAAGTGTTACCATTTGGATTGATAAATGCTCTAATTGCATTTATGATTCTTATTAATAGTGTGTTTAGATATTACCTAGATAATTTTGTGTTGGTATTTCTTGATGTCATCCTCATTTATTCCAAGGATGAGGAAGAGCACTTACAACATATAGAACTAGTTTTCCAATGTTTGTAGAAGCATAGATTATATATAAAGTTGTCTAAAAGTGAATTTTTATAAGATAAAATGTATTCTCTATGACATATTATCTTTGTAGATTGTATTTTAGTATATCTAGAAAAGATAAGATCAATAATGGAGTGATCGACACCAAATAATGTGCACGAGGTAAGGATTTTTAAAGGATTAGTGAGTTATTATAGGACATTTGTTTTGAATTTTTATAATATAGCTAATCTAATTATATCTCATAAGTGAAAGAATTAGAGTTTCATTTAGTTAGATAAGTGTGAGGTATCCTTTAAATAATTGAAAAGGAGGCTTACATTAGCACTGCTGCTAAGATTTCTCAATCCTAATGGTCAATTCTTGGTGATCATTGATGCATCTAGGGATAGAATTAGAGGATTTATTATGTAGGATGGTTCAGTGGTAGCCTATGATTCTAGGAAATTAAAGCCATATGAGGTGAATTATTCCCCTCATAGTCTATAAAATTAAACAATTATGCATTCTTTGAAATTTTGGAAGCATTATCTATTGGTAAAAATGTTTGAGCTCAAGGCTAATAACTGGGAACTCAAGTACATCTTCACCCAACCAAATTTGAAATCTCATCAAATGAAATGGTTAGAGTTATTCTCTAATTTTAATTTTGATATTAATTATATCAAAGGCAAGGAGAATAGAGTAGATGATGATCTAAGTTGTAGGAGGTAAATAACAACCATGGATACTATCTAGAGAACTTTTAGGGATCAAGTGATTAAATTATCACCAAGAGATGAATTATATGATCAAGTTAGGAAAGTGTTGTCTAAGAATGCTCAAAATCATAAATTTAAGGGATTTAGGATAGAAAATGATGATATTTTGTGGTATAATGATAGGATGTATGTGCCAAATAGAGATATTATGAGGAGCACAAAGCTATAATAAATACATAATGACCCATATTTAGGACATCCAAGAGTAACCAAGCTCATGGATGAGCTTAGACTACTCTATTTATAAAAAGGAATAAAGAGCGATGTAAAATATTTTGTGTCTCATTATGTAGAATGTTAGCATGTCAAATGTAAACATCTTCATATAGATGGATTGTTTTATCCACATGACATAATGGAATGGAAGTGAAAGGTGATAAATATGGGCTTTGTCTAAGGTTTGCAAATATCACAAAACATGCATGACATGATCATGGTAGCATATGATAAACTAACAAAGGTATCCCACTTTATATTAGGTAACTTGATAGATGATGCACCTAAGATTTTAAAGAGATTCATGAAAGAAGTGTATCAATTGCATGTTTTTTGAAAGAATATAATTTTGAATCAAGACCCAAAGATGAATTCTATATTTTAGTTGACTTAAAATTCAACTCTAGGTACATAATTGAACCTCAAAATTGCATATCACCCACAAACTAATGGATAGATATAATGATTTAACCATATTTTAGAATATATCCTTTGTATGTATTGCATGGATCAAAAATAAAAGTGAGGGGAATACCTTCCATTGATTTACTTTGCTTACAACAAATCATACCAATTAGCATTAAATATGGCTCCATTTGAGGCATAGTATGGAAGAAGTTGTATAAAACCAATAAATTAGGATAGTTTAGAATACATGGTAGTATTTGGACCTAAGATGCTTTCATAAATAAAAGAGCAAGTCAGGACAATCAAGTAGAGGTTGGCCAAGGCCAATAATAGACATAAAATTTACATTGATCTAAAGAGAACAACTAAAGAAATTTCTATTGATTATAAAGTGTTTATGTGAGTTAATCCTAAAATAATCATGATTAAATATGAGAAGTCAGTAAAACTTTCACCAAGATATGTGTGACCCTTCAAGGTTTTGAAAGTGGTTAACCCTATATTGTATAGGCTTGCATTTCCACCATCTCTAAATATTTTGCATAATTTCTTCCATGTGTATTATCTTAAAAATTATGCTTTTGATCCTTTACATGTGTTTGACTAAAATTCTTATAGGTTATAGATCTTGGTGTGGTTATGGTAGAACCAATAAAAGTAATTAACACTCACAAACTCTATTTGTGTAATAAGGAAGTATCATAGTGCAATGTATAATTAGACCAATATTTTGAGGACAATGGAACTTGGGAGGACTATGTTATTTTTTACAGGTTATTTCCACATTTATTTGTTTGATTCTCTACTGCATATTATATTATTTCTATTGAACAATGTTCTAAATTCATAACTTGTGTTTGAATAAATTTCATTAAGATGATGACCAGCTTAAGGGGGAAGGATGTCACACCCTTATTTATCTCTAAACTAAATAACCTATTTGATTCATGGATTATTATGGTTGATAGTTGATTAACTAATATTTTATTAAGATTGATGACATATGTTGAATATGGGATAATTTGTGTTACCTAATTTACACAATTAATTTACTATGAGTTAGCGTTACTTTTATATTTTGTATATTATGATCATGTTTGATTATTATAATACATTATTTTATGTATATAATGGTCTTTTAGGATAAATACCTCCATTATCATGAGGTGGATGCTGGATAGATTCTTCCCTCAGATTATGATGGAAGGATAGCATCATCAGAGAGGCTAGTTTGGATGAAGACATTAGGGGACAATAGAGAATGAATCTAGAAACCCTTGCACACACCACTTAGTATCTCATGTTTTATAATTAATTGGTTGATATATATATATATATATATATATATATATATATACATATATATATATATATATCATGTTTTATGTAATTTTCTTTTAGGTGATTTTTAATATGATTTTTGGTATAATCTTGATTTATCATGCAATCATGTTATTTCATTGAGTGATTTCACTAGTTTTGTGATCATACTAGCTTAATTTATATAATGCAATTATTTGAATGAATGAGCGAATTTGGTAGTGTTTTACTTACCTTACTACTTTTTTAATATTGTATAGTGTTATGATATGATGACATATTCCATTGTTGTTAATCATCTATAATGCTTACATAATAATAATTAAAGATTGTGTATATTAAATCTATATGTTGAAAGAAAGAATGCAGAAAATTATTTATAAATATACATGTATTTAATTAATAGTGTGATCCAAGGTTTATTTTTCATATTATATAAATACATTGTTTTTAATTGTTAAATGATTTTAGTAAATCATTTTATTTACTATGTATATTATTAGATAACATATTAATATAGAACTATGGTCTTGTAATACCTAAGAGTATTGTCATGACATATAATAATTATTCTATTTGACTTGTTTGATAAATATTACATGGGATTGATTATTAAAAATATAAAATAAACAATTTATGTGTGTGTTTATAATTGCATATCATTATGTTATGTATATAAATGTTATTATCATAATAGTATGTAATTAAAGGATGTTTATATTTCAATTTTTAAATATAAAGAATTAAATTAATGTATTTATGAAGATTTAAATAAAAAACATAATAATATGTTTGGACTAGCTTTTGTTATATGTGAAATATGAAAAATATATGAACCTATGATAATAATGTTGATTCGCGCGCGCGCGCGTGTTTGTGTGTGTGTGTGTGTGTGTGTGTGTGTGTGTGTGTGTGTGTGTGTGTGTGTGTGTGTGTGTGTGTGTGTGTGTGTGTGTGTGTGTGTGTGTGTGTGTGTGTGTGATGGAGAAATAACATTATTTTTAATTTGATATGGAAAAATATAGGTTTTATAGGGACCTAGAACCATAAAAGTGCATTAAAGAAGTTTCAATAAGCCAACTAGGGCCATAAAAACAAAAACAAAAACAAAAAAAGAAACAATACTTAGAATGGAAGAAAAAAACAAGAAAACATAGAAAAACTAGGAGGAAGGTCCCTCATGATGATCATTAGTGTCAGTAGTATCCTTAATTAGGATGGTCATTTTGTCCTTTGAAACTTTATCCCAAGTGTAGTTTCTTGGGCCTTCAAGCACTTCACTGGGGAGGATCATTATGGGTCACTTTTTACCTTTTACCTGCATGGGAGACTGTTTGGGAGGGGGCCTTGGTGGAGACCTAGGGGGATTTTAAAACCTTAGGTGATATCATAGTAGGGGACTATGGGGGCTGAGAAAAGGAGACAAAGGCCTAAACAATTACTTCAAAATGTTTATGTAATGCATTTCAATCCTAGATGAGTTTGGCTAGGCTAAAACTTGCTTGTTGTACCTTTGAATTAAAGTTTTCTAGTAGCTAATTTTTTATTTCCATCTCCTCCATAACCATGGCTTTCCATTTCTTGGATAATCTCATAGATGTCCCTATTTCAATAGGTTTCAATTTGGGGATAAAAAATAATTTGAGAGGCATGTCATATGGGGGAGATTGTGATAAGATATTCTGAGGGGTGCAGTCCAAAGGTTGGTGGGATCTCTCGGTAGGATCCTCCACTAGGGAGTCATCATAGGAGTCCTCCAAGGCAAAGGAACCCCTAGGGGGAACTTCCTTGCCTAAAATTTCTTGTCCATGTTAAAAAAGGAGGAGGATTAGACCTTGGTAAAGAATGTGATTGGTATCATTTACTTGGTGAAGCAAGATAGTGCACTCAAGAGACTTAAGTAGGAAATAGGGAAGACGAATTTTATGCCCAATAAAATGATTGAGAAGCAAAAATTTGAGGGAAAATATTAGTGTATATTTACCTTCTAGGAACATATATTGCATGATCTAAAGGCAAATTGTAGGCTAACAGCATGGGCAATCAGCCTGTGGGAAACATTTTTTGTCCATCTGCATGAAATCATTTGTTTTGAAGAACCATTGTAGGGATTCTTGATTTTTTGATTCATCCTTGAATTCCTTGGCACTTTTGCATGACATTCTTGTGTTGTCAATGATGAACTCCTCCAAGACATTAATGGTGATGTTATGCATAGAAACCTTCCATTTTTTTGAAGATGCCATGAAGTCTTAGGCAATCTTGGCATTATGCTTAGTGACCCACTCCATAAAGTTTATGAGTCCCCATTTTTTGAGCTTCTTCCAAACATTATTTTATTTGAGGACCTCCTTGCAATACGTAGGTTCCAATCAATCCCTATCACCACCCATGGAGACTAAGAGATCAAAGTCAAAATAGAAGAGATGAAGTTTCTAAATGGGTTAGAAATGAGTAAGGCACAAATGGGTGGGAAGTCCCATCGAGGGCTCATAAAAATAATTAAGGGCCCTTCTTTTGAAATGATTATGGATCAGCTTTATTGAGATCCACCACATCAAGTTGAGATCATGCATGTGTAGAGAGATAATTTTTAAAATTTGTGTTTGTACTCTCACTATGAATAGTATTAACTATATTATAGGGGACACTACCTAAATTGTGATAGTTTGTTAAAAGGTGGAGATCGACTCCAATGTTGGCAAAGAGGTTGGCCACCCCATTTATTTCCTTGTAAGTGTGTATGAGTTGAAAATGAGGTATGCCCTTTAAAAGATACTTCACACCATCAATTATGTCCTTAATAGTATGGGAGGGTATAGTTTTTCCTTACAAAGCATTAAGTATGTTCAAAAAATCTCCCTCAATAATGATCTGATAATGGTTGATGCTTGATACCAACTATATACTCTATAGGGCTAGGTTGGCATCAACTAGGTGGTTTATTTGATTACCCATGAGACCTACATAAACCACCAACATCTCCCCTTTAGAACTATTTATAATGCCTCCTCCACCTATATGACCTAGGTTACCCTTAGAAGTGTCATCAAAATTCAATTTCACCCAGCCATTTGAAGGAGCCTTCCATTTAGTGTGCTTGTGAATTAAATATTTTTAGGGAGAACTTAAAACTTGTTGGAGATCCTAGTTATTGAGAATGAGCAAGGCTAAGGGTTGGGGGGGTAGGATCTTTGTCTTTAAGATGGAAATATTTTTAAATTTTTATGATGGTCTAGAAAAGATAGGGTAAGATTCCCTTCATTTGGTGTCTTTTATTGAGGAAGAAACCATCATTGAAAATTTTCCATATGCACCAAAACTAGTGAGGAAGGGTAAGATTCCAAAGGAAGACTAAGGAAGGTATATTTTAGTGTGGATTCAATTACATAATGAGATCTATAATATTATTTGGTTTTATCCAAGCTATGCTGAGATGATTTAATAACCAACTAAATAAGGTCAAACTAAGGGGCATTATAGAAAAAGATGGTGTATAGAATCTTTCACACTTTGATAGATTAGGAACCTGCCAGGGATAATCAGTATTCTTTTGGATAATTTATCCATAATTAAATTATTTTTTTTTTCCAAAAGCAAAAAAAATAAATTAATTTTGCTTTATCCCAAAAATAATCTAGGGATTTTAGTTACTTTCCAAATTGAGGTCAGTGGCAGGTCCTGAGGCCACTGAGTAGGAGCCATTGTCTTCCACCTACCAAATAAAGTGATCTTCCTTTAAGATGTAAGGAATGATGACAAATACTAAAGCTAGGTTTAGGTTATGAATGGTTTGAGATTCTTTTAATTTTAGATATTCACTAGGGAGGACTTTCCAATACTTTGTTTCTCCCTTAATTTCCTAGTAATCCTTTAGCTTAGATCCCTATATTTGCTTAAGATTCCTATACCACCTGACCCAAGTCCCTTGGGTCAAGTGGGGTGGGGGATATCCAAGAATCTTCCTAAAAATCAATTTTCTCACTATTGCTAATTTTCCATAAGATGTCATTCTTAAAAAGGTCCTTGCATCTGGTTATAGCTTTCCAAAAGGTTGATATATCAGTAGGGCCTTCTCCCCATAGAAAGTCATCCTCTTCCACCCATTATATGTATTTATCCTTTAGGATTCTTTTCCATTCACCATTCTCCTTCATAAGGTTCCAGATCATTTTTACCAATAGGTCTCTACTCATGGATGTTAATCTTGTCAAGTTGAGGCCTCCATTAGATTTTGGGAGGCAAACCTTTTCCCATGTAACCAAATTAAATGTGGATCTTTCTTTAGTGCCTCTCTACAAGAAGTTTTTTTGGATTTTTTCAATGTTGGATAAAATTTTTGATGGAATTTTAAAGATAGACATTTGGTATACAAGAATGCTTTAAATAGATGCCTTGAGGAGCTGGTATTTCCTTGCTTGAGTGAGGAGGTGTCCTTTCCAACCCAATAATTTCCTTTGGATGCAATGAATTAAGGGGTTACAAATTTGGGAGTCCATTTTTATGGTAAAAATAAGAATGACTAAGTGGTATGTCAATAATTTACCCACTTTATAGTGAAGGATTTTGGTGATTCTTCTTTGGTGAAAGGGTGGAGTGTTGATGAAGAAAATGAAACTCTTTTGAAATTTGATGCATGGATTGGACAATTTTTCTTAGCTATTTGAAATTCATTTAATATTTTTGGCTTCCTCGATAGAAGAATCACCCAAGATAATTGTGTCATCAATAAACTACTGATGGTTGACATTATCTATATTCTAGGCCACTGAAATACCCTTTATAAGGCCCTAGTTGTAGGATCTCCTCAAACTTCTCCCCAAAGTTTTTTCTATGATAATGAAGAGGTATGGAGAAAGGGTGTCTCTATGTCTTAAGAATCTTGAAGCAAGAAAGAATAATTTTGGGACCCCATTTATAATAATAAAAAACTTGGGGATAGCAATGTTATTCCAGACAATTTTCTTAGTGTCATGATTTTTCCCTAGCTTTTCCAAAAGCTACATCAAGAAACACCAAGAAACTCGAGCATAAGTCTTTGACATGCCTAGTTTGAGTAGCATGCCCTATATTGAGGATTTGGAGATAGAATGTATAGCTTCGTGATTTAGGACAATGTTATTTGTGATTTGTTTACCTACCACAAAATCCCCCTATTGTTCCCTAATGATATAATTAAGAATAGATTTCATGTGTTTAAATAGAATGGAGGAGCAAATTTTGTAGGTGGTATTATATAAGCTTATGGGATAGAAGTCATGAATGTTAGTGGTGACTTATTTTTTTGTGATTAGAACTAGAAAAGTATTGTTGATTTATTTGAGGATATATTTACAAAGAAAGAATTATTTAATATCTTTTTCAACCTCCAAATGAACAATGCCCCAAAATGTTTGGAATGAAAAAAAGGGAATCCATGTACTCTAGGTGCCTTAAGGCCTTCCATGGAGAAGACTACATTTTTTATTTCCTTGTTTAATGGTATATTTGTGAGAGATGCATTATCTACAGCCGAGAAGACCTTGTCAAAATTGGATAGAGTGGAAGAGACTAGAGAATCCTCAGGTTCTCTATCTTTTGAAAGAAAATTCTTTAAAAAAATTATAATATGTCAAGATATGTCATATTCATCCCTACTTGTGGTCCCATCTTCCAATTTCAATTGTTTTTATGTGATCATAAATGGATGGTATGTTTAAGAAAGTTTTTGTATTCTATGTATTACATGTAATAAACTAGTTAATCAATTCATGGGTTCATTTCACTTTATTTAACAAACAAAATGAATGTGGATAATAATTATATACTTAAAATAGTTTTGATTTTATATAGAGGAATATTTTTGAATGAGTCTATTGGTTCTAATATTATTATTTATTTTTACTTAATCTCACATTCATGACCTTAATTAATTAGTTGATGGATTTCATTTTATTAATTAGTGACATCAATGCAAGATGAGGTGTAATCTGATCTAGTGGTGTGATTATTTATTATTGAAATCTTTGGCCAAAGTAATCTTTGATAAACATTGCCATTTCATATGTTGATATATTTTTCATATTTGTGTGATATCATATTATAACATATTTCTTTATGGTACAATTATGCATTAGATATCTTCAACACATAGGTTCTAGTTTGTTACTCTAGATTCCCACACTGTCATTATCTACCTATCCATGAAAGGACAATCATCCCCTTATTTGGGAGATAGTGTAGGGGTTATATGGTCCATGGTGTGTAAAAGTGATTGGATGATTCTCTTCCTCCTATCTAGAGTACTATATTTCAGTTAATATTACTATATATAATTGCATATAATTGTGTAATGTATATAAGTGTTATTGTCATAATAGTATGTAATTGATGCATGTTTATATTCAAATGTTTAATTATAAAACATTAAATTAATTTATTTATGAGGTTAAATATAGAACATAATATTATGTTTGGATTAGTTTTGTTATATGTGAAATATGAACAATTTATGAGCCTATGATATAATGTTGATTCATAGCAAAATAACATTATAAGTTACTTAGTAACTGTCAATTTTTATGTGATCATACATGGATGGTATATTTAAAAAAGTTTTTTTATTCTATTTATTATGTACAATAAACTATTTAATGGATTGATAGGTTTATTTTACTTCATTTGATGGACAAAATGAATGAGGATGATAATTTTGTACATAAAATAATTTTGATTTACTAAAGAAGAATATTTTTGAATGAATTTATTGGTTTTAATATTATTAATTATTTTTAATGAATATCTCATTAATTACCTTAATTAAGTAGTGGATGGATTATACTAGCTTAATTAATGACATCAATGTAAGATAAGGTGTAATTTGATCGAGTGGTGTGTATGAATTTGACTAATCCTAGAGATCATTTCTTATTAAAAACTTTGTCCAAAGTAATATTTGATTAAAAAATTCATTTCATATGTTGATATATTTTTCATATTTGT